>VXAL01008552.1:658515-680672 GCA_013399475.1 Chauna torquata | reverse complement strand
CCCCCCCCAGCTTCAGTAATGAGAGAGGAACCTGTATGAAGTGAGTGCCTACATGCAACTATTACGAGATTGAGCAAGCAGAGGTTTCCAGCTGTTTGGGTAGATAGTCAGACACAAAGATGAGCAGGCTCGTGGGCACACTCACGTGGCCCTCGCGAGAGCGGGGAAGCAGGAGTACTGCCTCTCGGAGGGGGAGGATGCCACCACTCACTGATTGGCGGTCTCCGCAACATCCAGTTTGGGAAAAATAGAAGCTAGCAAGTGGTTCCTGGAAGTTTCTGAACCCAAAAGACTGGATAATCATGTAGTGTTGGTACGAGTAACTGCAGGAGGATCCAGACCCAGCTTGTGGTTCGGATCAAGACGTACCAGAGCAAGTCGGTGGCTTTACATCAACTGTAGGCTTCTCTTTAGCTAGGTGAATCCCTAGGACAAAATCAGAGCAATGCGGTTTGTTTTCCCTACCAAGGGAGACGACCAGTAGGCACAAGTCACTGCGACAGAGCATCTCGCCTGCCAGGTCCTCCTTTGGGTGCCCATGCCCAGCGCAGCGGAGGGCGGTGTCACAGGCAGGAGGCGCAGGAAGATGGAGCTGGCTCTGTGGGGAGAAGACTGCGGTCACTGGAAAGCTGGGGCGGCATTTTTATCCCTTTCAGCTGCCTGAGCTATTACGCTTCGGTGCGTTTTCAGGGTAAGTTAGGTTAATGCTCTTGGGGAAGAGAGAGAGGTACTGGCATCCAGGGTTGAAATGAGGAGAGCTGGGGCTGGTCCCCTTCTGCAGGAGGATCAGTGCCCCAGAGCTCTGCCTTCCTGACGGCTAACCTGCCTCCTGCTTTGGCCGCTTCTGCCGTCACCTTAAAGAGAGGATGCTGTGCTGTTGTGTGCAGTTGTTCAAGGTAAAACCTGTGCTCTTCCTGAGATACAGGCCTGTCTCGGGGAGCAGTGAGGAGGCCTTAGAGTGAAGTGTGGCTGTAGGTATGGCATCTCCTGCGGTGTTTTCTGTAAGATGATGGCTGTGAAGGGGAGGAGCTGGAGAGACAAAGTGTATTTCTCTGTCTGCGTAGCAGACCTCAGTCTTCCTTTCTGTTTTTTCGTTTTCTTTAGAGTACATCTGGCTTTACACAGCATTGGTCACAGTGGCCATGATGGGAGACTTGACTTTAGGCAGCAGGATTGAGTGACAAGGCTCCCAGATCAAATTTTTGCTAATAGGAATTATGGGTGTTTCTGTTAGATTGTTGGACATGTATTATTATTTATTCTCAGCACAGTCTCTGGATTCAAGCCAGGAAGCTATTTTGTCCTTATTCCCTTCTCCCTCCGCTCAATCTTTCCTTCTCTTCATGTGCAGTGAACATGTTCCAGTCAGAACTGAAGCAATTTCCTGGCCCCTCTCACGTGTCCTGCATCCCTTTTGCATCCTTAGTGAGGAATCAGACCCACTGCTCGAGAAACACTGACTTAAGCGCCTGAATAGAATCAGATATGTTTCCCATCATGTCCGCTAATTAAATTGTAGCACATTACCACAGGATGCTGTGGAGAGCAAAAGCATAAGCAGGTTGAAAAAGATTAGATGAGTTCCCAAAGAACAGGGAGTGGATAGGAAGCACAGTGGTCTGGGTGTAACCTCTGGCTCTCTGCACTGCAAATCGCCAGATGCAGGGAGGGCGCAGAAGGGAGCAGCCGCTGTAAATGCAGTGGCACACACTGCTTCCCACCACCAGAGAGACAGCGTCTTGGGATGCAAGGACCATGGGTCTAACGTGTGCCCATGTTCTCCTGGCACCGACACGCGTATCTTGCTAAAACAGAGCAATTCACTTTCTTCTCAGTAAAACAAAGAAGGAAGAACAGAGCTGATGAAATAGCGTTTATTGGGCAGTTTGGTACCAGAACAGTAATCACAGTAGAGATTTCAGCTTGCTCTCACAGATATTAATGGATTAACACAGGAATCTGCTAGAATTCCATTGTGTGAAGCAAAGCAGTGTGAGAGCAGGAAGCCATTTGGGGCTCAGGGCTCTGTTTGGGACAAAAGGATGAAATAATTATACTTTCTCATTCAGTCTTTGTGTCCTGTTCAGTCTGTTTTGTACTGTATTATGAAATGGAGGTGCTGATCTCTTACTTATCCCGGTGCTTCAGTTAATGGAAGTATTTATAACGTGTACTGGAGTATTTGAAAGTTTCCAGGTGAAGAGACCTCCAGGTTTATAAAATTACCCTAATGCCCTAAAATTGTTCCTACTGGGAACAGGAGGAATAAAGAATCCCAGGACGTCAGCTCCTCATCACTGACTCTTCATGCAGTTCCCCTGGGAGATGAGGTTAGATGCAGGGACGTGGGCACTGAATAAATGGAGAAGGGGCTGTGAGGTGGGTCCCCGTGGCACAGCTAGGGAAGGCTGCTTCAAAGAGAAGCATGTGCTGCAAGAGAGGGATTTTTTAACAGTAGAGTGAAGATTACATTGGTGAAGGAAATAAAGCCTGATCTGGAGAGGAAGAAGAGGGCGGGAGAGCACAGAGAACGTGTGAACACAAGGTGCGAAGTCCCTGCAGAATATTTAAGGCTATAGGGAAAATCCTTTACCCAGATCTTTCTTTCCTGTGTTAAGACCATCAGGGGATCCTCACTTGGGGGGAGTAGACTGAGACGCTGAATAATCCTAAAATTCTTCCGAAGTCTGCTTCTCTTGCAATACCCTGTTTCTTCAGCAAGAAAGCAAAGACTAACCTCCCTCTTGGGAAAGTCTTGAGGGCTGTGTTGGGAGCTCACTGTGCCCAGCTACTCCACAGGGGCTGCTGGAGAGAATAGGGTTGCCCTGTTCTCTATTAGCCTCCGGGTTCCTCGGTGGAGAGAGCAGCTCCCATGAGGTCCCAGCTGCCACCCCATTGCCAGCTCCCGCTCTCAGCGGGATGCACAACGGGAGATGGGCACAACGTGGCCACATCACGGTTCCTGACCGACGCTAAGTCCCCGCTCTGGGCTGGAGATACAGGCCATGCGTTTAACCCAGAGCAGAGGTGTGCTGTGTGGCTGGGAAAAGGGCTTCAGGCTTCTCCGACTCAAGGTCTAAAACACGTGTTTGCCTTCAAATGCACATCTTTGTTGAAAGGCAGAGTGGAATTCCAGCCTGGAGCTCTGTGTTTATAGAGTGTTAGGGCAAATGTTCTGACACTTTCTGTGGGTTTCCTATTGATCTTGAAATCACGCCAAGTTTGAAATGATGTCTCTCCAGCTCTCTGTATTTCTTCACGGTGTACGGGGATTGATGCTGTTGTGCACACTACTAAGGTCACATGAAGACTTGATGACTAGGAGCGATATGTTGTGGTTTTGCATGCACGCACACACACACAAAATGGCTTCACTTCCACATTATCTCCTGCAGTTTTCCCTGCACCCTGTCTGTAACCTAATCAAACAGGCTGAGCAGCTGGTGAGTGGGCGCCTTGCCTGTCAAAGACATGGGTATGAATATCAGCAGTCAACAAGCCATCACATTAGCTATTGGCACAAAATGCAATTAGTGAGGGTAGACACCCCTCCCAAAAATAAACCCATTGCTGTCCACAGAAGCCACCTGAACCCCAGGTTGTCTGAAATGGTTTTGGAAAAGAAAGAAGCTGAAGACTGGCTTGGCTGAAAGTAGTGTAGGCAGGATGCTACAGTAGATGAAAGGAAGCAGTGTTTTAGAAGTCTTCTAGCTCTCCATGCAAGGCTTCATGCCTGATCTCCAGCCAAAAATAGTTCATCTGCACTGACCATACCTCCGTGGAGTGGGTCAGGTAGTACATGTACTGGCAGATCTTTCTGGGCTGTCTTCTGATGGTGCCAAAGGTTTGCATGTACTCGTGAATGGAACAAAATAGGGGTGTTCTTCCTTCAAAAATCTTGCAGATTCCAAAATACTCACTCTTGTTCAGCCTGCAAACATAACAGACATCAAGCCCGGAAAGTATGTAATTATCTGTGTAAAATTGAACATGTAGAGAAGCCAAGACCCCGGTAGTTAAATCACTCATCAGAGGGCTGGGGAAAGAAAAGGAAAGGCTGGGATTCAGGCCACTGAGACAAGGGTGGGCCTGGCCTGCAGTCTGTTTGGCCTTTCGTATGTGAAAGAAAGATCAGATTTCAGAGCTATTAACTCGGTTTGGTCCCTGCTCAGACAGTGTGTTATTTCAGATATCCTCCGAATGGCTTATTTTTCTTCCTTTTTTAAGATGGCACCAAAGTTCAGTGGGAAGTATTTGGGATGTAAAGCAGCAGTAGGGCTGCTGCTGTGACCTTCCCATGCGTGCTTGGATTAATCTTTTTCTCTTAGAAAAATCACCTGGAAACAAAGCTCCCTCCCCTGTGACACAGACCTATGCAGAGCAGGCCAGTTTGGGGCTGTTTTGTGTTTGCTTTTTTGGGATCAGAGCCTTTCTTCTTTTCCTGCTTCTGCATTTAGAGCTTCCTCTCTGTGACTGAAGGTGCGTATGTGGAGCAGGGACACCTGCCTTCACCAGCGTGGCAGGCAGCCGGTGAAAGTGACCTCTTCAGAGCATCTTTCTGTCCCTCCCAGAATGGGGGGGACAGCTCGTGCCCGGGCTCTGCCCTCGGCAGGCACGGAGTTACAAGTGGTTGGGTAAAAGCTTGGCTTTGCGCGGTGACAGGCTGGCGTGAGGGGGTCTAAGGAGTTACTCCAGACAGTGACGCAGACATGCGATTCCCGCAGTCCTGCAACATTGCCCCTTTCATGGCAATGCTCTTTTAGAGTCCTTAATCTGGTTATTCCGCTCGGCTGAAGTCCTTAGGCCCTCAAAGCTGCAGAGCCGTGGGTGCTGTGCTGTCAGAGGACCCTGTGCCTGATGGTTCCTATGTTTGAACCAGGATAAGACCACAAACACCTATCAAATCTCCACTGCGGCCAAGTGCTTCACAGCAGTTACTTTGTTAGATGGATTTTGTCGTCGTTTGTGGATGTTTCAGAATCTCGTCCTGTTTCTACAAACGGATCCTGTATTCCTGGCTGTTTGGCCAAGCACATTTTTACCGGCAGTGGCTTGTGGACTGGTCTCTCGCTTTCTGTGGTGCCAGGAGGAAGATTTGGGCAGCCACAGGATGCGGCTGTTCTTGATCCAGGCGCGGGTGCTCGGGCCTGGGAGCCTCTTCTGTTCAAACACCCCTCGGTAGCGCTGGAGAGCTGAGTGTTGTTGCACACAGGACAGCATGGGGCTTCCTCCTTTTCGGGTGGTAGCCGTGTGTGAGCGGGTACATGCTAAGGTGTACGGCAGTGTGCCGGTACAGAGCAGTGGGGGCTGCTCCCTAGCATGCTCCTGTGCTTAAATGCTGAAGTGTTATGAAGGGAATGCAGAGTTCAATGGAAATTGAGTTAGGCTTTTACTTCTTGTTCGTTTCTATAAAACCTAAAGTATGTTAAATTATATTAATACTGTGCCCGTGTTGCAGTTGCTGTTTAAATCTGCTTTATGGGTTGAGCCTCTTAGCATGGAGTTAGGGGACATTAGCATGAGCATCACCCATTTTACAGACAGGGAAACTGAAGCTCAGCAGCACCCATGGTCATGCAAGATCCAGAAGCAGAAGCCGGGTCTTTTTGCTTTCTTGATGCTGCACAACACAGAGCTGTCACTGAGTTCAGTTTATTAATTCAGAAGCAAAAGCACTGTTTGCTACCGATAGTGTCGTTACACGAGGGAAACCAACATGCTGCATAGATTTTGTAATGGATGGATTCCCATTTTAATCATCATTTATAGACCCAACATATACAGCGTGCCTTTGTGAGTGCTGAGCGGGGACTCAGTCATAAAGAATTCAGACTTCAGACGGGGGGCACGAAGCTCAGCCTGCTTCCCACAAAGAGACCCTTAGCAGCAGTGTGGTTGTGCGCACCCACATCATGTTGTTATGAACAGCTCGAACTCAATATTGAACATGTGTCCAGTGCTAAAATGGGACTGGCAGCTGGGAAGATAGGAACACAAAGTAGGATGCTTATGAAGTGGTTATGAAGCCCTCTTAGATGGAGAATTTGAGCAAGAGAGTTTGTAGAAGAAGCTCCTGCAGTGCGTGGGTTGATTCTCTGCCTCTGTCTTGCTGGTTGATGTGGAATGGATCAAGCTGGGGGCCAGTCTTTTTTCTCCATTACATAGATGTCAGTCTTATTGCTGCTAAGGTCAGCCCAAAGCAGGGGTAAATGGCTCTGAATTCTAATCTGTATGTATGAAAAGTGAACAATATGAGCAGGTCTTCTCTTCAGTGGAAGTAAAGTCCTTTTATAGGAAAGATCACTTATAAATATCGTGGGTAACTGATGCTATTCAAAAGTACTGGTTTGTTTCCAAATTAACCAACACATAAGTAGACCTACTCTTTTCTCATTTAAATTCATTCATTTTTTATCTTGGTTTGGATCCAGAGGCCTCATCTACTGCTCTTTATCCAACACTCCTGCTGAATCCATATGGATCAATTATCATTATCAAGAGCGTCAGGTGGGTCTTAAGCAGAACCTCTCGTGCCTGAAAAATGAACCCTGGAAACAGCCTCCTCAGACTGCAGAATGTTTCCTGCCCACATGGGCTGCCTCTGTGCATTGGGGATGCTGGAGACATGGGGAGATGTTTGAATACTGAAAGATTTTTTTAATTTGACCATCTCCGTTTTCACAGATGTTTGGAGAAAGACTGCACTTTGCATGAGTCCATGGGAACTGATGAATACTACAAAGGAATGGGCTATTCCTGGTGGAAATTCAGTCATCTATTCATGTTATACCAGCCCAGTATGTATTTGTAGCGCCGCTGACAGTGCCTTTCATGTCTGGGCAGCTGTTCGGACCTTATGGGACAGAACAGCATAGACTTAGCCCATAGGAAATGCTAGAACCCAACCACATCAGGTTGCTTACAGAATCCCGTTTGTATTTGTTACAGCCCAGGAACATACCATGACCTGAACGTCCTTCTTTACCCTCCTGGATAGGGTCAATACAGTGTTGGCAGAGCACCCTCCAGTGCTTCCTGTTGCCAAGACACCTTATTTCTGTATACACGTATATAAGGTGCCAGGAGATTGTGCTGCAAATTTGTGCTTTTTGTGGTCCTAAAGCTCCCTTGCTGCACACATCCAAGCCCAGCAGAGCACTGGTGACGTATGGGTAGAGACATACTCCTCAACTGGCACTTGTTCTCTTCTCTTGCTTTTTTTGGGGGGTTGCTGAGTTGGGAAGATAGAGCCCAGAAGTGAGAATGACAATAGAATGACTCAAAACGTATCAGGCTTTGGGGCTGAGAACTGAAGAAGTTATATAACAGCATGTGATAGACGACATCGGTGGTACATGAAACAAGAGGCAAAGTGTGGAGAGACTTTGATGTGCTACCAAAGCTTTGCAGTACCTTCCCTGCTGAGTTAGAGGAGAGTTTTAATTTGGTGAGTCTAGTCAATGGCATCGGCCCAGCGTAACGAAGCAGGAAGGAGTCCAGAATAGTGGCTTCTCTTTTCAGATTTATTTGTGCAATTAGGAATTATGTCACTGAAGTCAGCAAGGCAAGTGAATCTGCATAAGCAAAATGAGATCCAGAGTGTGTAAGAGGCATTTGAAACAATTTAGCCCTGCGTTGGCTAATGTAATGTTAAGAAAGGGCATAGTAAATTAATAACTAACACCAGAAAGGGAAAAAGAAGGGGAAGTTAAAAGAAAGGAGAGCTCTAAATGTTTTGCTGCACTAAGATGACATGTAAATTTACACAGACTTTTAATTAGGAGGTTACTTGAAATCTCAAAGCCAGCTATCAGCTTCTCACTTTCTCACAATATTTTGTTATAGCCTAATATCAGAAGGGCATTCCATTAAAACAGATTTATTCATCCAGTCGTGCAGGAGCTACAATGAGACACTGTTTCCAGAACCTGGGTCTTTTTGTTCAACTTAATGAAAAGTAATAATATCATAGAGAAGATATCTTCTGTGTTAATAAGCAACATTCATCTGATGTACCTTAATACTGGTTTGTTCTGTTGTCTTTGCACTGATCCTAGCAGATCAGGCTATGAGATTTTGTCCTGCATTTTGTGTGTGATTTTCCCCAAGGGGAGTATTTTCCCTGGGACGTTTTCGGTTGCAGTGCTGCAGTTGCTTATATTGCTTACTTAGACTTCGCTGTGTGCCCTAAGGATTTGCAGTCCTATGCTAATGTAATACATAAAGTAGAGTCACCTTGACTTCACATTTATCAGCTTATGCAAGTGCTAACCTTTTACTGCACTGCAACAGAAATGTCACTCCTGTTCAGCCTCGAGATGACAAACAAACAGCTTCATTGTCAGTAACGGATTTAGGAGGCTGACTGGCTCACTGGCTGGTGCAGTGGGTTTGGGAGCATAGCTCTTGTCAAATACTACACGATCCAGAATGTGTGATCTTGTTTTTTTTCCCTAGGGAGAGACGGTGTTGGTTTGTTTGAGTGGTTTCACCTTTTTCAGGTTTTAAGGAGGGCATGTTTGAAGTATGCTGAGCAGTTCATGCCAGCTTTCAACTCACTGTCTGTGACGTTATCTGGTGCAGTGTTTGAGCTTGGTTTGGGGCAGCTCAAACTGTAGCATCCCTGGCAGGGATGCAGGCAGTATCCCTAGAGCTATCATTGCCCTGCATTTTCTTTTATAGGAAGTTGAGGTTCAGAATGGAAGTGGAGAAGCATATGGATAGCATTTGACTTTTTCAACCTGAAATGTCAGCCAAGTAGCATTTGTGGAACCAGTACAGCCAGCCCGTAGTCACTGTGTAGCTGCCTGGCCTGTCCTGCTAAGGATTTACAAGGAGACTCGGTGGCCTAGCCTGCCCGAGATACAGGGGAATTATTGGAGGAGTCCAGCTTCTTCCACCCAGACCGCTCACTGCTGTAGTTCCACTTGCTGGCAGTGCATGGTATCGTGGTGAAATCAGCAGAGACTGGGACTGGTGCTAGTGTTGGCATGACACTTGGGGCAGATTTGTTGACTTCAGAGGGTGTCACGCTATCTGGCTGGGACACTGGGTGCTTTATCTGACTGAGTGCTGCTGCCGTTAAAAGCACCACAGAAAACTCAAAGCACAGATAAAGGGAGACTGGGCAATAATCCTCACAGGAAAAAAAAAGACTTCAAGGTCCAGAATATACCCTTAGCAAAACATATGATTTTGCCAAGGAAAATAAGTCATCCATGACTGAGTGAGGGTGGACTGTTCTGTGACACCTCAGGGATGAAAGAAAATCCGGAGTACTAGAAGGAGAAAGAAAGACCTGGGGTAGAAAAGCATCTGCAACTTGGAATCCCTCCAAATTGCATATGCCATTTTAAAAAAAAAAAAAAAAAAAAGCCACGTGGAGCCTCAAGGCCTGGCCTTGGGGAAAGGTGCAAGGACTGTAGCTCCTGCCTTCACTTTGCAAGAGCATGCAGGCAGGAGGCAAGCAGGCATCGTGGAAGCGAAGAGAACAACAGTGGCATGGTCAGCTCAGGGAGCGATGTGCAGCTGTGTGCCGGGGACAGTCAGGTCAGCAGCAAGTGGTACCTTTAATTGCTTTATGGCGGAGCCTGGAGCACAAGCAGTGCAGGGGGAAGAGCTGTAGTCACTGTGAGAGGGCAGAGCCCAGGGCTCACAGCCTCCCCCCTTCATCCTTCCCATGGAAATACGGGGGCAAACAGTAGGGGGGAAAAACAATCTGCGTATCCAAGTATCTCATTTCTAACAAACACAAAAGTGCTTGGTTTCAACAAGAGGGGATGCTTACTGAGCTGACGTGGAATGAATTAATTGCAGCAGAGTTTGCGTGTGTCTTTCAGGACTTTTCCCTGAGTGGATAGGATCAAACAGACGTTTGAGATGCACCAGTTCTCACCCCAACTGAAACACCCCTGTTGCAAGGAAAAGGCTCACAAAGGAGCGGATGCGTTCTTGCCCTAGAAACTGTACGATGATAATTCTCCGTGCTTGCATATGTCTGTAGAAAGGCTGTTCAGCTTGGTTTCTGCAGGCAGCTGTTCTGGCTGGAGACACCGCACAGGACTGGTCGTGGTTGTCAGGTGCTTGCTGGTAGTGAGGTCTACACTACAGTGTTTTGAGCAGAAATCAGTAAAGATGGATACGGCCTGTAGCTCTGAAAATAGGCCTGGAAGGAAGGAGCCAGACCTGCTGGGCCAAAGGTACACAAGCAAGAAAGCAAATAGCAAGTAACTGGCCTAAAGCATTTTAGGCAAAATTGGAAAGAGCTTTTCATTGACAGCAAAATCCAGCTAAAAAAGAGAATGTGAGGGCTCCTCAGAATGCTGGAGGGCATAGGAAAATCAGTGCTGAGTATAGCTTCCCACTTCAGAGCTGTGCTGTGCAAAGGTATTTGATGGGCAGGGGATGAAAATCTCAGGAACAGGGACTGAAGAAGCTGAGGAAAGATGCCTAGGCTGGAAGTACTGTAACGTTAAACAAAATGATTCAGGTCCATCGTGGCACTTCAGGACACAGTGCTTAGGAAACGTGTAACCTCAGTATGTTGAAAAGAATCTGGCCTTAGTTCATCGGTGTAAAAATTTCATGATTTTATTTATTTTTGCATGCTTGTGCTGGCTGAAACTAGCTCCTAAATACAAAACCGTTCCTTTATTATAGCCACGAAAGTGGACCTGAAAAATGAAAAGGTCTTGAGAAAATTGTGGACCTGAATACTTCTGGTGAAGCCATATTAAGTTATATACGTAATGAAGCCAGTGGGGATGCACGGTCATTCTAAAGAGTAGATTAAGACTTAGATTTTTGTCACTGTACCCACAAGCAAAATCGGGCTGATGATTTTAATCAATCAGGCAATCCATCTAGGAACAATTCAGAATTTGAGGAAAGTCCGAATTTTCCCACAACGATGCACGTAACATATCATGTCTTGCGTAGATACTCTTTTTTCAATCATTTTTGCTGTGCTGTTACGAAAAAATTTGATTGTGGGTGATAAAATTTAATGGACGATGTTCAAGAATGCTCACAGCTAGTTAGATGAACAAAAAAATGTGTAAAATAGGATTGCTACTGGCCATAGAGCTTGAAATTACAGAACTGTACATGGTCATTATGCCTGTGCCCATTGAAAATGTAAGTGAAAAAATCCCCAGGTCTTCGTTTAATATCTTTGCCAGTTGTTTGTTATACAAGCTGGGTTTAGCCTTTGGATCTGTTTTTTAATCAGACACTTTATCTGCTTTATGTGTCTGGAAAGAACAGTGCTGACAGTATCTTGAAAATGAGAGCAGCGCAGTGAGAAAGTTATTGAAGGTGGGAGGAAGGGGAAAAAATGAATTTTAGAGATAAAATACATTCCTGTTACAGCAAGCAAGACCAGGGCCTCTTAGTGTCTGTATTTGTAGCCCCCAGTGATGCCGTTTACTCTAAAACCGAATAAGAGGAGTGAACAGAAGTGCAGATCTGAAAAATTATTTGCCCAAAGATGCACCAGAAGGGCAGTGGAAAAATCCCCAGCTTCCCATGTCACTGGGATGTGGCTGTCTGATCGATCAAATTCTGCTGCTAAAACTCCCTGCTAGAATCCTGATTTCTTTCCAGCCCTGAGAAACTCTGTCACCTCAAGGATTTTACCCACCCCTTATTTTGCCACACTTGATGGAGCATACTTTATGGCAGACAGACCTGATTGTGGCGGGAACTGCCAGACCCTTCACGTAGCTGACAGGAGAACTAAAAGTCAGAGCGGAGCTGGGGACTAATCTCGTTTCCCACACATTAATTCTGCTTGTTTTGCCTTAGACCTGACGATCAGTGAGAAACTCAGTTGGTGTGGTTATGCTGATTCTGCAGATGCCAGAGGTCGTCCCCAGCCCTCCTGACAGCTTTGAAGGTTTGCAGAAAGCTAAGCCTCAGGTAGCTAGACTGGGGATCTTAGCTTGATACTCATTTCTCCAGTCAATGTCAAAAGAGCCGCTCCTCTGGAAATAGCTCTCAGACGTGAGGATTACATTTTGAATGCTGTATTCACAGTAGGAGGTAGTTCGGAGTCCTGGGCTGGGGTCAGACTGAGCAAGCAAAAGGTGGCAGTGCCTCACCAGTCTCTGTTCATAAAAGTAACATATGCCAGGTGAAGTGACATCTGAGTGACACCTGACATCTGCAGTGTTTGCATCTCCAGCAGTTTGCATTGTTATTTGAATTCTGTGGCCGTGAGTTTTCTGTTTCAGTGAGCACCTTGAGCCTGGCGCCCTTTCTGATCAGTTCACATATGCCCAAGGTTTGGTCATGCAGCCTCATCTTGGGGCAAAATATGCGAGGGCGTCTTCAAACACCGCCCAAACATAGAAGTAGAAAGGCTAAATAATGAAAACGTGGGACTTTCCATCTCGTCTCTTGCATAAGGAGTGAAATTGCAATCAGCATTGATACCTTGATGATTGCACCCCAGAATTAACCCCTCACTGAATTGAGTGGGACCTCTCTGAGTCTCTTGTTCCTTTCCCAGGCTCTCTGCTAGCTCATGTAGCTGTCTAAGCATCAGATACTCACATTTTCTGGATTTCTCCACAAGTGTCGTAGATGGAAGCTTTCAGATACGAAATCAAGAGGGGAAAAAAACAAGAGGAAGCCAAAAGAAAATGAAGACTCAAGAGAACAGTGCCTGTCAGAAGAGAGTAGCGGTGCCTCGTCACCGTAAATCTGCTGCTCCAGCGCCTTGTTCTACTGAAAACATCAGCAGGGAAAACAGCTGTGCTACCCTGAAGCCTTACTGTCCTCTGCAGTCTTCCTCATGTATTCCAGCTGTCAGTCAGGGGTTAAGGTGAGGCTGAACTGAAGTGAGGTTCTTTGCTGGCCCCAGACTTCCTGTAGAAAGTTGGTAGTGTCTCCTGGCCTTTCTTTACTTAGAAAATGGGGATGATGATACTTTCTATTTTGCAGGGAGCCCTAACCGGAACTGCTAGTAAGCAAGGATTTGCAGGATGGGGGCCCTTAGGCCCGGGGCTGTAAAGAAAAAGGAAAGAAATTTGAAAACAGTGGCTGTCTGGTAAGGTAGGCACTGTTTGCATTCCTGTCTACAGCCGCAGTTACGGCTGTGCTTAACTAAAGTTGTTTAGTGTGTAACACACTTTTGCAGCGATTTTAAGCTCTGCATGGCAGTAGTAGAGGTGTCTTGCAGTAGGGAAGCTTCAGCAGGCCTTGGCTGTAAGTGGGCGTGTATGGGAATGCATTTTTCTGCTGCCAGAAGTGGTGTCAAATTGGTGTTTTTTTTTATCTGATTGAGTCAAAGGGATCCTCTCAGGCTGCATGTGAACAAGGGTGTACGACATCTAGGCTGGCATGATTTGAGGGACTTACGAAGTTGTTTTCATGGAGAACACTCAGGAATTCCTCCTGCACTGTACTGACTGAGTGATAACACCCTTTTAGTTTTATAAATAGCAGAGCGGGCAGTCCCTAAAGTGTGCGGGCGTTTGTCAGTGTACAAAATGCCACCGCTGCCCTGACCTGGCTGGTACCACAGCAGAGGACAAAGATGTCCCTTGCTACATGGACCGTGCCATTTGCTTCCAGCCAGGAAAGGGCTCACAAAAGGTGGTGCTGTGGCCTGCAGAGAAGGTCTGGCATGCCCAGATAAAGCAGCCACAGTACTGCCAAGCCCATGGGCTCCAAAGCCCCCAGATCTCCCCTCTCTGCCCCACACCTCAGATCTGCAAAATTTGGCTTAATGTTAATGAGATTTTTAAACCTAGAATTTGGGACACTTTCTGTCTGGTTGCTGCATCAATGAAGTTCACTCAATGACTCACACTCTTTACTTCACACCCTAGAAGCTAGAAACTTTTTTTTTAAAGACGACGACATTTTCTTGTAATTATTGAACTCCCAAAGCTCAAGGCTGAAAATAAACCCCAGAAAATGTGGCTAGACTCCCAAGGAAGTGACAAGCATGGCATGACTGTAATCTAGTCTAGTCTAGTCATTTAGACTGTGAACAGTTATGAAGATCGCACAACCCTGGGGAAAACTGCTCTCTTGGGGTGGAGTGACTCCTTGATACGCAGGCAGGAGTGATACTGCATACGTGGCCTTCTCAAGGCCTGCTTGGCCCTGACTGCATGCTGTGGTTTATCCTCAATCTCAGTCTGAATGCCAAAACACTTCCTTTCAGAGTCAGTTTACAGAGTGCATCGCTGCTCCATTGGCAGAGATCAGTATCTTGTAAGCCATCTGTACTGTAAGAAACAATGCTGTCTTGTCAGGGAGATGGTGAGAACGATATCCTACGTGTTGTATATCTGTGATTTAGCAGCTCTGTGTAGACATCCAGGAAAGGCAGGCACATAAAAAGCACAGCAAAAGGTGCATCAGGAATGCACTTACAGGAAGATAAACCAAGAAGCCAAGAACAAAGATATTCTGCAACTAGGTGTCATGTGGGTAAATTAAGCAATTAGTCACCTTTCTTCTTTGCGGGTTCAGTGCTCACTATTCCTTTCATGTGCAGTAAATCGCAATTTTGATGTATGTCTGCCATGACTCTGACCTACATTTTATGTGGAAGCCAGGAAAACATAAACCAATTCTGCAAAGCAGTGTTCAGAGAAAGCAGAAGAGCTGTGCATTGAAATTGTAGGTGCATGGGGAGGAGAGATCACAGCTACTGCCTTGTAGGGACCATGCAGTGTTTCATGCTGCATTCCTTTGCCAGAAGTATGACTCTCCTGCCTGGCAGAGTGATCTGAGAGATGCCCAAAGGATGGGAAGGGGACAGAGGACTGTGGCACCCGGGTAGCTCCCAGCAGGTTCCAGACACCAGTTACAAGCAGTAGCTGGAAGAGAGTAGAAGCAAAGAGCCTTTACAGAGCCTTGGAGGGGAGAAGAGATCAATATCAAGAGAGGAAAAGAAAACTAGTAGAGACAGCTGTGGTAATTACCAATTCAGGGGTGATTTTCATTAACCTACAAGATCTTCCTCTCAGCAGAGATCAGACAGAAAAGGGGAAAGTGAAGCTGTGTCAGAAGGAGATGCAAGAGGGAGGAAGAGGAAGAAAGGGAGGACAGGGCATCCACTCAAGAGCCTGGGAGAGAAAAAGTAACACCTTGGACCAGTCTGTAAATCCAACAGTGAAGACAGACCCAGGGGCAAGGTATTTGTTCACTGTTTTCTTTTTAAAGTTTGCGAAACATTAATATTTTAAATACTTTATTCTTCATTAGCATAATTAAGAATACACAAGCCTAAACTCACTGAAAACAGAATTAACAAATTAGCAGGTGCAGGGATTTGGAAGCAAGAGGTTTGGGAAAACAGAGCTTGCAAATGTCGGCATTAAGTAGAGCAGTGAAATCGTGCCAAGCCTTATTTATGGATTTGTGCATTTCCTTTGCGTAGCCCCACTCCTGCAGCCAGAGGAATACAGCTCAATTTAAACATGAACCCCCTGCAGTTATACTGTAGCTGAGCCTAAAACTGAGAGCGTACAAAATAAATCTCTTCTGAAGAAAAACTGGCGAGCCTCACCTCAGATGTCTTTTGAAAGCCGAGATATCTTGAACGAACACTTAACTGAAGAGGGAAGCAAACTACAAAATGAAATCCAAAAGAAAATGGGAGAAAATTTTAGAATAATATCTCAAAGAAAGAAAATACAAAAGCAGCAGCAGCAGCATTTAAGTTACACTGCAGACAAGAACTTGGGGAGGAAGAAAAAAGCATCCTACGCCCATATGAGAAGTTCCCCTGAGGAAGACCAGGGGCTGAATTCCGAGATAATGTCCTAAAGACTTTACAGCATGTGACACAGCTGCCCTGTGGAATATTTAAAATAAGATGTTTCTCTAGAAACGTGAGACATTTACATTTTTTATCATCACTTGCTGTGCAACCTTTCAGGGAGACAGAACTGCCCCCAGAAGAGCGTGGGCCACAGCAGTGGGAACTCACTGCCATCGGGCTTCTGAATGACTGGACAGAGATTGGAAAAGGGTGTTAGAAGGTTTCCGACGGCAAGATCATGGGTCAGGAGTCGTCTGCACATCAGGCTTGTGCTCAAGGAAGGCAGACTGCAGTATTCCTGTTAACCAGAGCCTCTGCCTGTAAGGTGAGGAGCAGGTGTGGGCAGAGGGCAACAACCGGGCAGGGGAAGAGCATTTCACATCCCTCTAAAGGGGATCAGTGACTCAGCTCCCCTGGAGGCATTCAGACTCCAGATTGCTCTGACATTGTGCTGTGTCTTAATAGACACTGAAGGATCTGTTACACATATAAAGCTATACATGTGTATGTATGTGTATTTCTGGGTAATTCTGGCCAATTGACTCTTGTTTTCATGAACGGACGATGCTAGTCCCTTCATTTCTGTTTGCTGCAGATTTCTCATCCATACTACGGGAGGCTGAATACTTTCTGTCCTTTAAAAAGTACTTTCAGATCTGTGGCTGAAAAGCCATATAACAACTGGGTGGTGTTATTGTTGGTAGCCAAAGGGCGCAGTGTAAGTATGTGAAGATTAAGAAATAACGTGGTTACTTCTACAAATCTCTGACCCAAATCTCTGACTTTATAAGAACAGTCTGGTGGTTGAATAGACAAGTTTTATACTGGAGATGTTATTCAGGAACATTATTAGGGCATTAATAGAAGCAAATCTCTGCATCCTATGCATTTTTTTTTTCTTTTTACTTACAAGCAGTATAACAGTGTTACTCCTCTATCATGCTGGTTTATGTCTGTGTGGTATTTGTGTCTTTTAGATTCACATTCTTAATTCTCTCAAGAGCAACATCTCCATTTTAGATGAATGTGTTTTTATGTCCTCCAGCCTTTCTGTGGATCTTCAAAAACTGTCCAGTTTGTAGTTCCAGGCTCTTTCCTGAGCTACCTTAATGAACTAGGATTTGGCTTTGCTTGTTTATTTTATCTGCAGACTATTCTGTTCATTATCATTGTCAGGGGAAGCTCCCTTCCATCTCCTTCCACCTTCTTTCTATGAAGATTTTTTCTTTTTTTTTTTTCCCCTCTATGGCATTTCTACCTCCCCATAAAATACCTGGCTTTACTGCACAGCTGAGGCACTCATTTTGTCAAGAGACTGTCTCAACAGAAGTGGCAGTGAAGGTTGCTCAGACTTGTGCAAAAAGATGACCGAGACAGACTGTGGTTCCAGTGCCACTGAAACCTGTAATGCTTAGTCTCCACTGTTTCAAAGCGGTACATTCTGCAAGACCTCTTGCTTGTAGAAATGTTCCTTGTCTGAGCCCTACGACCATCCAGGTGGCTCATATGCAGGCACGTGAGCGTGACTGCCAGGCGCTAGCAGTGGGGCAGCTGCTCCTTGCCGGTCAGGAGCTCCCTTCTTTGTTGTGTTTGTGCAAATGACTCCTAAATGCAAGTGGTGTGCTTGCTGCCCAGGGTGGCACAGATTCCTTGTGTTTCTGCCCCTGGGGTTCTGCAGCTGCAGGGAATTTGGCTTTTAATTCCTCCATATTTGCCTTAGTTTAGAAATTAACTCAGGGAGACAGAATTGCAAGGTTGGGTCTTGCACTTTTTCTCCAAAAGGTGCTGCAGGTGAACATAGCGTTGTCTAAGACAGGCTTTTTTTGGAACTGGGAAACACTTATGTGAGAACTGAGCGTGTGATTTTTCTGTGGAAGCCTCTTCCTTCCAAGAACCTCCGGTCTGCTTTCAATAACAAAATTAGGAACAAAGCTAAAACGGAACCAGAGCCAGTTCCCACTGCACAGTAAGGCAGCAGACTGTCAGCGGAGGGGGCTGCAGGTGATGGATGCTATGTACATAGGGTACTGACTGCATTTTTACATGGGTGCCAATGAAAACACTTCCAGCAGGGCTTCTTCAGAAATGGTAGCTGATAACCACTAATAAATCCACCCATTACTGAGACGAGAAACAGAGCCTAACCAGCTGTCACTGTTAGTTGCTTATAGCTTGCTGCAACTGCCCTTTCCTCGTCCTGACAACTGTGCCATAATCTTGTATTTCACTTCAGTGAGCGGGTGGTTTACTTGCACTTTCAGCTAGGCTCAGGCAGGTCTAATGGTCCATACTACCGTCAACTCTCCTAGAGACGATGTTTGGAGGTTATCTTGTTGATTGAAGAAATGATTACAATGCTCATTGAGCAAGAGTGAGCAGGGGAAAAAAAATCTCTTCTTCAATAGCTGCAGCAGCTAGAGATTACAAGCAGCAGGCGCAGAAACAGTGGACATAGAGCACAGAGATGATAATGATGCCATGCCACATTAGTGCTGCATTAGCAGATAAGACAACGGGGCGGCTTGCTTGACAGTATTTCTCAATTCAGTTGACATCTCTTTTCTGTTTTTAGATGGTGGAAATGAATTGATAGCCCATCTCAAAAGAGTAGGGGAAAGAGCAGTGACGTCAGACAGGCAAAATAAGCTTTCCATTTTGTCTGCGTTTGCAAAGATACACACTATAAATATATTCCAGGACTGTGTTGTGGTTTTTTTTTTTTTTTTTTTAGCACCTCACAATACATTTCTGTATATTCACACCTGTGTAATGGCTGTGTGGAAAGAAGTGGGAGAATTACAAACTGTAAATACTTCGTTGTAAGAGTAGCTAAAAGCATGTACTGCAGCCATTCCATCCCTAGGAAGTCATTTTAGTCATTTTAGTAGCCCAGACTGATTTTTGTTTAGGTGATACTGAAATAGTCCAGGGATGGGTCAGTACTCCCCCACTTTCTCTGCCTCCCAAATAGGAGCTTTGCATTTGGGCTTTACACCAGAGGTGTTTTCTGTCATCCTTTCCATTACTCTGTGCTGGAAGCACTGTGTTGCTTTCAGGACGGATGTAACCAAATCTGGGCTACCTAGACCCTGCAAAGATCACCCTGGCAGAGCTGGAGATAGATAAGATGCTGCTTGTCCTGAACCTACGGGTAACCGTTGGCTCCTGTTCTGCGTAGCTGCTTAGGCTGTGCACTCATCGCCCAGGCAAGGAGTAGATGTCCTGTTTGTTATTGTCCAGAGACCGCTGAAAGTACTCTGAAGTCAAAGATACTAGCAGCTTTCTTGGAATGCAAACACTATACATGTGTACGTAGAAAAATTCATGGTTTGATAAGTTCAGGCAAGCTTGGTGTTAGCTTTCACTGTCATTTCCTAAGTAAGGGAACTTGCTGTTTGAATTCACTTGTAGAATGTAAGGCTGATCAGCCTGATACAGGCTTGCTCCCAGGCTATAATGGATTCTGGTTTAATATGAAATGCTGCAACAACTTGTGTGCAACTAGACCGAAACAAGCATCAATGCGGGCACTAAGATAGCAGCTAGTGGAGGTTATAACAACCTGGGGGCTTCCCAGTACTGTTTCTCTGGTGACTTTCACCCTTAAATGACACCAGTGTATCCAGCTCAGGCAAGAGACCTTGAGAGTCATGTGCAAATGGAAGAGCAGGGAACAAAAATATGCTGAGCTGAGCCAGGCAAGTGCAAATCATTGTCCTCCATGGCAAAGCAGAGAGAAGTGTTTTTTCACAGGCACTATTAAAACTCGTGCATTACTCATTTGGATGAATTAAGCAGCCTGCCCACAAAATGTAGCGAGTGTGTATATACTGAATAGTTGTTACTCTATACATTTTAAAATACAGTTAAAATACACTAAAATACACATTTAAGAAGTTTCCTGTTGAGGAAATACAAGCTTATTTAAGTCACAGAAGTACAAAACTTGAATCTCTGGACAGTGCCTTTTTAAAATATGGTTCTGCTGAAGAGAACACTGAGCTCAGCAGGCAGAGATGGAGAACAGAGAACCTTTGGGGGCCAGAGAGAGACAAGCAACTTTTCTGGGTTGCTGTAGGTGATCATTGATGGCAGTGAATCAGTGGTAGCCTGCTGCAGCTCTCCATAGAAAAGCCTTATGGGAACATCCTGGCCCCGTGAAATGATGGTCTGCTCTTGTCCCAAGCGTTATGACGCGTTCACGTACTGAAGCAGTAGGTTCAGCAGAGGAACCTAGCAAGATCAGAGCAAAATTCGTAGCTGGCTTGAACAGAAAGGCAAGGAGAATCAAACCTCACCTTTCTAAATGCGTGGGTTTATCATGTGAGTTTTTCTCTGTGGTCAGGTCAATTCAGATGTGAGAAAGGGCTATCATGCTGGCAGACCTGTCGGTTTTGTTTCCAGCTGCAGCAGTTGGATAGAACAAATGCGGAAGTCTTTTCCTACACGTTTTCCATACTTATATCTGCAGATGAGTGTAGTAATGGTACTCTTCCTTCTCTCAAAAATTAGATCTTCATTCTCCACCCTGAATACCAGCCTTGGCTGCATGCTAGCTGACTTTGATCCTGCAGAGATATGCCGAGGTGGAGCCTTGCATCTACAAAACCCCCTGCAAAACCCATGGGATGTTTTAGGCCTGCAAAGCTCAGCCTGACACTGAGGCCAGTTGGACTGTGTTCTTCTCTCTAGGTTCCTGAAGCCTTCAGTCATCACTAGAGCATAGGAGAACCCTTCAGCTCTTCACCAAGACATCATGACTCACATGTTGCATGCTATTTTTTAGGCTTTAGGGTTTAAGGATGTGTCGTAGAGTGTCTTGCTTTGTTATTTTCCTTTGAAATACAGGTGTAGCTGTGCTCCTCTGCTTGAGAAGGCAAAGTCAAGCCAAGTGCTTTGCACATGCAGTGGAAAGTGGTGGTAGATTTAGCAACACTCCTTACTTCCTGGGCAAGTTTGTCATACAGTCATGCTGGCTCTCAGAAAGGCTTTGTCCAGCAGGGAGAGCTTTTCATCTGGTAGAGAATTCAGCTGTGCCAAGATTTCCCTCCGCCAGCATTAGGTAGCCTTGTAGATGTCTTGGACTGACATGATTTAGCACCCTATTGCCAGAAGACTGAGAACTGAGTTTGATTCCTAAATTTTAGTTAAGACTGACTGCTTAAAGAAGAACAGGTGCTTTTATAAGTCCAACAGTATCTCCAAGCATACTACATGGACAATATCTTTTGTAATGGTATTTTTATATACATACACACACATATACACGTATCTACATATTCCCATATGCAGTTGGTCATGACTCATCGATTGATTATGCAGTGGAAGAGAATTATACCAACGAGTTGGCCTTTCCAAATCAAACAGATATATCTATGATAATTGTCACCCTCCCCAGGAAGATCAAAGTTGCAGCTGGGACTTGAGTCAAATTACGACATTTTGAGTTACTGGCAACGAATTTTCATTTGGCTTCTGTAAGTCTATAATATGAAGTTTGAGGTTGTCTTCTTTTACAAACGCTTCTCAGATTAGAAGGTTACATGCAGTACCCCAGTGACTGAATTTATTCTTAATTATGCCTTAAGTGACGATAAGCAAAAAATGTTCTAAGAAGAATTTTTCTCCTCATCTTCTAAGGACATATCTGCCAATGTGAATCATGAACAACTGCAGCCTTGCATTTTTATCACTTACTCTATTAGTGCTCTCCCTTTTACTCAGCTTGGGCAGCAAAACTAGATTACTCATCTTCAATTTTATTAGCTGTCAGTTTCTCATTTTCGTGTTGTACTGCAATGCTGCAAGTTTTGGAAAGCACTTATTCCAGGGGAATGATATATCTTATATAACTTATGAGCTGAATATAAACTGAGATCATAGAGCTTTTGCTGAAGGAAACTTACACTGCTGTATTCACCAGAAGGTCATTGCATTTTTATAATTTTCAAAATCTTCTGAGGTTATACATTTATTCAGCAGTGGCTCTTTTTGCGTTTAGCAACATCAGGAAAAATTTCTTGCTTCTGACCAGAAAGGTGGCGAGTGTGACACAGAGATGTCATGAGAAGCAGCGAGACTTAGAGTTGCAATCCTGTTCCCACTGAACTCCATGGAAAAAGCAATCTTCTAGGACAAGAGGGTATCTTTGCAGAAGAAAAGGAATTGCAGAACGTTATAAAGTAACTTTTATTTCCTCAAACTGGAGGAGGTATAAGCCCAGTCAGGCGTTGTTAGTAAATAAGATCTAGAGGACTTAAAACAAGGAAGGATTCAATCACAAATTCAATTGGTCCATTAACTAAATGTAATATTATTTACCTAAGTGGCCCTTCTGGACTAATTCATAACTCAGGTTTATAACCTTTTTTTT
>VXAL01008552.1:543776-658486 GCA_013399475.1 Chauna torquata | reverse complement strand
AAAAAAAAAAAAAGATCAATATTACTGAGTGCACAGCCCCTGAGCATGATGGAAGAGTCAGGCTGTTTTAGCACCCATGGTCCATGATTTCCAGAGCTGAAGGTTCACATTAGAAGTACAAAATGAGGAGAATACTCAGCCGGAAATACTAAAAAGAAGAAATAGCCTTGGAGAGAAGGATGGAGAGAAGCAGTGAGGTAAGATGTGTTGCAGGAGAGGAGCTCTTTTATTGGGCTCATACAGCTAGAAAATACAGGCAGGCTTTCCAGCACATAAACCCTTCTGCAGATCTGAGAGAGAAGCTGTAGTGACATTTAAAGCCACACACACAGTTTTGCCAACATGTGTCAGAGTGAATCTCCAGTAGGAGGGAACAACCGACCGCTCTATTTGCAACTTGGCAGATGGGGTGTTTTGTTGTCTGCTCTAATGTGTGATGTGAGTTGGCTGCTCGCACCGAGTCCCATCAAGTGGGAAAGGTAGCTCCTGTCTATTGATCCCGCGTTCACGATCCAGTATTTGATTTGCTCGCATCAGCTGGGAGCGCTGGGCTCCTGCATCTGAATTCAGTACCCCTACAAATCGCTGCTGCTTCCACTGCACGGGAAGCTGAGCAATCAGGAGCAATGGCACTTTCCCACCTCTTAATCAGCGTTGTGAAAAGTCAAAAGATAAAAGCAAATAAAAGCCAGAAAGGGCCTGTTTTATAAGGGGCCCAGTGACTACATGGATGTTAACTGGCACTGGCTCCCACCACTTCAGCTCTACTCCTCCCATTTCATACGGGTCATCCTCATTCATGGTTGAGCCACCATCCCTGGAGGTCTTCAAAAAATGTTTGGATTCAGGGCTTAGTGACATGGTTTGACAGTGGACTTGGCAGTGCTAGGTTAAAGGTTGGACTGCATGATCTTGGAGGTCTTTTCCAGCCGAAATGATTCTGTGATTCCTGTGAGACAGGGAGGCACGTGGGTGTGCGTTGTGTGTCAAGCGGGGAATAAGGGATGGCTCCACTGCTGACAGTTCCTAAAAAAAAAAAAAAAAAAATTGTCGTGAAAACAATGAAATTTTCAGTGGCAAAAGACAGTGCTGCTGAGAGACCTTTGCCTGTCTGTCCTTATTTCATTAACCACTTCTCTCTAACTAACAGCTACTATTCAGTGCTGCTCCCCGGCTCTGCTTTCTCCCTGCTTCTCACGCTTCGCTCAGGCTGCCCTTTCCTGTGCTGCCGCACATCACTCCGAACTTTGTGCAAGTTTCATGATGTTCTCTCCTACAAGAAATATTAGAAAGGAAAGGTAGTTTTCATTCTTTCCCCTGTCTTCCCCCTCAGCGCTGAAGCGATCTCTGGTTCACCTGGACATGACACGTCCGTGCGGTGAATCGATCGTTTGGTGTCGAGTTGTGGTCTGGGCAGGAGGCACGCAGGGACGTGGAGGACGGCGCAGCGTCTGTGCGGTGCGTTGACCGCAGATTTCGTACAGATGGTGACGTGTGAAGCCACTTTCAGTTTTCAGCAAAAGCCCGTTTTCAGCCGTTGACTGAACTAAAATGGTTCCCTTGTAATCATAAGATGTCCATCCTGAGAGTCCAGTCCAAAAGCAGGCAGCAGGTGATCCCCTCAAACCCAGCTGTTGCAGCTCTGATGCTGTTTCTGTTTTCAGAGAGAGAAACATGTCCCTGTTGGTGCAGGGGATAGCTGCACCTGACCTGAGTCTTGGATGATGCAGAGAATTTCTACAGGGACAGAAAAACCATTTTGTGTTGTTAGACAAATGCGGCTGGAAACCTTCCTTCTCCAAACCAGACAAGCTGTTTCTGCCAGGTATGGCTGCTTCTCAGGGGCTAAAGCTCTCATTTCTTTGCCAGGCAACATAGATTCAGTGTCAGGCTGAAATGACTTCAAGATTTGGACTAATAGTTCAGGGGGAAGGGAGACCCAACTGCAGAGAGATGGTCATCTTCTGCTTATCTTGTGTAGTTTGGTATGTGGTTCTCTCAGTTTCGTACCCCTGTTTGTGCTGCAGCTAGCACCATTGCAATAGCCAGTCATTGGGTATTCTCTGATGCAGCTGCAGTCGGGCGTAAACTAGAAAAAAACTTTCCTTGCCCCAAATATTAACTCAGGCAGCAGAAAATGTCTCTCTGTAAAGAGGAGTCGTATGGAAAATGTGTGTTTTCAGGCTTTCTGCACAGATTCCAAAATTTTAATGTGACTGGGTTTCTATTTTTGCTACCTTTCAAGTACTTCATTGTTTCTTCTCTCTAGGCACCTCAGAATTGCCTACCCCTTTTCTTATCTGGACTTCATCAACATTTTTGTCATTTCTCAACTGTTAAGCAGGTGACAGTACCACTCTGGAACAAACAAGCGGCCCAGCATATACAAGTGTTGGCTGTTTCTTTCCCCAAGTGATGCTGCTTCCAGGAGATCCGTGGTATTGGGAAGTGACTGCTAGAGAGCAGTGATCCTTGGGGTCATTTGTTCCATGTTGGAGCCTGTGCATGTGTTTGGCTCATGATCTGTTCTCTGGTTTTGGAAGAGAAAGACATCAGGTTTGGAAGGTCTGTCTGTAATCGTGCTGGATCTCACCTGAGTGGCTGCTCAACAGGTAAACATTTTGCTGGTTGTCCATGTAATCCAGGCAGCAATATATTAGTTTTGACACTTCCATGCTATCATTTCCAAACCTGATCGACAGTCTGTGTTACGCTATACAGGTGATTGCATGAGAAGAATTCGGGGCAAATCGTTCATCAGAGTCTTTCCTGTTTGGCTTTATTGCAGCTTCTTATGTGCTTGTAGTATTAAAGAAATACTTGGACTACGGTTGTACAGGGAGATGGGATCTCACTGAGAAGTTAAGATATCTGAAGGTTTTTTTTTTCTTTCTACAAAGCGGTTGGAAAGGAAAGGGATCCAATTCTGGCATGATGTTTCATAAGGTGACATTTGTTATAACTCACTGCAAATGTTACTCACCATCTACAAAACATTCAATTAAACTCAAGAGCAGTGAAAAATATCCAGCTCCGCTTTAGCAGCTGCACTTGTCATCAGAACCCCTCGGGTTTTTTTGGAGCCAACAGATCCCCACCGGAGACCTCCACACAGTAGCTGCTGCCACCAGTCCCACCTGTCCGTGTTCACTGCTCCTGGGAGCTGGATTATCACAAGAGAACAAAATTTCCCCTCTCCTTGGGGCTCATCCTCACTTTCCCAAAGATTGCTTTGGTCCTTACTTGACCAAACTGGGAAGTGGCTTTACGTGCTGGCAGTAATCCTAGCACACTGATTCACCTGATTGAATCACATTCTTTCAGAACACAAATCCCACAGTTGATACATTAAACAAAGACCCCCAAAAGCTACTAGTTTAGAAGTCAAGAAAATAAACCAATACATTTACAATTCTTTGTATGCAGATCGTAGGTCCTTTTGCCTCTAATGCCTTTGTGTGTGCCATCAGATTCAAGCATATGTGCATAGAGCTGTGATTCATGAAATGTAACAAACAAAAACTTTTCTCATACTTGTAGGAAACCAGGACACCAAGAGAGCACATCTTTGGTATGCCAAACTCGTTGTTACAGATCTCTGGCTCCCCAGGAAATTCGCAGATGTAACTTTGCTGTATGCTACAGCCACCCACTGTTTTGCAGTGTCAGCTGGGCTGGAGCTCAGATCCACCCACTCCTGCTGCACCGGGCCCATTACACTGGAACTGAAGGCAAAATGCAAATTGGCTCTGCTGAACACGGTTGCCTTATGGCATGCAGGGGGATGGTAAAAACAGAACCCGTAGCATCTCATTCCTGATTTGGTACCTGAACCACAAGATCGTGCTTCTCATTACCTCTGTATCAAAACCTCCTCATTCCCCCGGATAGAGGACTAAAATGGAACAAAACTCTGGCTAATTTTCTGTAGAAACCATTGAGTTTGGGGCAAGGAGATGGAAAAAGCCATCCAGTTAGTTATAGCTGCTGGTATCCCCTGGTCCTGATTTGGTGTGGTTTATTGATGCTGTACAGAGGTAGATAACCATAGTTCCTTTCTTCCTTTGGTGTGAATACCTTTCTAGCCCATGTTTCCTATGACTTCAATCACCTGCTAGGCTCTTTGAGTCATGCGAAGGAGCTGTAATTCCTTCAGTTTGCTACACTTGTTCCAGGACAGGGTTTACTTCTCATTTTCCTAGACTGTAAACAACATCACTGCCTCTGGAGAGCAAGGGTGGTGGCTTTCTCCATCAGCCCATCTAGGTCCTATTTATAAATGTGGAGAGTGAGAAATTATGTTAAAAACATGCAAGCTTTAAAAATAAAACTGTGACCTAGTCAAAGAGTAAACATTAGGGAAAAATGAAAACCTATTTTAACAGATGGAAGCAGAGAAGAAGCAGCAAAAATAATCAAAAGAAATCTTATTACTGTAAATAGGAGGGTGTAAATCAGCAGCCCCTATCACTGGCAGTTCAGATGCTGAGGACCTGGCTCAATAGTGAAAAAGGAGGGAAAGAAAAAACATTGAGTGGGGTCAAAAACCAAAGGTGAGAGATCCACCTAACTGCGCATTATAGATTATCCATAAACAACAAGATCATGCTTCTTTCCAGATAAAAGAAACTGGTGTTTAAGAATAGTGTTTAAACCAGATTTAAAAATATACCGAGTGTCTGTCATTCTGCATACCTCTTCTGAGCAGTAGTGTAACCTTAATTTGTTCAGGTAGCCGTTTAACGTGGGGTTGGTCAGGGAGTGTTGCGGTTGTGCCGAGGATGAAACACCCTAAAAAGGAATCGGAAGCTTTTACTGCAATGGACCTTTGGAAATTTGTCCCCTGTGAGGAACAGGTAGGGGTTGCTTGTCTATTTTATCACTTATGTATGCTTATTTTTCCCTGACAGGTTGCCTGGTCACTATGAACAATGGCCCAGCTATACTACAAAAAGGTAAACTATTCACCGTACAGAGATCGGATCCCACTACAGATTGTGCGAGCAGAGGCAGAGCTCTCGGTGGAAGAGAAGGCCTACCTCAGCGCTGTGGAGAAGGGGGACTATGCCAGTGTGAAACATGCCTTACAAGAGGCGGAGATCTACTACAACATCAACATTAACTGTATGGATCCTCTTGGTCGCAGTGCCCTTTTAATAGCCATAGAGAATGAAAATCTGGAGATCATGGAGTTACTTTTGAGCCACAGCGTGTACGTGGGAGATGCTCTGCTGTATGCAATACGGAAAGAGGTGGTGGGAGCTGTGGAGCTGCTGCTGAATTACAGGAAGCCAAGTGGTGAAAAACAGGTTAGTCAAGTGTTCTAGTGCAGTTTTAAGCTGTTACCTTAATAAAATCCTGTGTTAGGAAAGTGGTACTCCACAGACAAGAGCCTGTTCAGGAGTCATAGAACAAAGTCTTTAATGCAGATCCATTGCTCTAAACGCCCAGAGTGGACATGGGCAGTGCTGTTTGGATGATAACTTTCCAGTGTGAGCGAACATGCTCGGCCTGACTTAAAAACTCAGCATTTTCAGTTTCACTCAGTGTTCTTCGTAGTCTTACAGTGTTTGTGGACATACTGATTTATAGGCTGATTTATAGACACACACTTTGTAAAGGAATTTGGGGCTGTCTGAAATTGTATTACAATATATAAATATGAACTATTGCCATGCTGTTGCACTGATATTAATAAGTGGAATTGCTTTTCATAAGTAATGCTGAAAACACCCGAGCTTATGAATAACTGTAAGCAGGGAAGCAGTCTGCTAGCTTTCAGTAGTTAGCTGTAGTAGAGACATGCCATCTTGGTCTCCGTCTCTGGAGGGCTCTAGTTCAGAAATGCTGAGGCAGTACATAACATTACAGCCTGAACTGAGGTGCTATATATCTGAGCAATGAACAACTATGACTTGTAGGAAGGAGCCTTAGCTACAAAGCCATCGGTAAGTTACATAAGGATCTTTGTGAAAAGCCACGGGATCTGAATCCTGTCATTTCAGGTGTCGCATATCACACTGTCCGTGGCTTTTTTTCCATCTACAAATAACACTGCCAATAACTGGGATAGTTTTATATGCGTTACTGACTGCTGTCAATTTTTATGAGATCGGTGCTTAGAAAGGAACTTTAAAAACTGATGATCCTTATTTCTCAGGTCTTGTTTTGAAATCTACATGGACACAGCCCTTTGTATGTGAAAGAAGAAAAAGATTAATATCAGTCAACCATAAAAGAAAACTTTTTCAATAGGTAGGGCCTTAGTACGTAGTTTTTAAATAGTAATTTTATGTAGTCAAAGCAAACAATAAGGAGACACTCCAGATCAACCCTGACAACATTCAAGAATGCTCAGCTTTGTATTTAGAAATGGCAACATTCTGCATGCCACAGCAGTGTGATTCTAATGTGTGGTTTAAGGACTAGAGAGATGGAAAATCTCTTCTATCAGACCTAAACATTGAAATGTTTAGTCCTAGGTTTTAATGTGTCAAAATGTAAGTAGCAGAATATGAGCCATAGATGGAGAATGAGCCATTTTTTTCTTGGTCTTCAAGAAAGTTTGGTCATTCTATACCCCAACATAACAGAAAATAGAATAGAGGAAAGGATATATCACAGTACTGAGAGTTTTCTTAAGTACCATGAGGAACTGCTAGTAGTTATTGCAGATTAATGACAAGTTTCTTCTAAAATATCACAAAAAGCAAGTGATGGGATTCATATGTATTTATGTAAGATCTCTGGAATACCAAAACTTGCATCCATTCAGGTTCAAAGCCTCGATGGCTTAACTGGACAGAGACAGAGATCCATGAAATAAGGTGGATTTATTGCAGCTGAAACTCAGCTCCAACATCTCTAGTTCAGTGATACAGTTCACAGTAGGTTTGTTTCATTTTTCTTTCTATCTGCTGGTGTGCAGCTAGCGTTCTGTAGCTAGGTTATATCTGCTGCAAAGTTTGCAACTTGAAGGGGAATGTGTGTGGGAGAAGAGATGCAGTGCCAGTTTCAGCTTTATTTACAAGGTTTGTTACAAGACCAGATTTCATCAGCACGTTTTAGGCTAGTGCTGGCTTGATGCAAGATCCTGCTTAGAAACCAGGATTAACTTCCCTGGCTCGTGGTTCAGACTCTTTTATGAACTGCAGGAAGTGTTTGCCGGTAGAGGGCTGCAGGACTGGCCTTCCGCTTCTGCAGTTTCACAGATTGTTCGTGCATTGATGGCAATTAACATTTATTTCATGTACAGCAATATTACAGAAAATGGAAAGAAGTGCTTAGTTAAGCAAAATTGGGACACACAGGTTAGCTTGTCAAATCACTAAGCTAATATAGGAGGGCTTTTTGAACATGAGTTCATGAGGCTAATTCAAAAGCAGTATCAGTGTACATTCAGTAATTATCTTTGCTGGACCCTTTCTCAGAATGTCCTTTGGGAATCCCATACCTAATTACTTTCACAAAGAGCATCTGCTTTGTTCTAATCAATTACTTATATGTTCAGAAAACATACAGAAAACCTGCTTTTTTGATTGACTGGTTACCAAAGTTCACACCTCGTGGAATAGTTTGTCTGGATGAGAAGTCTGTAAGATTTCACAGCATTTATATATGAAGTTTAGTTTAATCTGTTCATGAAATGTACACAGGGTTCAGTTTCCCTGAACAAACCTCTGCGAAGGCAGCTCCTTGACTCAGGTGTAGCAGCCTGTTTCCAATTAGGGGCTATCTGTTTTTCTTTGCTGCACTCCAGGCAGAAGTGGAGAAAAAGCATCTTCTGATTGCTCTCTTAAATGCTTAATGCAGCACCTTCCTTTAAGGGAGTCTGGGGTCTGTGAAAACCTGCTAGTTCCCATTCTCCTGCTCTCTGCCTCTGAGAGGTGGTTTTTTGATACTACACCAAAGCCATGCCAGGCATGAAGAGCTGTTCCTTTTTGTGCCTGTTCACATCAGTTCAGTTAATTGTTCTCTGCATCTCAAAAGCAGCTCAGCAGCATCATTCAGCATAATCCATTTTACAGGCATGTATTTTGCTCATTCCCACCACCTTATCCCTGTACTGCGTCCCCAGCCAAAAATGTCACAGGTTGCATTGTGCCAGCCTCTCGTGGGCTTAGTGACTGTATCTCGGTAGCAAAAGATGCGCCCAAACAAGGAAGTGCAAGGGGCAGAAAACACCATGTTCCCATTCAGACTTGACCTGCAAAGCGATTTTACTCACCAGCCACAGAGCCTGTAAGAGGTGATGTGTCCTGGGCACTGCATACCCATCTCTTGAGAGCTGCCCAAGCAGCAGAGCTCTTCCCCTGTGTGATGACCTTTCCAGGGAGCAGAAATCAAAAAAATTTCAAATGCAAGAAGTGACCTTTGTTGTGTTCCTCATGTAAGGATTCAGGGTCTCATTCACGATGTAAGGGACAGATAGAAATGGCTGAAAAGAGCAGGTGGCAGAGATGCTTACATCCTGTTATTAAATGACCATAGGCAGTCATTATTCTGCAAACCTTTGCTAGACTGCTGTTTAAGCACCATTTACTGAAAATACCATGACAATGGCAGGGGTAAGTCATAGCCAGTAACTATAACAACACGAATCTCCCGCGCTGCAGCCGTGCGTGTAAGTGGTGTCTCAGGAGGAGAAGAAATGACTCTGTTTACATGTGGAGCATAAGGGAGCCAGGAGCATGAACCAACCCTCTCTAAAGGCCACTACAAAGCACATGACAGGTGAGTGTGCTGAACAGTGACGTCTTCAAGTAGATGCGTTTCCTTTTAGGTTTACCTCCAGGTTCACAGGCTATTTTAAGAACTTAACATTTCTCCTCGAACCTCTTCTGCGTGGTCTTGACAACTTATAGCTGCAGTTTTGTGTACTGTGCTGAGAGTCTCTAGATAAAGCTGGGGAAGAAGACTTCACCAGTTACAGCCAGAATAACTCTATGGCTAATAAAGTTATTGCTGCTCTGAAAGATGCTGTCACCTATGGGAGATTTTGGGTTCAGTGAGAGATCCATCGTGGTGCAAGTCTTGCTTTTGCTAACATGGCAAGACCACACAGGCATGCTGATGCACATCATTAGAGATGGAGTTAACAGCAAACTTGGAGTGACTTCATTCATTTTTGAATTCAGCGCTACTGTAGGAGCAAGGGAAGGTATTTGTGAAGCCTATTGAACAAATTCTCCTTCCCAGTAAAATCGTCTGTCTCCCCAGCTGTTTGATCTCAAGATTTTGGTGTTTTGTTTTTTGCCTAGAAGTCATTCTAGAATTTTTTTTTTTTTTTTCCATACAAACATCAATATAGTGGATTCTGTTTTCAGCCAGGCTGGAGTCTGCACCTAAGTTACACTAACAAAGAAGAGGAAATATAAGTCTGAATATGCACATTTTCCCAAGTATTTGAATCATTTTTAATTTATCTCTAGTAATAGATATATTTCCATAAATCTTGAATCCTGCTGAAATTGGTACAAATCTTCTGTTTGACTTCAGGTAAGGTCTTAGGAACATACAGGCATTTTTTTAATATCCTCTCATGTGAATTCAGCGAAGCGGTCCTGGGCTCTCTGTTAAACATGCATCACGGCTCTCAGCTTGCACAGATCTCTCATTGTTTTTTGCCTTGTTACAGTGGATATTTGCAGCACAACAGGCACAGCCTGTGCTGGCTGCTGAGCCACTTCCATTCTTTAAGAAGCTGTAATCAGTCATCTGAATTACTACACGTTCATGGTGTAGCCATGAGCACCTTTACGGGTAGCTGTTTTCTTCACAACAATCAGAGCTGACATCGAATGTTTACATAAGGATGATACGAGCATTTCTCTGGTATCTGCCAAAATTAGCAATTTGCTCATGGCAGATGGCTCCGAATTAATCTGGTTCACAGATGGGACTACAAATGCAATTCCTCAATAATGAGAATAAAAAGAAAAGGGATCTCAGTATTTATGACTGTGATTCAATTTGTTTCGACGGTCTAAAGGCCTTATGAGTCAATGAGATCTCAACAGATACCTGTCCATATGTCTTCCAAAAGGAGAATCTTAACAAGAAATAAGTCCTGGAAGAACATGGTTGTGAAGAGGAGACTATAGAGAATAAAAGGCAAGTTTTTAAGTTTTAGTTGCTAATCTTCAGATACCTGCTGATGGAGGGTTGCGACACTTGATAGTATTTGCAAACTTAAAATTTGACTTCAAAAATCCTCTTTCAAATGAACTGATGAGTGAAAATCTGTTGTAATCAGTGTAAATATCGTAGATCAGCAGCCAAGAAACAATCTTTTGCGAACCAGAAATTGTATGGTGCATTAAGCCATTTTATTCTTGCCCAAGTCCAGTAACTTTCTTAATAGTGTGGTTTAGCTGAATTTGCTTACTCACATAGGGTTCTTCTTCCTCTCTGCACAGTCCAGTGCAAAGTTGAGCCCTTATTACCGAGAGCCCTTGATTTCTGCAAACTTGTTGATGCTTTACTGGATGTACAAGCTCATTGCTAACGCTGTCAGACGTGTGCAGTCACTGACAGGAGTTTTTAAGTCAAAGGGAGCAGATCAATTGTCAGATATCTCAAGACATAAAAGTTAGATTCTACTTAGACAATCGAAGAAGAGTTTTAGAAATTGCTGGTATTCCTCATGTCCTGGCTGAGTGGTTACTGCAGATCTGTGTCACCTGCAGGCAAAGTGCACAGAGGTGCACTTGGTAGGACCAAAGGACCTGGGTTTTGTAGCTGTGAGAGATGTTACCCCATCTCCTTCAGTAAAAGGTGAGTTTCCTTGATATTTATTAAGGTGAAAGGCAAAGGAGAGACTTGTGTACTTCCCAGATAAAATTGTTAAGCCCTTTAGCACTAACTCCCAACCCATGAGCTGAGGATGGATGCAGGGAGAGCGCTCGCTCACAGGCTGGACAAAGAAGATGTCTTGCTTATGTAGTGGTAACGTATTCTGGGTGCACACACTGTTTCTGGGACATGATGGACAAGGCATGTGCCAACACATACGGGGTGTTACAGAGGCATGAAGTACAGCAAAGAGATCAAAGCGAGCCCAAAGTGCCCTTCTGCAGCACTAGCCATTGTATGGAAACAGTATTTGTGTTCTTCCATGAGTTTAGAAAGGATTTTGGCTAATTCAGTGAGGCTGAGGTGTTGGGTTGCTGAAACCTGGGCGTCTGCTTCAAGGAAGTGTATAGGCATGACCTGCTCTTACAGTGCTCCAAAGTAAGCACTCTAACAGAGAGGATAGCAGGGTGGTTGGTATGACTCAGTACGGATACTGTGCCCTTTGGTATGACTCAAACCAGCTGTTTCCATGTTAATACAAGGGTTCCAAAGTGAAAAGGGAAGGCTGAACCTGGTTGGACACGCTTGGAGCCAGAGCAGGTACTGAAGAACTGAAGAAGTAGAGGAAAAACTAGCCATGGGTTCTCAGTATGAAAATATTTGAAAGGCACAATAAGGAAGAAAGATTGTGTCTGAAAACAGAAAACTAGCTGTTGCTGCTCCAAAGCCTAATGGCTCTGCCAGCATCCAGGCTTTTCATTATTTTTATTGATGCAGTAATAATTCACAGCTATAGTTAACGTGCCTTTGACATTGGCAGCTGCCTTCAGAATGAATTCCATCTAATTAAACAGAGAAATCAAAGATCACTTCAGTTAATGATTACATCTAACTGGAAGTCTCTTTCTTCCCTCCCCACTGCCTTCCTCCCCAGATCACCTTAAATCTACAAGAAGGTGTGAGGCAAAACCAGGAACTCAGCAACTTATTACAGAGCTAATGAGCAGCACCAGGACTGAGGCTTGCAGGCTGCAGTGCCAGCTACCAGACATCTGACAGTGGCAAATGAGTCAGTGGCTCCTTCTCCAGGGCCAACAGCAAGTCTGTTATTACTTCCTAGGAGGGCTGGTGGGGTCAGGCCAAGAGCTGCATCACAGCATGCACAAACATGTCATGCTTGTAATCTAGCATATAGACAGGTGGAGAAGTCAGGGACGTGCTGTTATATGAGATGCTTCCCAGGGAATTTTCTTTATTCATTTGTGGGAGTGATCATAGTACTTGCCTGCATCAGCTGCTAACAGCACAGCTCAGAAAAGCAGAAATGCAGTGACAGTGTGATGGACTGGCTACCAAAGGTCTGAAATCCTGCGAGCACACCGAACAGTGTGTATTTTGGGTCAGGAGTGATACGGGTGCGTGGGTCTCAGCTGGGTGGACTGCCTGTAGCAGACTATTTGTAGAAAAAAAATCCTATTTGTGTTCCTACACAAGTAAGCTTTTGGTTTCTCTGTAGATCTGCTGATTAACATGTTAAATTTGAAAAAAGCATATTTCCTTACCTGCCCAGCATCCACGAATGTCTCTAGTTTACTCACTCCCCTTTGCTCATGAGCCCTGATTGCAGCATTAGTTGCTCCCTTAGATCAGCCCCCCAACATCACGTAACACGTTTTTTGCCTCTGGTCTGTGTGACTCCTGACACCCAGAAAGGGCATTTGACACGGCTGTCTAAACTTGAATATGCAGGAGAGCTGCCTGTTGCAGTAGTTTGCAACACGTTGTCAAAGGGAAGCTTGTTTGTATGGGGAAACGGAACTTAAATTACAGGCTCCCCTGAAACAAAGCTCTGGGATCTGTAAAGAACTGCAGGACTGTTTAGAAGGAGCCCCCGAGCTCCGATCAGGCTGTTGAATATAGCTGTGCTTGCATTTGCAAATTAGAATGGCATCTTCATGGCTTGTTTATCCCCATGATGTGGCAGTGATCAGAGTGTGATGGGCAGGGTCTTCTGGTGGCAACAAGAGTGGGAAAAATCAAAGAGGCATCCCCTGAGAACAAGAGTATTCTCCCTGATCATACCTGCATTGTTACAGCAAGGGAAAACACATTGGAAAACCACTCAAGCCTGCAAGAGGCTCAGGGTCACATGCATTGGTGGTGTTTAATTCATGGAGGTGAGAGGACCCATGTGCTCCACTTAAATACGCTTCAGGCAGACCGATGAGTTAGAGCCAGTCTCTGCAGCGTGAGGGCTATATTAGCTACGTGTTTTCAGCTACTTAGCATTAGCAGTAAAGGAAGTCAGTGCCTAGGTGGTAACACAGGAAGATCACAACCGCAGATTTTATCCTTGTGCGAGACCATGCCACCTCTCTAGGTTGCCATCTCTTTGCTAGTACAAACTCTGAAGTCCTTTCAGAATCCACACTGCCTTCTTGGGTAGTATAAAAACAATGCCAAAAAGCACAACCTAATAATAGGCAAAACTGGAAGAGACACAGCCACCTGCTTTGTGAGCATCAGGATGGGTTTTGTGCAACATCAGGCAGCACTGGGCTCACTCACCAGATGTGCTCACTCACTGCACTTTGTGGTGGTGTCTTATGATGAATTCTGATTCTTTTTTTACACACACCCACAAGCAAAAAGCTCTCCCTTTCCAAGCCCTGTTAGCAACATATTACTTCATCTAAACTTAGTGAAACATCTCATCCACACACAGAAATAAATTACAGGAAATAGAGACATTTGATGTACAAAGATGATGACCTGGAAGGTTATAGACAGTATGATCGTTAGACTATTTTAGCACATCTTGTGATTGTTACCACTAAGACTAGAAAATACAGAGATCAGATAAAATTAAAAAGCTCTTCCTCCCAGAATAAATCCTGGAAAATATTTGAAAAATAGCCATAATAAAACAAAGATGACTTTGAAGGCAGAGCGTGCAAATTTCCAGCTAACCATGGACTGTCTGTATTTCATGTTTGGGGTCAGGTGAGAACTTATCCATAAAATAAAAAAATATGCAAGGGGCAGTGACATTTCAAGGCCTTTAATGTAGTCAGGAAATTAACAGGGCTGGGTTAAGTAGGATCTTTAACAAAATTAACTTCCAAACGTAAAAACAGAATTAAGAATTGTTAGGGTCTTTTTTTATTTTTTATTTTTTTTTTACCCAAAACAGCTTCTGTCACAGAGTAGCTCTGTAAATGGTAATTAACAAAAGTGAAGAATGAATAAACAGTTTTATGATTTCAGATGGGGAAAAAAACAGCTTCTGGTGTATGATCTAGTCTGTCTGTCTGAACTTCAGGAGAGAATTCAATTTACTCATGCCAGCAATACTAGACTTATATCTGAGTTCGTATCAGAGGTTCTCAGGAAACAGATCTAGCAGGTAACCAAGAACTTCTGCATTTTGGCAAGGTTTTGATAGATCCATACCAAGCTGTGAGCCAGGTACTGATTTGTTATGCTACATTTTCTCTTGCAGCTTCATTAAGGTCTGGATTTGTAATACTCCAGAACTTTTGTCCCTTGTTTGTTTTAATTGGACAAGTGTCATTATTCAGCTAGCCCCAGACTACATAGGCATACTATAAAACCAAAATTCGTTTGATAGTTGGTCATATCAGAGATAATGTGACATATGTAAATTGTGACTACATTCAACTTCAGCCATTCTTACACTGATGAAAAAGTCACAGCCAGAAGAGGGTGCAATTGCTCGTGGCACAACCCTGGTCTTCCTCCTCTAAGCAAGATCAAGCACTTAAGACATGAGCCCCTCTTCCCACTGGATTCGGTTCTTAGCTTAGAAGCAAGACACAGGAATACAGGGCCGAGCAGACCTCAAGACTGCACTTAATTTAAATACAAGAGGTTCAAGCACAAACTGTCTAACTCTTCAGCAGCATCCCTGCGATTTGGAGAAGTCCATACTGACTGCACTCTTCATTTAATCATCAGCCGACTTATCTTATTTCCTCCTCCGCCTCCATCCGCATCAGAAAGGGAGAGTGGCTTAGAGGAGAAAGTGCTCTGTCTGGATTGAGTTGCCATAGGGCATTTAAATGCATATTTGCAAAATCCTTCTAAAGCCTTCTCTCTGGGTTCCTCTTTTTTANAAGAAAGAAATTATGTAGCATCAGCCATAAGTGGTGACATCTTTTGACAATCTCTGGCTGTGCTGCATTTCCTGAACGCATGGCTGAACGCAGCAAGCTCGGATGCAGCTCTGCCACAGTCAGACGCACTGGGGTTTGGTTTAGCTCTGATAACCAATCCCTTGGGTCTACCTCCATTTTTTAGCACACGGATAAGAGACCGAATTAAAACTTGAAGTATTTAGAGCAAATATGTCTGGATTAATGTATTTTGCTTTTATTTATTGGTTGCAGAGAAGAAAGTTTGGTTATATAAGAATCAAATTAATTTTTTGCATTATTTCAGTAATAATGCATTGTATCTGGTGTTTTTTTAATTCAGTGATACATATTTCAATGTTAATAGGCGTCATCTACTAACCTTGTAGCAGTATTTGGCTTGCTACAAGGCCCTGAAAAGGTACCTATTTAAACTCTCAATTTTGCATTATCAGTCTTAGGGGCAGAGACTTTATTTGGCTTTACAGTCATACAAGTCACTGAGCTGATTTTAGACCAGGAGGAGCCTTTTCTTCAACTGGATATTCTGGGACAGCTTTTTTAAAATTACCAGAATACTTCAATAACAACAGAGCTTGCCCAAAGGTGTGTCTACAACCAAGCATGCTTTATACCAGAGTTAAGAACTTGTTCATAAACAATACAAAAGCCCTTAAGTACATTACTTTGTTATCGGTTTGTGCTGTTCATTATATTTCATTAGCCAAATGACATTTCATTCAATGAATTGCTCTTTAGTTAAAAGCAACCTCCTTTTTAATATAGACACTGTCATCACTCTCAGTAATACGTCTCCCAAGGCATGCCTGATTAAGATACTCAGTTATTGAAATCAGCACCACTGTATCACCTAAAATGAATGCTTAGATTTGTAGAAGCATGTAACATTTTCCCCGGAGTCCCGCATAATGGAACAAATGCCCATGGGATTCTGTCAATGAAATAATCTGTTTATGGGTTTAGGCAAGGAGCAAGATTCAGATGGTCACACCAGTCACAACGTACATTTTTTCAAGACAATTTTGCTGGTAACATGGCTGATCCACAGTCTAGCTGCCCTGTCTCATTCGCTATTTATAGAGCTGCGTCTAGAAGTACCACAAGACTGTGATTCTGAACAAAATCAGTCACTGCTAAAGATCCTTCTGACCACTGAGCCTCACACTAAATTGACGGAGTACAAAATCTTTTCTGAACGACAGAAATTGGCCGTGCCTGCTACAATGCTTGTGGATGGCATGTGCACTTCCCCCACAGAGCTACATACAGAAACGCAAACTAGAAATAGGAAATCCTTGCTCAATAAATTACCCAGGCTTCCATGTCTGCTAGCATTGCATTTCAGGTCTTCTATGATGTTGCATGAGTCTGTTTAGTTTAATAGAACATTGTTTCGGCAATTAAAAAATCTTTTATAATATATAGCTCAATCAAAAGATTATGCTAGCTGGAAATAATGGCAGTTAATGTATTTACAGTTTGTTATAGTTATACTTACAGTTTATTGTACTGGTCCAGGTGAGGTGCTAGTTTATGGAATGGACATGGCCTGAAAATGTGGCAATTCCATCTGTAACAAGTAAAAGTGTTATTAGCTATTTTCAGGCAAAGGTGGTGATATTCCTTTTGAACACTTTCAACACATCTCAGAACAAGATGCGTATTTAAACAGCCTCTGACCCAAGAAGCTTGCTGTTAGATAAACAAAGCTGGGAGTAAAGGGTTTCATGCTTAAGCTTTACTTTCCGAATATGTTCGTTTCAGGCCCGGAGCACTGAGGGTTTTACAGCAGCTGCGAGCGCTGTAGTGAAGGTGGACAGTGAGGAGCCCTGAACATGAAAGGTGGATGTCTGGAAGGGTTAGCAGACCATTATCAAGAGTACTGCCAATACAGAGGGGACAGAAAATAGTCAGACAAACAGAAACCCGTCCCCAAATAGGAGGCAGAACCAGGCTCCTTCATCAAAGCTGAAGATTTTGAACCTGACCGGCAGGTTTCTGTGCTGCAGAACAGCTTGTTTCACCTAGTTGTCCTTATTTATTTGCAGACCTGGGTGACAGATGCTGTATAAACACTGTAGCTTGCTTGGAAATCTTTCAGTGTTTAAACCTGGGTATTTACTACTTGGAAATCTTTCAGTGTTGAAACCTGGGTATTTACTTCACTTCCATCCGAGGTGTCTCCTTGTTCTCCCCTTTTACAGTGCTTTGGTTCACACTGCTGAGCAGTCTCAGAGCACGTGAGTTGGATTGCTTTTCACCACACTAACCCAGACAGCATGCTCAAGGGACACTCAAACCAGACTAGGTTAAGTCCAAAGTAAAACTAGAAGACCTATAACACAGCCATCAGGTCTTCAGTGCCAGGTTGTTTTGTTGTTTTTGTTTGTTTGTTTGTTTTGCTTTATATTCCTGCTCCTTTTACACCGTACTAGTTACTAATGTGAGCAGAGATTCATGTTCTTCCTATCCAGAGATTCTTTCCAGCAGCATGCTATTTACTAGAAAACTTTTGTTTCCCCGCTCAGAAGAGAGCTCAGCTATACCAAACAGTGCTTTTGTGTGAGCTAATCCTCCATTTTCTTCTCCTCTAAGGAACTAAGCTTGTTTCACTCCCTCCTCCATTTTAAATAAAGGAGATTTTTCATTCACTGCGGTGTCGTTCAGAGAAATGTAGGCTGCTCTCCACTGTACCACCACTTATAAGGCTTAATTCAAGAAAGATGGTACCAAGCATTCGATCACTTGTTGTTAGTGGTAGCATCAATTTCTTAAGGGAACATTACGAAGATAGAATGCAGACAAGGCACGTGCTCCTATGCAAGTACTGACAATAAGCTTCTGAAGGACTCAGCTTAACAGCTGGTGTCAGGTGGTGAGGTTAATGGAAAAGAATTTGTTATTCGGGTCACTTAATGAAAATAAGCTTGGGAGAGTTTAGCAGAGACCTTGGGGTAAAATAATTTATTCCCCTTCTGCTTCCATCACTGTAAGTTAACCCAAGACGTAGAAAAAGCTGATCTAAACGTGAACTCTACCTGTCAGCGCTGTGCAGTAGGAACATCAGCAATTACAACGCATTGCTGTAATAGCTGCTGCCCCTCCGGTGATAATAGGCAGAATACAGCCTTAAGAGCAAAGGCTTTCTTTGCATAGCCACATCTTTAAAAGAAGACAGCTTCTTCGTTAAGGTGCAAGTTGTCAAAGCAAGACAACAACAAAAATGATCACTGCAAGCCATGTCATTTTTAGCCAATGCATAGTCTTCAGATCAGCTAGGCACGGGGATGAGGCCACAGCAGCCATCGTTTGCACTACTCCTATTCTGTGTTTTGCTGCTCAGCTATAATCAGCAATAAGCTTCAGTTCCTGTGATCTGAGGCATTAGACCGGTCTGCTTCCAGACCCCAGAGAACCCCTGTTTCTCTGCACTGCCGTTGCCCTTCATGTCCTTTTAATTAAAGTGCTGCAAGCTGCTCAGGAAAACACATCTTCCACAGAGTATCCGTCTGATTTCCTAACAAAGCAGAGCTCCACTTTTGGCTTGTGATAGGAGCAGCAATAAGGGACAGGAGATCACTTGACAGATACCTCCAATTTGATCCCAAGCCTTGGGACAATTATTTTGAGAGCCCTAGACCCAGATTTAGAAAGTATGAGGAGCAGGACAGCAGCAGACAAGATCAGCTGTGTCACCACCTGTAACATTACCACCTTGTCTGCAGGTGTCTGTTCTGAGCAGCACGAATACCTCATCTGTGTAAAGCTGAAAATCCCTTCTACAGCTCTGGGTACAGTAACTTCCATATAGGAAAACAGCATTAAACTTGACGGTAATAGGAGTGATAGAGGGGGAAAGCACTCTCCCTTTGAGGCAGAGGCTGTGAATACAGCAGCCAGCAACTGACTGAAAAAGGAGGGGAAGAAAGATAAATGCAGTTATACAACTGTCAGAGCTTAAAAAAAGGCTTCTAAGAGAGAAAGAAAAGAGGAACCTGCACCTTTCTCTTGACATTTAACAAACTACCTAAAGCAGCTAAGCAAAAGAAAAGAAGGAGAGTCAAAGACCTTACAAAGAGAGCTGCTCTCAGCTGTTTGTTACTAGATATCTTAAAATATCTTTTTCCAACCTTGCACAGAGACACCGAGCACTCCATGACCTGCAGCAAATCCTCCCTACAGCTCTCTTTGCTTTCCACCATGAGCTGTATTTGTAGGCTCCCTCCTGACCCCTGTGGGGACCAGCCTTGGTACACCTGTGTGGCTGTGGGCTGCTAGCGATTTAACTCCTCATCTGCTGCGTGCAGGGTAGCAGACTTGCAGTATGTCCAGCAACACCTCTAGGCACCTGCTGCAGTGAATGACCCCACGTCTCAGTGTGCCACTGAACTTTGGCAGAGGAATTATGTATGGCAGATAGGCTCTGTCCTGGGTTATGAAGAGGTTTATCAGTCAGCACCAGCCCAGGAGTCTTCAGCTCTTCAGTGCTACAGAGGCACTTAACTCCCAGGGAAATCAGGCTCCATGGTTAGAGGTTCACTGTCTCACAACCAGTCTTACGTCTAGCCTACAGAAAGATTTCTAGCTCGTTGCTTCATGTTAGTTTATCGTTGCTTTACTTTTGTGTTTTGTTTTTTTTTTTTTTAATGGACTGAGTAATGTTTCCTGTCATTAGAAGTCTTTGACAGTCGTTTCTATGAAACGCCTTTGACATTTGCAAGGGGAAGCAGGCCTACTGTTCACCAAAACCAGCAATCACCCCCTGAGCAGCAGGATGCCAACTGCCAGGGCAGGGGTGGTGGGCACACGAAGTACAGTGTGCCTGAGTAATGATTAACACACAACAAAGAGAGCTGCCTGTGCTGCAAATGGAAACACACTGCGTGCTTGGGATGTAAGAGCATTTTGGTCTAATTTTGCACTCCGCATATAGTAATAAGACACAACAGGGTATGCATTAAGCTCATCTTTTGAGAAGTGCAACAGTAGCTGAATAATGCACACCCTGGAGTGTCTTATTTGTAGTGGACTATGGCTCATTAATTTTACATTTAAATTTTTTCAAACCCATTAAAATAAAAACAAATCTGTACTGAGGGCAGTTATGTAATGTATCCTTCCACTAAAAAGTAATTTCAAATAAAAACAGTAGGGAAAAGGTGAGGAAGAGCTCTGCTCAACTGTGTTTGGTTCAGTTTATGTACGGCCTGCTGCAAGTAGGTTCTTGGCCTGCTAATGCAGGTGTGTAATGGAAGTAATGATAGTTATGGAAATCTATTCAGTGTTCGTTTTTTTCTAGACTTTTCTTTTTTTCTGTGTAATTACTTCTGCCTTTTGTCTTCTTTTTTCCTTCAAAAGTCCGCCTTTTGGTGTGTGAACCAGTAGCCATTTCAAAACAAGTTCACATATAAAGCATTCAAATGGGATTGTGACTGACTTCTACACCAAACTGATCCTGCTCTGGAGGCAGAGAGTCACGGTTTAGGGGAAGATGTTTTTGCCAGAACAGAAGTATGTGCTTATGCATGGACACAATAGAATTTAAGGAACATAAGGCGTTAAAAAACTTTGTTTTATTATGAGATCACTTTAAAAGTATGAAGGAGGAACATCTGTTTTCTGCTGTCCCACATGAAATATGACTGTGGTTTATCCCTTTATGTAGGTTCCAACCTTGATGATGGACACCCAGTTTTCAGAATTCACTCCAGATATCACCCCAATAATGCTGGCGGCTCACACTAACAACTACGAAATCATCAAACTGCTTGTCCAAAGACGGGTAACAATTCCACGCCCACACCAGATCAGATGCAACTGTGTGGAGTGTGTCTCCAGCTCAGAGGTGGACAGCCTGAGGCATTCCAGGTCAAGGCTGAACATCTACAAAGCCTTAGCCAGTCCTTCGTTGATTGCCTTATCGAGCGAAGACCCCATCTTGACGGCTTTCCGACTGGGCTGGGAGCTGAAGGAGCTCAGCAAAGTGGAAAACGAGTTCAAGGCTGAATATGAAGAGCTTTCCCAGCAGTGCAAGCGTTTTGCTAAGGACCTTTTGGATCAAGCACGGAGTTCCCGAGAATTGGAGATCATTCTCAATCACAGAGATGATCAAAGTGAAGAGCTGGACCCCCAAAAATGTCATGATTTGGCAAAGCTAAAGGTAGCAATAAAGTATCACCAGAAAGAGGTAAGAGTCTGAATGCAAAGGTGTGTGAAGGCTGTGTAGATTGAATAAAATAACTCCTTTCTGTAGTCTCCATGGGTTTGTTCAGGAAAGACAGGGTCGCTAGCTGGGATCCAGCAGGGGTGAGTTTGGATGGAGTGGAGAACCATGTGCAAATGGGTTAGTCACAGCCCAGGAGGTTCAGTGCACTGCAGTGACAGCGTGAGTCTGCTAACAATCGAGGGCAGCAGGACTGGGAATTGCTGCAGTGGGTTATGGCTTCTGTGGCACCAATATTTTCCATTTCAAAGGTACTTGAATGCCATTTCATTGTAACCGAGCCCCCTACAAAGAACAGCCTTCAGAGATTTCCAGGTTTGTTAGCTCTGAAAGCTTTTCCCAGTAACTGCCTTTATACAGGAAACAAAGGCTAGAAGGGATTGTCTGGCTCATGGAGTTCTTGACTGCAGGAAATAATATAATATGCTCCTCACTTCCTCCAGCCACCAGACACTTCCTAGCACCCGTTCGGCACTAACTCATAAGGGTCACAGAAACTACAGAGCACAAGAAAGCAGGAGAGAACAAGGGCATGCTCAGCAATTTTCTTAGGTGAAAATGCTTGTGTGATGCTAGGAAGTGGGTCCTGGTCATGGAAATACTTCATACGTCAAGCACCTCAGGTTGATTCTTGCTTCTTCATTCATCCGTGTTTTAGGGATTCAGAAGCAATTCCCAGAAATTCAAACTTCTGCCCACATTACCAGAAAGGAAAGACATAATTCAGGTGAAGGGCACAGAGCCTTTCAAAAGCCCTGCAGATCCAGAGATTTAAAAGTTGATTCAATAAAGGCCATGAACCCAAGGAGAATGCTGACAACAGTTTCATTAGCGCTCTGGATTTTCTTTCTCTTTCCAAACCTGGACAGAGTTTAGTAGACGATATATTGCTGTTGGCCTGTTTCCAGGTTATCTGAAAGAGGAATTTAGTTTGCTTGGTTGAGGAACTGAGTTTCAATGTCTATTAAATTTTTCTGTGTCCAGAGGGTGACAGGAATAGTGGAAAAGCTTGCCACATTATTCTTTTCACTGTCTTCCCTGCTTTGTTTTATGCGTTAACCCAGATGAGGGCAGCCTGATAAGACAGATTCCACCTCCCATTAAAGGCTGCTCTTGTAACCTGGAAGTGGACGATGCAGATTTTCCTTTTTTCCCTTTGGTCTGTTTTGCCTGCTGGGCACCAACCTCTTGATACAACAAGCTGGAGCCTCAGGCTTTCTGGGATTTAGCACATGGTCACTTACTGCTCTTGCTGGGCTACTCCAGTAAAGTATCAGCAGGGCTCACCGGCCTTCATGTCTGTTTGTGTTTTTTAACTGTAGCTGACAGTGCTAGTTAACACCGTAAGTGCATCAGGGACATGAACAAGCCCTGAAGAGTTAGTCTGGAGAGGTGTAATACAGCATACCAGTTCAGATGTTCCGTGAATCTAAAAAGGTCCAGAAATTCTGCTTCATTTTTTTACTGGCCTGATAGCCACAGACACTGCCCCCGCATGCACCCCTCAGCAACTGGGACACCGCCGGCACTGCCTTGTGTAGACCACGGCGGAGTTCAGGGTCCTGTCACCATTCAGGCTCACTGTTGACACCCAAGCACAAATCCGTGACTTCCTCTTGTCTTGTGTTCGTATTAAGACACTGTAAGTCTGAAGAGGTTCACTGTATTTGAAATGCAGTGCTGAACAGTCCTGAAGCTCTTTTATTTTCAAGTAACAAATNGGGGGAGGGCATATGTGACTGATTTCCAAACATATGGACAAGCTCCATGTTTTGTGACATATTCATGACAGTTCCAGCATATAAATGACAGCAAATGAGCACAAGCTCTGTGTTGCCAGCTAATGTCAGTGCTGTGTCGAGGTAGAATACTGGTGGGCAGGCACAGAGTGAATGAGTTTGGGAAACCAACAGTACTGAAACACTTCATCCTACCTGGGTATTCACAAACACCTGATGCAGCCTGTGGCATGGTGTTTGTATGCAACAAAACATTGCAGTAGTTTTCTCATCATGATAATTAGTCCAATACGAAACACGAAGCAAGATACAAATGTCATTGCCGGCTTCTGAAAAAAACGAGTAGGAATATTTGGTGGGAGACACTGAGAAATGCCTTTTAGTCATGATTAAAAAGTATCAGACTGAGAGAATTTTTGTGGGGGACAAGAAGGAAAGTGGAAACAAGTTTGATTTCATGAAAGACAGTTCTGCAGAGAGAAACAGTAAACTTTGTACACACACAAAGTAGATCATCTTGTTCCACTGAAGCATTTTGTATCGTAGCATTGATGAACTTACAAGTCAAATCTCCAGTAGCATAAGATGAAAATCCAGAGTGGATGTTAGTTATTTTCTGGGGCTGTGAATTGTTGCTGCAGTTGGTAGTTCTTTATATTCAGCATAAAGAATGTGTGATCTCACATTGATTTTAGACTAATAGCTAGAGAAAATTTCCTGCAGCTTTTTCTTTTTGAGTGAAATAAACTTCAAAAATTCCCCCCAAATACAAATTGATTCCATTTCAGTTTAATCAGGCATATACGTTCAACTTCTAGACTCTTTGTAGAGAAGTTGTTTAGAGGGAGTTGGTAAAAAGGTCATTGCCTTTGGATGGAGGTGTTGTACTGTGCATTTTGGGTAGGGAATAGATCTTAGAGTTACTCTTGCTTTGTACCAGCGTAAGTAGGCTGGGAACTCAGAATACTGTTTACCAGACACATTATTTAGTATTTTTCTCTCCAAGGCATTTCAGATGAACCCAATGTGCCTTTTTTTGTTTCCATTGCACTCAGCTACGGAAGAGTAGGTACTGGTTTTGCTCCAGATACAGACAAGTAACAGCACTCAAATTCCTAGTGCAGGTTGATGATCTCTGGCAGTGAACGTATAGGACTGGAAAAAATCCTGATGGGAAATTCTAGACACCTATGGACAGTTCTTGCTCCATACTGAACCCTTGGAGGAAAGGTTTTCAAAGCTAGTTAGGCTGCTAAATTTGCAGGTAAGTAGGCAATAAGATTTTAAACAGCGTATAATCTGGTTAAGTGCCTAAATCCTGTTGGAGATTAGACACTTATCTTGCTGACGCATTCTGAAATTCCACTGCTAAATTATCTGCATATTTTGGCACTTAACTGCTGGAGAAAAACCTGATCTTGTATGTTAATTTTAGCAAACAGTTAGCAGTCTGCCCCACCATGAACGCAACTCCCTGTTCCCTGGACTGAATCCAGTAAACATACTCAGGGTATATGCAACTTCATCTTTCAATCTGTCCTGAGCCCCTCAGTCTTCACAGTGAGCAACCTGAACAAGGGCTGATAGTGAGTTGAACCACATCAATTCATTCAGCTTTATCTTCAGAGAAACACTGGCCTCACCACAAAGGCTCCATCTCAGCCTGTGTCCCCCGGTAAATCCCACTGCCATGTAAGCATGGCCCTGGGCAGGCTTTGAAGACCAGACTCGCTCATCACGTGGGCTGCAAACCCTGGAGGCTGTGTGGGAAGGTGATCTCGTCTCTGGTGCATATGTCTGCATGGGAAGGGCCCGTGGAAGTCCTTTGCTCTGGACAGACTGGGCATAAGCAGGAACTGCCTTCCCTGATGCCTGTTTTAGCATTTTTCATACCGTGTTCTTGAACAGAGAGAGGGACTTCGAGCTGGGCGTACAGAGGGGTTGCAGCTAGCAGCGTGGATGAAAACATGCAGGTCACAGCCACAGCTCGCCTGTGCCTTGTCATTCTCCCCTTGCCACGTGGACAAGGAGCCTGCCTTGACCTGAGTCCAAGGCCACGCGGCCGACATTGTGGGAAACATGGACTGTGCTGGAGGAGCTGGGGCTCGTCGTTCAGAGCTGCATTTCTGCCTCATGGCGCAGATACGGGTTTCATCTTTACAAGGGTGGAAAATTGTCCCAGTCTTTTTCAACAAAAAAGCCTAGGAGGTGCAACGTACAACATATTGCATATATTTGATGTTAGTAAATGTTAAAACCATGCAGTGCAATGTTCACAGGCTCCCTCTCCATCTCATAGTAAGTGTAGAATGGTTGTGTCATCAGTTGCGTGTAACAAAGGAGCCCTGATAGTTTCCTTGGAAGATAGAAAAGATTTAACATTTGTGATTGCTGTTTGCATGGCAGTCAAAATACTAGAAAAAAAATGAAGGCATCTCTAGTACACCATGAAACATGATGACCTAGATCAGCACAGACACATCAGCCTTCTCCAGGTCCGCTCTCAGAAGAAATTATCTTCGTAGGACCATGGGAATTCATGTGCTAACAGGCAGGTAGGCTTTCCCATAAATGCTCTGTAGCATATGGCATTTATCTTCATATTACTACTTTTCAAATTCTTTTATTCATGACTAATTTTGGAAGAAGAAAGATGCTGAAGACTTAACACAAAAAGGCACAGCTCAGCTGTTGGGGATCAATCTTCACTGTGCTGTTCTGGCACCAAGTTAGCTCTGCATTTCTTAATTTGTTTGTATTTCTAAGAAAAGATCAGGAAAAGGCATCTCTTAGGATCCTGACAGTCACTTAAAGCACAGTTGTATATGCTGTGTACCATCACTGTATTAAAGAATAAGAACATAGGCTGAATGCAGATATGATTTCTGTGTCGTCTAATGTTTTTTACATTGCCAAAATAACGTAAAGCAACCATACTGTAGCAGTTAATCAGGTCTAAAAGAGCAGATGACTCCTTGCAGAGTAATTTAAAGTTATGCAAAGTGCATATAACATTCCGCTAAGCTGCAATAGTGCTAATGTATGTCAGCCTATTCCAGCTTTCCTGCTGTCCAACACAAGTCATTCACATCTTCGAAATGAAGTGGAACATCATAGTAGTGGGGTTTTAATACTTTGTATTTTTCCGGTATTGGTAGTTACAGAAGACTGTGCAGGTTCAATTGATATTTCCGTAAGAAGCGCACACAATGCAAGGCACTCAAAAAAAATGTATTTTATCTAGGACTGTTTTGCTTAGCACTTTCCCTGAATGAGATCAAAGGACTGCATGAAATTCCCTCCCAGAAACTGTAACCTTAGTCTCTCTTACTCTCTGTACTCTATATAAATGACAGGGAAGGAGAGAAATAGAATTGTTTGCTTTTCTAATTCAAAAACAGTGCTCTTTGCTGTTTTCTCTTCAGGATGCAGCTTCAAAAGTTCTAGTTTGTTTTTCCAAGTCATTTACATAGACAAGTACCTCCTGAGATACAGTGCTGGAGTGAATGAATAATCATTCCTGCCATGCCACATATTTTCAGCTGTGTCTTGGCTGTCAACTGTGTGGCTGCGGTTAGAAGCACAGCATCGTTCTCCAGGGAGTGTGCATAAACCTGGTGAATTTCGAAGGGCACTCCAGTCAGTGTATAACAAGAGCTTTTAAAAATATTAGAAATGCATGAAAAGTGAAGTGCGAGGTCTGTGAAAATCAAAGCTCATCTACTGCACCTTGTTTACCTGTTTTGAAAGCCACTCAGGTATCGTGACGGATAGTCGCAGATCCTTCTTTGCTTGCAGCCAGTGCTAAGTTGTTCTGCCATGGTTTTGTCTGTTTTCTTGCCACGCTGCCTGGAGGTATAATGATACAGGGCTGAGTATTTTTATGGTGCTCTTTAAAGGCACAATAAAAAGCTAGCTCTTCAGTGAGCTTGCACAGCTCAGAAGATTAATAAAGAGGCTTGTACTTTCATGTTTCTAGAATGAAATCATACCATGTCATGAAAAGATCTTTATTAGGACTAGATGGGGGGAGGCAGAGCTGCTCCTTGTGGAAGCTTTTTCCCTTTCTCGTGACCTGGAACATCCGTCTCCCTCAGGGTATTAAATGGTGAAGATTGTGTGGTTACGCTATTTCCCGGTCTGTCCTGCACCACAAACCTGAACATAAGTTTAGGGATTTCTAAAGCACTCAGTGCCCAGCTGTCACCTTTAATTTTCCATTGGCATTCATTTGTTATTGTATGCAGCAAAGTTGCCATCTGATGTGTGAATGGTGGCCCATGCTAAAGGAAGCTGTTTTTTCTCAAACTCAGACCCAGCAGGCAGATGACCGCATTGCAAAATCTTTCGTGCGTGTGGTACAGACTGAGCTGTTATAAACAGTCTCAGCCGCAGGACTTTGGGGTGACAGGTGGGGAGACTTACCTGCATTTGCACTCTTAAGGCAGTTTTTTCCTGCTGATTGATGGTGGGGCGGTGGGGTGAGTGGTGTGTATCCTAGAGCCCCTACTGTATGGGTTGTGCCATTGCCAGATTTATTCATTTGGTCTTGGAAATTAGCATGGAAATCTAACCCTTGCAGCTGCATTGTGTGACAGAAATTAGGAGAAGTGGCATTTAAGTGTAACCTCTCCCCAGACTTGAATGAAGAAGAATAAATATTCAGAGGACTGATGGTTCATCAGTTTGACAAAGTGGACTTGAATGTTTATTTGAGGAAACAGTATTATTTGGTATATTATTCACGTAACACCAAAATGTTCTAACTTCATGAAGGTTAGGCACATATTGCAGCTGTCGCAGAACAGAACTGCAGAAGACTCTCTTTTGACAGCAAAATCATCTCTGACTAATCTTGCCATGCACAGATTTGAAAAAACAACGTAAGACTGTTATGTCAGTCAAGGACAAGGACTCTGCTTGAATTAGAGTAATGTGTATCAGGCAGTAAATGCCTGGATCATTCTTTAAGTCATTTTTGGTGCCTTGTGCCTCTCACTTAAATGATCTCTTGGGCAAAGACAGGAAATATGTTGAAAGCTAAAGGGCTTGTAACTGTTTTAAGAATACTCAAGAGTTATTTAGTGAGTTTGTCAGTTCCCTTAACTTCATCTATCCCATCAGTCTTGCTGCTAGCAAGGGAAGAGGCCTGGGAAGCCAGAAGTTAAAGTATGGGACATGATTGATTGGCTTTCCATAGACAACAGAAACTGGAAAGGAGAAGTGACACCTTGGATATTGTGTAAGCGAGGAGTTCAGTCTTATCTTGTCTAAAGGTCTAGAGTGCCTTTCAGAATCAACTCTACATCAGTCTTGAAGAGTATATCGTATTATTTCATATTTCACTTTGAATGATACCCCAAAATAATAAACTCTGGAGAAATATTGCTGTGTCGTCTCCCTTTTGGATATAGAAATGATCCTTATTAATTATCTGATTTCTGTGAATTTCAGCTTCACTTCTGCCTCTTAGTGAAGAGTGTTACGAAACTCCATAGACAAAAGAACTGAGATTCCACTCCCCTTATGCCTCTTATGTATACTTCAGATCCATCATCATCCAGATGAGCCATTTAGATGTCTCGTGATTGAAAACATGGTTACGTCATAGTTCTTCACTCCAAGAAAAGTGAGATGGATAGGTGGGTTAATCATAATCCCCCCGGCTGAGATCTTATGCAGAATGGCATTTAAAAGATGTGACTACAGTTTTTGTGTCCTTATTCTTTCTTCACAATCCCTCGCCGGCTGAGTAAACATCCTTCAGCAAAGAATATGTCCCCCTCACCTTACAACAGTAGTATTACTCAGAAACAGAGGTAGCCATCAGAGGCTCCCAGGGATGTGAGAAGTGTTTACAATATGCTAGCCTGTTCTTTTCTGGATATTGGAGAAAATTTACTCACTCAAGAAAAGGTAAGGTAGAAAGAAAAAGGAAACCAAAATTAAATAGTTTCAGGATAGACATTTGTCAGGTTAGAAAGGAAGCAAATGAAAAATATAAGTTTTTATTAACACTAATAGGATAAAGTAGGTAGGTATTTAAAAATACCTGTGAATGACTTTTAAAATTCTCATGTTTGCTTTACTTATCACTTATTTAATGTAAATGTTAAAAATTCACTAGGGAGAATAAACCCAGCCTTTTACTTAAAAGTCAATACCTTCTCCACTTCAGCTAAAGCCTGCGAGAGCTCCGGGTATTCATTTGCAAGACTTGTAACTCTTGAAGTGCTGTCTGCAAGAGGACTAAGGAAAGTCTGCAAGATTTGTCTGTAAGCAGTTTTTAGCCTGAGTGGTTTTTCAGTGCTTCCATATGATGTGTCTGGTAGCCCCGGTTTGGCTCTTGGAAATCAGTCGGTGTGTTGTGGATGAACTGACCCTCTCTCTTAGGCGCAGCGCTTAGGCTCAGCACTTCCTTGTGCTGCACACTGCAGCACGCTGCCTTTGGAACTGAATCCGTGCCTGCGTAATGTCTGTAACAGAACTGTATCCTGGAATATTTCCTGGAATAGTTTCTACAGGAATTTATTTATCAACTGTATTCTGCTCTCTGCTAAAATACATGCTGTAAATTTTCACTTTTCCTGCTGCAAGGCTCCGTTCTTTCATCTGGACTCTTGATCAGGCTCTGACCCAGAAGAGCTGTGTTCTGTGGGATGTTATCTGACAGGCTGGCCAAATACATATACAAATTTATAGCTAAACACATATTTAAGCACTCTTGAGTAGAGATGGATTTAATTTCAAGTGTAAATATTTCATTGTTTCCTCCATGAGTAGGCACCCAGGATTTACAAGCTTCTACCTTTGTCCAAGAATATGTGGGACCTCTTTTATTTAAATATTTAAACCAATCCAACATAAATTCACGAAAACTTTGAATCTTAATGGAACTGTAGCAGGCTTTTAGCGGTTATTCAGTCTTGCCTTTTGCCAGCATTCATATCACTGGTGACTTACCAGTTGCTACGGCTTAAACTGAGTTCATGTCTGCTACCATCAAGAAATGTGTTATGGATAGGAGACCTTTAGTTAGGATTAATGTGTCATCATCACTTAAAATACTGTAAGAACAGATTAGACAAAATTCTGTATAATTTAAGGCCATATGTTCATCTGTGGAGGATCTGGAGTTTGTTTTATCCACCAGCAGAGGAATTGAGCGATTTGGGTAGCACTAGGTTTTCCTGAAGGACTCTTCCAGCTGAGCTAGTGATCTTAATGGCAGGAATGACTGACATTTGGATTTGCATCAGTGCTTCACTGTTAGTAGTAACATACACGTGAGTAGCAGCTGTGGTTTTGATAGGATATTCATCCTGTACTTTCCTGAGGAATAAAAAAAAATAGATTCTCTCTTGGAAGTGCCTGATGTTGAGTTGTTGTCTCTTTTCTCCGAGTTACCCAGCCTCCCCTCCAACTTCTTTGTTTCCTTTCTTCCTTTTTCCCTGTTACAGAAGGTACTTAATTAACAGGGTGAACAACCATTAGGTGGTTACCCTCTGCAGTTCATACTTTAGCAGCAGAATGTAGATAACTTTGCAGTCATTAACAAGGTTGAACTTAAAAAAGAAATGTGCTACAAAAGAGGATTTTCTTATTCATCTCACTGTTTGCAACACTGCAAACTTGAGGAGGCTGGTATTTCTTATGTAGAATATCAGATCTCATAGGGCTTACTGGCTCTCTGCAGCAGACATCAAATTAGGCCACAGATAGTTTCTCTCTTTTGTTTTTGGACTAATTTAAAAATGTAGCTCTTTGAGTATTGCCCATTGGAATTTCCTTTAAGAGCATTCAAACTGATACAACAATCACATTTCCTTTCTTGTCCTTGGTTGCGAACTGGAGGCAGAATTGTTTTTCTGTTGCACTGGAAGTGCATTGTGCTACTTGGTTCTGAGCAGGCACATCTGGAGGATTTGGGAGTGCAGGAAAAAGATTGATTTAAAAAGTTTTGTTTTTTTGTATGCCAGCTCATGTTCCTGAAGTCCAAGTTAGAGTAAGGAGCTTCTTGTATCTTCATGGGAGGAAAGAAATTCTAACCAATTGATGCTGAAAATCCAAGTACAAAAGGCTGTGCTCCCGCAGTCCACCTGCAGAGCTGTATCGATGCGTGTGGGTAAGAGGGGCATAGAGCTGCTGCTCCCAGCCCTGCTGGTCGCCCTGTGCTTGCCAGCACTGGGTGTGGGACATGTGTCCTCAGAGATGTCTCACTTCAGTCTGATGACTGCCAGGGAGAGAGTGCAAGAGAGTACCTCCGCAGGACGTGCAGTGAGTGAGAATGGGAATGGCATTTATCCTTTTCATAGTAGAATTGGATTCACAGGAAGCCTACACTCCTTACAGCACTAGCTAAAATATGTACTTATGCTACTACATCAGACACTGCAGTTACCTGACTGTCACACAGACCGCAAAATCTAGCTCAGTTTGTGTGAAAATCTGCCTTTCCAAAGCCCAAATAGTTTTAATTGTAAAGGGCAACAGCAAATAATAGTACCCCCAAATGCAGTAACCTTGCAGCTATTCAGCTGCCATGTTTTGGATAATTGCTATGGAATATAGTCATTATATAATATGGTAATATAGTGTAATTTAGTGTAATGCAATGTAATGTTTACAGTAAAATAAGTAATATATAGTATATAAAATAGCGATAACGCCAAATGCAGTAATGCTGCAGAAAGTACTGCCTTCAACTACCAAGTTTTGGATAGCCGCCGTGGGATATGGTGCTGTTGGTGAGGTCTAACCTATCAAAATGAGTGCCAGACACGGAAACCAAAGTTAATTTCATGGCTCCCATGCCACATTTGGCTCTCAGTGGTAACCTCACTAGGAGCTGATGTAGCTGACTAACAGAAGAACTCAGTCCTGCTTATTAACACAGGGCTCTTTAGTTATAAATTAGTGCTTATTCATCTATGAAGAGCAGTCACTATCACTGTCTGCAGCAAGGGTACAGATAAGAACTCCAACAAACTCCAAACAGAAGAGCCTGTTGGCAGCCGTCACGATAATCAGAATAAACGCAGAGAGATACTGTGCTCAGCCCCTGTGATGTCTATCAGGGAGCTATTTCAGTTGCTCCCTGAGGCATTCACATCTCAGCCCATCTGTGTCTGATCCTAAATTACTTATGACTGTGAGAGATAAGGGATTTCCCCATAGATAAGGGGGGGGGAGTGAAATATAATTTTTGTGTTTGATATTTATATTAGTGGCACAGCATGCAGAAAGCATTTAATTCCCAAGAAGTAGAATTTAGGTGACATAAAAACATCAGTAAAAGATTAGATATTAAGAAAAAGACACTGCATCCAGCAGCTGCTGTTTTCCCTTAAAAACATTCCCCTTGGTAGAGGATCAGGTGACAGTGAACATTCATACGATGAACATTGAGAATGAAATTCTCTAATAGCACAATCCAGCTGCAAGCCAAATGTTACACAAACACCCTGGCAAGACTGAAAGAAGAAAGGGAGAACATAAAAGACTTGGTACAGCAGTCGTTTCTGCCCTCAAAGTGTTTCCCAACCGTGACTGAAGTTGCTGATCTCACTTCTTGGAAAGGTGGAGATACTTATCCCCATTTTCAGAGGCCAGAGGAAGCGTCTTGCCCACTGGTGGCACAGTGGTGGTGTCCTCACAAGAAAGTACTCCAAGCTGCATCTTACTGCTAGTCATTAAGTGAACTGGATCTTCAGCTAGGGACTGGTTCTCCTTAACAGATAATGGAGAAGGAGCTTGCTCTTCACATTTCCTCCCAAAGAAATGCATCAGTGGCTTTGTCTACAGGTGGGGACAATCCTAGGCAACATTATGCCAGCAATACCACAGGCTTCCTAGCACAGAATGTTTATTTCATGCATTAGCTGAACTGCATATAAATCCCACCTTTTAGAAGCATTTCTTTTCATTAACACAGCTGTCAGAACATTCTCCGTCATGTCTCTGGGATGATGTCTTGTGTTGCCAGCTGTAACAAAGACTGGAGGCTCCTATGATGCAGCAGTCGATACAGTGCCTGTTACATACTGGAGAGGTAAACTGTTTGCAAATCATACGCTCGTCTTCTCAAACAGAGCGCCCAGTGCAGTACATCTGCCATTGATTCTGGACCACCTACAAAACTGGGACAATATGCAGTTTTTTAAATGATCAAGATCTTTCCTTTTCACAGTGCAGAAATTTTAACTGGTACCAAATCCTGTCACATACAGTATGTTCATGTGAAATGATAAAAGACTGTGATATGCACATGCACTATGTCTAACTGCAGCAAATGAAAAGGCTTTGAAAAAAGATGAAAAACATCTTTGGGACCGTACTTACGTGGAAACAGAACTTGTACTCAGGAAAGGCCTTTGCATAAGTAGTGTTGGAAAAGTCAATTTTGCTCTTCCAGATCTGAGTTTTGTCTGTTCACAATGTAAAAATAAGATTGTTTCCTTAACTTTATAAAGAAACTTCAAATTATGGATGAAAATGAAAGTTCCACAATACTATTACAGTTTCAGGCTACTTCATACCTAAAAAGGGCTAAAGCTGAGCTTTTTCCTGGTTTTGTATTTTATGTGTATTGACTTAGCCCTGTGAACCCTAGACGATCCTTAATGAGGTGAGCATTCAGTGGTTTAGTTGATGAGTTCTGGTAACAACACCTAGAAACAAAGATGAGACTGGCATTCACAGTACTAGTCGGGGAAATAGCTGGCTTCCACATTCTTCCAAGCTAACATGAAGTTACTGAAAAACAAGTGGTTCTCTAGTCAGCACACTGAGGGCTTCTTTGACTTTTTCATTATACTTCAGAATTCCAGTGTTTGTGCACACCGGAAGGGCTGCATTTCAGCCAGCTCTAGTCTTTGCGCCACATGAGATCTAAGCTGTAGTATTTACTAATTTTAAATCTATGATTAATGAGTTGGACTAAGATGAGTTAGTAAAAGCCTATAGTGGTGTGTGCTTAGCCTTACCTTTAATAAAGGCAGCATTTGATGGTTTGTGACATTAAGGAGGGTTTTTTGTGTGTGTGGTGTGCTTCAATTTCCATCAGGCCATTTTTAGAGAGGTTGGGAGGGGTTGATTGGAAAATTTAATGGCTTTTTCCATTTCCATTCCCTTTTGCCAAGCTGATCTTTAAAGCTGCCCTTTCATGATGTGTGAATTTCTCTCCATTTGAAGAACTAACATCAGATACAACATGGAAAGCAGATTTTATAAATGAGCTATTAGGCAGAGGAGGCACTTCGAAGATGCTTGCAAGTTGCACAGCAACCGGAGGAACATATAGTCATTTGATTTCTCAAATGACTCTGACTTTGACTCAAGGGAAAAACAGATTTGTTCTCCCCTTAAAGCTTTCTATCATATGTGATAAAGAGAAAATGTGTTTATACATTTTCCCTCTCAAAAAAAAGTTGTACCTCATCTCTGAGAAACAGCAGTATCTATTACCATGTAAATTACTGCAGAACACGTCCGGTCACAGCTCCTGTTTGTGATCTTAAATGAAAAAATACAGCAGTGTAACCTTCCATATCTTCTAGCTTTTAAACATAACATGCTGACCCTTCTGAAACAACAGATTAAAAACCAACGAACCAAACGAGAATCAATGCTTGATGTTTTTTCACTTTCTGTGGAATTGTTTCCCTCATCAGTGTCCCCAGATTTGGCATTTTACAATAACATTTTCTGGTAGTTATGGGCAACAGGTCTTTGCTTTTTCTGGAGATTATAGCCATGTCAACTATTGTCCAGTTTCTGCTGTGTTTGCTTGTAAGTTAATTCCAAATCAAATGCGCTTCTGATTTTCTTTTCTGATACCCTCTGGAGTGCTGTGTTGCTTTTTGTTAGACGCAGCAGTCATGTTTATTATAGTAATAACACGTAAACATCCAGCTTCATAAATGCCTGCTATGCCTCTTGGGGATTTTATTTTCAATACTAATTCTGGTCAGTCCATATCTTTGAACTGCCCAGTCCAAAAACGGTCTGATTCTGATACAAGCAGCCTGTTACAACATATAAAATGTATTCACAAAATTCAAAAATACCTGCAGAAATGAATGACTTTGTCAGACCTTGCCTGACTTCTGTCACGTGTTATTTTGCTTTCTACAACATTGTTCACACCAAAAGCCCGTTTTCCAAAGAAAAATTAGGTGAAGATGTAAGAGCTACAGAAAAAGAAGAAGTGGTTATTTGATTTTTTTCCCTCTCTGTATGCTGTTCCTGGTGTTGAGCCCAGGCTATGTCTTCAGGCACTGTGGGAGCTCCGGAAAAGTGTTTCCAGATACTACGTGCCGTCAGAATGGGGGCTTGGGACACCACTGCTACCTCATGCTGCAGGATCAAGTACTGAGGAGACCCCAGCAGCACCTCCTCCCGCTGCCTTTGCTCGTCTGATACTGAGCAACCCATTTTTCCCTTTTACTTCACGTTGGTTTAGCTGTTTTGAACATGGCAGTGGTAGTGCTCTGCTTGTTTGGAGCACTCTGAGAATTGCACATGAAAAGTCCTTGTGCATGCTAAATAACATTAGGCAGTTCTGGCAGTGAGTGAGTGTTAAACAGATACGGGTTTGTGCTGAAACTTCCATTAAGAAATTGTTTCTTTCACACCAAATGTGATCTCCTGGTGACTAAGACCTACGGCAGATTCTCGGTACAGACGTTTTAGATGTGATGAGAAGAGCCTTGTAACTGCCTCACAGACGCACGCGGTGGCTGATACGTTCTTAGCCCTGGCTGTGTCTGCACTGGGTGGAACAGTGTCTGCAGGAGTCTCTGCTGGGGCTGAGCACTGAGAAGGGTACTCGTATTCAGAAGCCAGTCCCTTTGCCTGACAAAATCTGGCTTCCCTGATGGGAGAAGAAGAACATGTCAGCACTACATCCCTCCCAGAGAACCCTTTTAAATTTAGATGAGCCAAGTGTAGTGAGCAGTAGTGTCATCTTCAGGTTACTCAGAGGTCTCTCCTCCTTGAATGCTGTTAGTACTGTTGTCAACTGGAGGTGAGATCCTTTCTGATATAGCCGTGTCCTGTTGTAGATGTTGTTATAGGATTATTTTTATTGATAACTGTATCCATGCTAGGACTGTTTTTTCTCGTTTAATTACAGCAAAATAAGTATCATAGGCATCCTTAGAACAATAGCTGAGGTTCACTTTGGAACTTGTAGAGCCCAGTGAAAAATCTGAATTCAGCAGATCAGAAAGGATAACTTCACAGACTATCTGAGGTTGGATGGGACCTCTGGGTCCATCTCGTCCAACCCCTGCTCAAGCAGGGCCACCCAGAGCAGGGTGCCCAGGACTATGTCCAGAAGCTTTTGAAGAGCTCCAAGGAAGGAGACTCCACAGCCTCTCTGGGCAACCTTTGCCAGCGCTTAACTTCATTAAGAGGGATTAGAAATCAAATACATAAACACAGTTGTCTTGAGCTTGCAGACATCTCTAATTAGCTATGGGTCTGAAAAGTTTTGAAAACTGTGGGGCTGTCCAGGTATAATCAAGAACATAAAGTCTTCTGGAATAGGCCAGAAATATCTTGGCTTGAGTTTGAAATTCCAAGGGCTGTTAGTTATTAAAACAGTCAGAAGCAGTTGCAACCTGAGCACTTCTGGTATGGAGTCACTGAGATGCAATAAATCACCATTACAAAGCTATTTTTTTACAGAGTGAAAGTAAACTTACAAGTGTCATTTTTGCTGCTGTGATCAAAGATTTCTTTTTGCCTCTGCTTAATCTCCTACATCTTACAACTTTTCAGTAATAATGAAGCACGTTTACAAACGTGCCGTCCTGCTTCCCAGCAGATGTCACCTGGCTGAAATTTACATTACTGCATGCCGTCTCATGCCCATCCCATCCCACATGCACATGTGCTGGCGTCCTTGCACAGAATCATGTGCAGCACCCCACACGCTTCTGGGGACATCCTCTCTCCCTCTCTCTGACATGAACACACACACATACACACTCAGAGCTTTACATCTTTTCCTTCCTGCCTTGTCTTTTAGTCACATCTTAAAGATGCTGACAGTGATTTGTTTGAGACAGTTGAAACCTGCAATGTTCTGAAAAGAAATGTGCTGAAAAAACAGGGGAAGAGAACAAGCTCGTAGTAATTTTAGTTGTATCACCTTTGCACGAGGCTTTATGTGTGGTGAGTGACTGATCTACAGAAGGATGCCTCAAATAGAAAAGGCCTCATAGAAGAAATCTTAAATCCTGTGTTGAAAAAAAGAGTGAAGTCTCCCTCCTTTTTTCTTTCTGTCTCCAAAATATGTTCTCCCACCCCATACCAAGCCCCAAGCTGTATATGAGGGTCTGTGTGGGCTCTAACACATAATGTAAGGGGGAGCACACATGAAGTACCAGTCGGTAATAATCTTTGTTTCTTCTTCCTCCTCCTCAGTTTGTTGCTCAGCCAAACTGCCAGCAGCTACTAGCAACACTTTGGTATGATGGTTTTCCAGGATGGAGGCGGAAACACTGGGCAGTAAAACTCTTGACCTGTGTCACCATCGGACTGCTGTTCCCTGTGCTATCCGTGGCATATCTGATTGCACCGAAGAGCAGGCTGGGACTGTTCATTAAAAAGCCATTTATAAAGTTTATCTGCCACACCGGCTCATACCTAACCTTCCTCTTCATGCTCCTGCTGGCATCGCAGCACATCGTCAGGACTGACCTTCACATGCAGGGACCGCCTCCCACTATCGTGGAGTGGATGATCCTACCCTGGGTTCTAGGTAAATTAGAAACACAAAAATGCCTGAGCCACAGTCGCCTGACTCGCACCCATGGCAACTGTGTGGAGACTCATTCCTGATCTCAGCATCACCAGCATGTAAAGGGATTTGGCAGCCAGCTTCAGTAACTGCATAGAACAGCTGGGCTCCTTCTGGAACAACAGATCCTGTTGGCCTAGGGCTCTTCTGCTGTTCATGTTGCCATCTGACATGCCTGTAGAGATGACCCTGAGTAAAACTCAGCAGACACAGCTCTCTCCTTACTTCCCACATGCTCTGTGCAAGGAGTGGGTGTAGGAATTAGCTTCTGGGTCACAGCAGTAACAAATAGTGTCACTTGATGCTGGCTTCCTTCTGCTGGCTGGTACATGGCAGGAGGTAGAGCCGAGGGCCTGCCTCTGCCTTTGCCTTCTCGCTGATCTGCACCGGGAGTCAGCACGCAGGTACCAGGCCTCCTGGGCTCCCAAACAGCTTGCAGGAGAGCATAAAAGGGAAGATAAATCTCATTCTGCCTTACGCCTCTGTGCTGATAAACACTGACCAAATCAATATTGAGCACTCTACTATAAGCAGAAGAAGGAGGGGCTGTCTGTTACCAGCAGGTTAAGCCTGAGGCTGCTACTCTGATCCGGCTTGGGCAAGCATAACTGTGAAGAACAGGGGGTGTCCAGGTTCCCTGAGGGCAGGAGGTACAGGTGAGGTACTGAGGTGGGATGGGAGAAAGTGGATAGAGCCACTGAAGGAGAAGGGACGTCTCTCTCAGCAAACCTCAATCTCCAGAGCTCTCCTTGTGGCTCCTCACTGCTCCTCATGGGTCCACCTCTGCTTTCCCATGCCTGCTGGGTTAACAGCAGGACCTGGCTCCTCCTTTCTGTGGTGGCTGTGGATCACGCTGGTTCTGTGCTGAACAAACCTAGCTGTTCTCTGTGCCAAAAGTAAAAGTGCTGATGGAAAATGCAGAAAGAAAATAAGAGTTGCAAACATACTCATAAATCACTTTCCATCATGACCCAGGGCATTTTGCTCTTTGCATAGCTCCATCACAACTTACAAATGGTAACTCAAGCCTCATTATCTTACTAAACTGGATTATGGTATTGAGAGGTATGTGCTGGTAGAAACTTCAAAATAAGCTGAGGTTAAATATCTTTTCTGAGCTTAGGTGATCTCTTCACTTTATCCTTCACTTCATGGTTTAAATTGAAGGAAATGGTGGGCACTTCAGCAAAATTGATGTACTGATGAAAGGATAATCCATAAAAAAAAAAAACCTTTCAAAATAGCCTGTCACAGTTGTCTATTCTTCTTTTTTACTTCCTTTGTCTCAGATAAATAGGGATGTTGTGGGATTGTTTATTAAATGGAGAAATTAGAACAGTTTCACCAGATTAAAGGTTATTATTTATGAAATATCTTCCACTATAAAAGGAGAGAGAGAACAGGCACACACAGCATTGCTGTAACTATAGTAACCAGCAACGATAACTCACTGTAAATACAGTGTATGAGTTCTTCAGCGGGCTCCTCTCCATTGATTTATTTTATGTTTTTGCGTGCATGCAAAGATTTGGAGGCAGCTGTTACAAAATTACCTTATTGGCCTTGACATTACGCTTGCCTGACCATTGACCTGCTGGCTGGCAGCTAAAGAGCTAAGATTGATGTTTGGATGTTTGCAGCAGTTCATTTCAACATTATCTGCTCTCCAGATTGAACTTTCAGGTCCTAAAAATGGGTTGCAAGTGGCATTTCAGTGGCCTCTGCAGTATCCTGTGGTTGGGTATGGGCAGCAATTTGGGTAACTGTATCAGTAGTACACCTTGAGGTGCATTTTGTTTTTTTTTTCTTTTCACACAAGTTTCAGGTCTTCATTCAAGGATATTGTAAACTGGGTAGTTCAAAATATCGGGGGGCTCTCAGGAAATGCTCAGAAGCATGGTGATGTGGGAGCCTAGCTGCCATTTGCTTTTTAATAGGGCTTAGGCTCTCAAAAGTGTTTAAACAGATCTTAAAAAAGGGACTTATAAGTTACTTAAAATGAAAATTTTATGCCAGGTAGCAGCCTGGTAATGAACTACAGAAGCTCACCCTTACCCCTCTGGCAGCAGGGAGGTACAGTAAAGGTTAGCAAGTGCCACAAGTTGTTACCAGAAGGCGTTTCAGAGTTGAGATGGTGGGCTCTGGCCATATCCTTGGGAACAGATTTTCACCTTGCAAAACCCACAGCCATGTTTGACATTAGGTGAGTCATTGCTGAGAGATGCAATGCCAGGCTGCAGTGCCATTTTCCATGCTGAGTCGTACCTTTTTTTTTTTTTCACGAATAATCCCTGTGGGCTAGATGCATAAATGCAGTGACTGAGTATAGAGAATGAATTTACTTCTTCCTTCTCTGGAGTGATATTTCCAGGTCAGGGAGGAAATATACTGGTATGCAGAAGCTGGTGCTAGTGTCACATGTTCTGCACAGGAAGTCAGGCAAAATCGTCACTGTCCGACTGAGCAATGAATTACTATGGGAGCAGACAATCCATGAGAAACTATACCAAATACAGTCCCTTAAATGGTTGATTCATATAAAATAAATTTCATTTCCAATCCACTCATACTGGTTACAGTTAACATATGTTTCAGGCAGTCTCCTTGTGTTTGTATCTGGAGCCCTGCACAGGAAGCCTAGGTCTTTCTCAGATCTCTCTAGACTGCATTCCTAATGGAGCTGTAAAATGCCTCATAATCAGTATGATTTTACTTTGTAGAAGACAGGAGGGATGAGGCATTTTTTCCAAGCTGTTAATTTATAATCATCTTTTACTACATCACATATACACAGTGCTTTAATGGCAAATAATACCTTCTCATGACAGTGAACTCTCTTTCTTTCTACAGGTTTTATCTGGGGAGAAATCAAGGAAATGTGGGATGGTGGATTCAATGAGTACGTACATGACTGGTGGAATCTGATGGATTTTGCAATGAACTCCCTCTATCTTGCAACTATCTCCCTTAAAATTGTTGCCTATGTCAAGGTACAGTAACTTGGGAGAGCGAATTTGTAACTTGTTTGTGAGAACTGTAGTATACAGGATAGAAACTATCAAACACAAAATTACAGATCAAAGAGAACAGCTGCTTTTCAAGCAGTCCAGTTTTGAAAATTCACCTGGAAAGCTTATTAATTTGTGTAGAGAATGATATTACTTCCCATCCCTACTCTTTGGTTAATACTGAAGTAGACTGTTTGGTCATTGGGTAGAAGTCTACCCACTTGCTGTCCATTTTGTAGCGACTCGGTTGCCAAAGATATGTTTGTTTTCCATGCTGACATTAGACCTCTTTCAGCAATGCTAAATTTCATGAAAGCATGATTTTTAAATAAAACAATAAAGGAACAAGAATAATCTGAAAACATCTACAGCCAAGATTTATAATCTGTAGTCCATGAGCCCCAACAGATCTGTAGATTACTTATCAGGAGTCTGTGAAAAGTCTACTAAGAAGAGCATGCTTGCTGGTAGGCGGCTTCCATCTGATATAAAGGAGTCAACTTCTTTTCTTGATTATATAGGTTTAAACTGTAGGCAAGGAAATGACAAAGGAGCATGCTGGAGCTTTAAAACTGTCGTAGATTCCTCACTGTCAGGTTACATTTATGGTGAGAGTGCACATCAGAGCTCATCCTCAAAAGCACCTTCCACATTTATAAATTTCTGATGCTCCAGGTTAGCATATACACAAGTTTTGAAGCCAGAGGATGGCCTGAAGCTTTGTCTCTCTTTTTCAAAGACACAAACAACACACAGAGGGCCTCCTGCAGACCTCCTTGTGCAGTAGCTGTCTTTGACTTCAGTTGGAGCTGCATGCTTGGATGGCTTTGGGCATCCATCTCCTGAGCCTGATTCTTTTCGTGATGTGAATCACCAGTAAGTTCACTGCAGTTAGTGGAATTACACAGGTGTAAATCAAGTACCTGGAGCCTGCCCCTTGGCCTTATGCGCTTTGTAGTTTTGCTGTGCTGCTGTGTTGGTTTTGCCCAGGTAGAAGGGTACTGCTTCTTTTAACCCAGTCCTAGAAACCAGGATAAGCGCATCCCCAAAGCGACCATGTGTAGTCCCCCCAAAGCATGTATGCAGGCAGAGAGGAGAAGAGTTGAAAATTTCACAGAGCTCATTGACTCCAAAATGGGAAGGCTCTTACATAAACACTTTAGCAAGCAGTCCTGCTATGGAGCCGTTTTAAAATCCAGCAGGCTGCATAGGGGTGAGTTAGTTTTTCAGATGGAAAGGCTTCAAGACAGTTGTTACTCCCTGAACAGGCAGTTCTGTGACAGCATCAAAGCAGAAACAGATTACGTCTTTTTTCTCCCAACATTCAGAAGGAGTGAGGAAATTAGAGACTTGAAAGGTTGGTCTTTAAACTGTGCACAATACAGAAAATGCTGGAAATTGTAACATTCATGAACAAATCTTAAAATGTTAACAATCTCTTTCTTTCTCTCTCTCACACACAAATTACTAAAAGAGCTGTGCTTCCACAGATTTATACGGTCACACACTGAGATTTAAACTCACAGCCAAACCACACATACAAAGGAAGTACAGCTTTGTTTATATACTTTGTAAGAACTGCGGAAACACACAGGCTAACTACAAAGACCTATATGCCAGCACAAAAAAGAATGCTTACAGGAACATATCCATTTGAGTACACATCAAACCCACTTGGATTAAATCTGACTAATCTAAGGTCTGGTCCTGACAAGGACCAATGTCAGGCAGTTCTGAGAAGTGCATGAAATCTTATATAGCAGTAGCTCTGAAACAGCATGCCCACAGAAGTTCCCTTCTGACCTATGTCGCTTAAAGGTTGCAGTACGCTCTGAAATATGAGGATTTAAAACACTGAAAATGGTTTCAAAATCTTTTGCAACACGACTTGTAAAGGTTTTTGCTATTTATAGAACAGCCCAGGGCTGGAAGAGGCTGGTATATATGCCAATATACGATGGTCTAACATTTCTTGGAACTTCAAAGGATTACATGGACGTTTAGCTTTCTGCAAAGTAACAGAAAAATAAATTGCATACTGACACTAATGTTTTCCATCCTTGTTACATGGAGACTTTTTTTTTCCCCTGATTTGACTGGTTCCAAGACCTGGCCTCAATATTATCTAGTAACAATGAAATCTTCAGCCTAATTATAGGGTAAAAATACTTTCTTAATCAGTTTTCATTTGCTGCATTGAATTATCATGTAATGAGGAAGGGTAAATGTGACTGTCTGTTGTAACTTATTTGTACTACTCTGTATACATTTCTGCTGTGTTTCATCTTCTGATGCCTACCCCGAACAACTCCAGCCTCTTCAGCTTCATTAGATTAGATAAATCTTCTATTTCTCTGTTACCTGTGGTGCTAGGCTGTTCAAAAGTGACTACTGTTTTCCAAGCGAGGATATACCATCAGTTTATAAAGGGCCAAAATATGACCCTACCAAGTTGCTTTAAACATAGGTATGAGATGAAGAAGAGCTTTTCACATTCCTTTACATGCACACTACCCTGGCAGAGAGCCCCGGAGCTGCTGTGTCCAGCCAGGATGCAGAAGAGAATTGCGAACAAATGCGCAAATCTGCTCTCTAGGCAGGGGAGGCTTGCTGATCACAACCATCCACCCCCACTGTTGGTTGTTGGCAAAAAGTTTAAAATGTCTGTCTGTTTATAAACATTTTAAGACCCATCTTCAAATCAAGTTAACAAAGTCAGGCCATGATGTTCATAGAATAAGGAACAGTTTGGAAATGCCAGAAGCAATCAGAGGTCACATTGAAATGCCTTTGTATCATGTCTCAGCTCCTTCATACAGGGAATAGTGTGAAACATCTACTTGCTTTTAGCTGTGCCCTTGAAAAAAAATGTGAATTCCTGTATTGGACCTTCAGATTTAAATTGAAAGTCCCTATAAACTCATCTGCCAGTGTGATATTGATACCATTTCCTTTTAAAAAGTACAAAAAAGATTTTAAGAGTCCTAAACACTCTGGCTACCCTATTAGCGATACAATTCTAAGTATATTTTTGCCTTTTTATACATGTTAAACGAGCAGAGACAAATGCTAAAAGGACAAATTATTCCTTGATGTTAAAATGTTAAAATGTCTTTGACTCCATTCTGTTGTGCCAATGTAGCTAAGCCAGAGAAGTTACATTTGTACAACCAGCTCTTTCATGTTACCTATTTGCATCTGGCTGCACCTGGCTCAGATAATGTTTCTGCTTTTACAGTTACATTACAAACCAAGTTAATTTTATAATTGATGTGCTCAAATGTATCCATTATTTTGGCTGTAATTATGACTTCTGCTTTAGTAACTTTCCTAAAACTGCCATGACAAATTAGGCAATAAGAAAATTAATATGAAGACAGCATTTTGGTTCTGGGCTGTTGGCACCTTTTTAAGATTACTAGGGAGGGAAAGCATCCACTTCTTTTGTTTCATAGTTCATTGCTTTCCTTCTTCCCTCCTTTCTCCCTTCCTTGCATTCTTCTTGGAATGAGCAGTGTTTTGAAGGTGCAGTAATATTTAGGAGGAAAAAGAAAAAAGGTAATTGGAAATGACCTGAGCCTGCTATAGGGCAGTCTGCACCCCTTTAAATGTTAAAATAGAAGGACATTATATATGAGCCCAAGGACCTGAAGTACCCACAGTGAATTCAAAATTCAAAAGGCCTGTTATCTAAATTTAGGCTAAGTACAGCCCACATACCAGAAACCCCTAGAGAAAAGCTGGGCCCACTAAACTATTCGTATTGGGGAGTCTAAATCTTTAAGGAGAGTTCATAAAGAAGGCTTCATTAAACCTAAATCTCTGCCCTGATTAACTCAGCTTCAATCCTGAATCCTGAATGCAAGTCTGACACTAACTGACACTTAGGAGTTGAAAAGTACTTCTTGTGTCATCAGTACCTGGTTAATATTTACCTGTAAAGCACTAGCATTAGCTGTTGTGAGTTTTCAAGTTATCTCAAAATCGTTACAACATAATTTACTTTTATACCCATGTTATTTCTTTCAGTATAACGGTTCTCGTCCAAGGGAGGAATGGGAAATGTGGCACCCGACTCTCATTGCAGAAGCCCTCTTTGCAATATCCAACATTTTAAGTTCCTTGCGTCTCATATCCCTGTTTACAGCAAATTCACACCTGGGACCCTTGCAGATTTCTCTGGGACGCATGCTGCTAGACATCCTTAAATTCCTTTTTATCTACTGTCTGGTGCTTCTGGCTTTCGCCAATGGACTGAACCAGCTTTATTTTTATTATGAGACCAGTGCCTCGGAGGAACCCAACAACTGCAAGGGGATCCGATGTGAGAAACAGAACAATGCCTTCTCCACGTAAGATGTTCTTTCCTTTCTGATTTTGAGGGTGACTTCCACTGTCCCCTCTCTTACCTGCCTTTGCATGTTGTCTGTCACCCCGCTGAAAGTGCCTTTGTTCATTCATTTGCAAATGTCAGGTGAGCTGTTTGACTGTGCAGAAAAGGTGTGAGTTAACTGGGGCAGACATTCTGCTGAGCTTTGCTGTCAGAAAGGCTCTTAGTCTGGAAGTGGGAGACAGTTATTTTAGTTCTGGACCAAACAGACCCTCTACATGATCCTGCAACTGCAATTTTATTATGCCTATGTACAATTTCAGTGTATTTGAGAAAGGAGGTATCCTTTTGCTGTAATAATTGTTTTGTATTATTCTGGGGGAAAGGAGGGAAAGCTAAACAAAATGTAGAAAACAAGGGATAAACGTATGAAAAAACTGTATTAATAAATAATGTGACAGAGCAACAACAACATTCTCACATAGGCCATTTTTATATACATGATATTGCAGGCTTCTCTGATTCCCTTGCAGTGGGATGAGATTAAAATCACACCAAAATCCATTTTGCTGGAAATGCTGGTACTTTGCTGAGATGTTGGCACGGAAATTGCAGTGATGACAGCTGGCAGGGCTGAAAGAGATAGCACATGCAGAAAAATAACATGAATTGTCTTTCTGATCTATTTGTTTTAATTACTAATAGTGGAAATAATTATAATAATCAGCCCGCATCCAATTGTTCTTGCTGCTTGCACAGTACTTAAAACACAAAGGGAAGAGAAATAAATAAAGCACCATCTAGAAAAGTGCCTACGCCCTGCAAGCAAGCAAAACAAAACTGTTGTCCACCACGTCGGGCAAAATTAAATACAACTTGCCATAATGCCCACTAATTCTCCACCCTTCTTCAGCTGAAGGCTGGAGGTTACAGAAAGGATCTGTGACATATTTGCACTGTTATCAAAAGCAAATGATGGCTGAGGCCACATGACTAGGTTGGAAGAGGAAAAGCTCCAGCATTGTCTCTATGGGCTTCCTCCTTACAAGAAGTAGGAGATTTTCCTGGGATAAAGTCCAGCCTTACAAGAACCTCATAACCAGAGAGTCCTGGTAGACCAGATGTGCTGCTGTTTTCCACTGCAGAGCAGGAACACCATAGGCTTGATTAATTTTCTCATTAAGCCCATCTATATCTGGAGGAAGTGAATGGAACTGCACTGTGTTAATGAAAAACAGAATTAAAGACTCCAGTCTTTTTTCTGATTTAATTGCTTTGAATGCCCTAGAAATGTGTTGTGCTGCCCTTGCAAAGGAATTAAATAACAAATGCTATTCCTTGATCTACATCCATACTGATGCAGCAGCCAGAGGGAGAAATGTTTGGCAAGCACAATGTTTGGTAAGTGGCAACTTCTAGCTTAGGAAGGGTCGAAACCATGAAGTTCAGGGCTAGAGCGTGCCTTTCCCTGGAGCTACAGTGAACAGATGTATTCCAGTTCTGCACTCTGGTTCGAACCTGTCTCCACTGCAAACCAGTTGTTTTACAGATTTCACTGTTGGCACATTAGTGAAGGAAGCAACAACAGGCTTTGACTAAAGAAAAGGAGCATTTGATCAGCATGGAAAAAAACACACACAAAAAGAAAAAAAAAAAGAAAAGATCCTCAAGTAAGTTAGAAGGTGCAACATCTTGGGAACTAGAAATGATACAGAACCAGTAAACAGAAAGTGTGCGGATCAGCTTAAATACAAACCACAATTTCTCCCACCCTAACATTCAGTTTGAGCCCCCTGCCAAGGAGAATGTCGCACAGGAAGGAAATTGAGGGGGCTCAGCCTTTATGATAGCAGTTTGTTTAAAACAAAATCGCAGTGGGAGGGGATCCATTAGGACTGAGGTCTCCTGGCAGGGGACAGAATGCTCCGCAGTTACTTTTTTGTTTGAGCCTTGCTTAAGAAATTTATTTAACATGTTCTTAAAAGTTTAAATAGTCATTATTAACACCCCCAGTACAAGCTGACATTTGGCCCTTGAGCAGATGCACAGCATGGGTGAATGGCTAAGAACGAGCAACCTGCAAAACAGAAAATTACATTGTTGGGCTCGGGAGAGCAAGCATGACTGGACTGAATTCAAATCAGAGCTGGTGTTACCTTAAGTTTGGTCATAGTTCATCCCTAATGGAAGAATAAATGTGAAAAGCTTTCAATCAGTCCCCTTTGATTCCTAGCAGCATTTCTAGTCAGTCACACAATAAGATCTAATTTTGTAAGGGAAGGAAAAGCAGGACGCTGTTCATGTTTGTACAGCTTGTTTAAAATGTGACACCTATTTACTGGTGCATTATTTCCTATTACTCCCAAAGGAGGGGTTTAATATTTTTTTGGTGAGGAAATTTTCTGCATTGCAAGCACAGATCATGGAAAAGTAATATTCCTTTGTGACAGCAATGAGGTGAAGACATGAATAATTTAAGTTTTTATGCTCTGGCCTAAGCATCCGTTAGAAAGCAGAATGTCTACTGCTTAGGCAGACAACTTCAAACTATGTTTAGCACCATGGTTCTGGCAACTGGAGAAGGGAGAAGAGAGAGAGGAAGAGGAGGAAGAAGCCACTTGCACCTTTCTGTCTGCAGAGTTCTCACAGGAGGGTCAGTCTGACAGCTGGGGCCATTTCTGCAGGGACTGCGGGAGGTCAGGAGCAGTGTTCCTGGGAGACAGGGCACTTGCCCTTCCTTAGCTGCTCGTGAGCATGGTGGAGCCCTGAGATTTTTCCTGATTGCTTAAGGTCCGAAATACACTTGACAGGAGAGTGCAACTGTATTACCAAAATCATTTTCTTTAAAGCAGCTTCTCAGAAGTAGTATGAGCCCCACCTGAAACACTTACTGAGAAAAAAGATTGTCATTCTCACCTGTCACTAAACACAGAGGAAAGACTAAGTCTGACTTCTCTGCAAAGTTGCAGAAACCAGTTGTTGTCTTTTTCGAGTGTGACTACATGCCCAAGTGTAAATGGATTGGCCTTAATCAGCGCCCAGTTATACTCCTGGTTATAACACTGAATTCAGAGCAATGCACTAATCACTTCCAAAATTGATTTCAGTTTCATATAAGCATGACAAGAACCTCAGTTTCTCTTGAGCCTACACCTTAATCAGTACTTTTACCACTAATAGTTAAAATAAGTTAAAAGATAGCAAGCACTCCACTACTTTTAATAGCAGAATGCTTAGCATTCTTTGCTTAATCCTTATTTTACCATTACCTCACTTATTCAATAAACCTAACAGCCTGACTTCTGGGAGAAAGGATTTTTTGCTTTAGAAAGTCTTAGTAATTTTGGCTAGTGAAAAGCTATGTCCACAAAATGTAAAGAAACTAAATCCCCATATAAAGCATGGGGCTATGTGTGGAACAGATGCCCAGAGGAGCCAGGAGAACAGATTCCTGGTATGTTAAGTAAAGTATCTGAATTTATTTTTATTGATTTTTCTAGTAAGAGCATTTGAAAATATCTACTGACCCCAGGCCAAAATGGAAACTCTTAAACAGGCATATAAATGTCATTTTTTGATGATATAAATGCCATATTTTGGAAAGCCAAAACAAAGATGCCCAAATAGAGCAATTATTTAGATTGCTGATTATGTATTTGACGTGATTGCAAAAGGTCACTTGTCTCTGGCTGAAGCAAACAGAGACCTGGGATGATCTCATCAGCTGTAAAGCACAGGGAGGTCAGGTCTAGTTCATCTATGGATGGAAGACTTCAAAAGAAGAAAACCTCTCAAGCTGAATTAATGTGATGACTCTGTTTCATCTGAGTCATTACTGATCAATTGTTGCAGCATGATATTGAGGGCACTGCACTGTGGTGGGTGGGAGCTGCTGCACGAACAAGCCATAGCGACCAGCGTTTTCGGCTACGTGCAGTAGTATCAGTCAGGGCGTTAGCACACTGGCCTGGTTCACTTCCAGTCGAAGTAATTGCAAGCTATTAGCCTATATTAGTGCAGAAGGTTCAAGTGGATGTGATTTCTTGCATCTCCTACCTCGTGATGCCTTGTCATAGTGCACTGTTAAACTACTGTGGTCATGCTGTACTTGAGCATGGGCTCCCTGAGCAATTAGTTTGTAGACATGTGAATGATGCAGGCACTGTTTAAACAGGAGAGGTTGTATCCAACAGCAGTATCGCTCCATGCCAGTTTTAATTAGAGGGAATATACCGTGGTTGTTGTTTGCATGTGTGTAGAGTGGGAAGGGGAACCTCAGGTTTCTTCACGGCAGTTAGGCTTGTTGCATCTCACAAGGATATGGTTCTCAAACAGGTAGTGTACGTTGTTAATGTGATCCAACTCTTACATGCGTTGGCCAATGAGTCACTGTGGCCGGAGTGCAGACTGCCTCCCAGGGGGAGTAAATGGCTGTACTGAGCAGCAGCTCCATGGCATCCCAGGCTCCTGATGTTGATGTGTTCCCCACCTGAGTGTGCCCAGTGCTGGAGTGCTTCCAGTGCCACCAACAGAGCTCTCATGATGGGTGGCACCCAACCTCAACACATCCAGAGCTCCTAAAGGCATTGATTTCCATTTCCTAGAGCCAAGTAAAAATCTGTGGTTTTTTTTTTTTCCAGACTTTTCGAGACCCTCCAGTCACTCTTCTGGTCTGTGTTTGGTCTGCTGAATCTCTACGTCACCAACGTGAAAGCCAGACATGAGTTCACAGAATTTGTTGGGGCCACTATGTTTGGTACCTACAACGTCATCTCTCTTGTTGTGCTGCTGAACATGCTCATCGCCATGATGAACAACTCCTATCAGCTCATTGCTGTAAGTTATCTCATTCTCTGTCTTTTTGCATTCTTTTTCCCCCTGCGTGCCTCATCTGTTTGCCTTGTAGCAAGTGTGCGTCTTCTGGGATGCTGGAGACTGCTGCCCCCACTTTTTGACATCAGATAGTTGGGTTTTCTACTCACTAGCCTGAATCATGCTTGTGGAGGAGGTTTTGCTCTGTTGTAATGTTTCTTATCTGGAAAAGGCTTATCACCTGTGATCTGCCCTTGTCTTCTCCTGTAGACTAACCTCACTGATCACTTTGTCATTAGCAGCTGATTTACTTAGGAGCAGAGAGGGCATATAAAGGGAAGCCTTCCCACTGCATCTTTACACATTTGTTTTTAACTTGCATAATTTTTTTGTGTATTTTTCCCTCTCTCCTATTACTGCTTTCTCATTTGAAACCATGTGTATCAGGCACCCAGTCTGCAATTTCTCATTCCATAGTCTTCCCACTGAAATTAGATCATTTCCATCTGGAACTCCAACCAGTCTCCTGGCAGCTGACTCCATAAACCTGTAATCTGAGATTCCCGGGTAGCCTCAGTTCAGGATGGATCTGAGCTGAGGCAGCTCATGGCTGCCAGTTGGCTGTAGAGTCAGTTTGAAACTTAACTTTGTCTTCACAGAAATGTTCAAAACTGGTCTCTCTACTTAATCTCATTCTGTGTACCTAAAACCCAATCTGTACATTTATAATTAAATTTGTCAACAGATTGAAAACTAAAGCAGCATGGCTCTGCATTTTAGGTAAACTAGTCAGAAACAGTATGGAACAAAGCTCAATTCTGTGTGCACAGCACTTAAGGTAAACCAGTGGGCACTTTCCAGCTCTGATGCCTATTATGATAGGCTTAGAGACAGTGAGCTGCTAGAAAGTTTCATCATCTGTGAATAGAAACGGGAGTTACGAAAGTCGTTTGTGTCCTCAGCTGGTCACTCAGAAGTATGGGCAGAGTGGAGACTTCCTACTCTGCATTGTATGACTGTTGGATTTACTCTAGAATAAGACGGAAGAAGAACTGCCACCAGCTCTGCTACTGCTTCCATTCCCAACTTCCAGGACAACTCTCTGGGGAAACATATGGGTGAACTCCTTTGCTGGCTGAAGCACTCAGAGTATTGAGTTGTCTGCTTGAACAGCTACCACAACTGCTGTTGATTACCTGCTGATTCAAGCGGCTCCTAAATTCAGTTGTCTAGTCAAACTGAGCAGAAACCCAGTCAAATCGGTGATACTTTTGAACATCTGATCTTTATCATGTTAAAAAGTATAAGAAAAGATTTGGACCTTCCAAACTAGCAGAAAAGCAGCTTATCACAAAGGCATCACTCCTTTATCAGTCTGTTTCAATGCTTTAAGTGCTTTCTCTTTGTTCACTGCTACTCCTTACATTCCAGGGAGACTGGAATGAGGGGCAGAAAACAAAGATACTCTCTTTAGCCATTTTCTCCCGTTCCCCTTGTTTTATTGTTGTCAAACAGGCTTGTCACTGACAAAGCCCAAACCTAAGACTGGCCTAAGAATGGAAGTATTTGTTATTCACTGGCATACAAACCACTCATCATTCTTTTCCCAGAATACTTTCAGTGATGCAATGACACATCAGAAACAATCCCACAGGACTTAGAGAGACCCATCATAACAATTAACTGAAGTGAAAGGTCTAGAGCGGGGGAAGTCCGTTGCTTTGACTGCTTTTCTATACAGAGCATTTGCAAACAGTGAATTCCTTCATCAGAAAGTATGTCTGTGAGAGACCTGGAGGTAAAGGGCTGGAACCACCAGGCATAGCCTAGGCATAACAAGCAACTTGGCATCCATCATGAGGCCCCTACTCAGAGTAACGACAGTGGAAATGCTACAGGATACTTCTTTGTCACTTAAGCTGTCATCCTGCAATTGCTACTGATAGCAGTGACATTTCTTGGGAAGACAGGAGACAGTCACTTCCAGCCTCTGCTGGTACACTGCATGCAGCTTTGTTTTTTGAAGCTAACATTTCTGCATGCTCATAACATTCTCCCAGGGACAAGTTTTCTTCATGTGTCTACTAAGGGCAAACATCAAATAATTTCTTCCCTGAAGGAAATAACTCATTAATAAATGTTGAGCTTTACAACTATGGGTCATTTTTTAACCTCATGTAATCAGCTCTAACCCTTCTGAATCACAGTAGACAGGTTGCTAAACTGGGCATTTCCTCCCCCTGGTGTTTATATTACGTTGAATACACATTGAGTGACAGCATTCCAGGGAGGGAGGAGGAGAAAGAGCAAGACGCCCTCGGAGTGGGGTCTTCTTGTCAACTACATCAATAGAAAATCTTTTGCCCTGTGCAAGACTACAGAGAAATAAAATGAGCTAAACATCAGGAATGACAGCACATCGTTGCTTGTTGATTTCCCTGCAGTGGAGTGGTCAGGACATCTCAATTAATTCCACTTGTTAATGAGGCAGTGGCACTACTGCAATACAAGCATTCTTTCTCCCCTCCTTTCTTCCAGGGACAAATCACTCACTTCATAGCAGCTATTCTTCAGGTTCGCTTTTCTCTGTTGTCTCATATAGACATGAATATCTGCTGTGAAGTTAGAGGAAGGAGAATCTGAGCTGTTCTTTGCTCACTCTTCGTCCTGTCTCCCCAGTATGGGAGTTAGGACTTGGTATTTAGTTAAGTACTGTAGGCAAGCAAAGAGTAAAACATCTACACAGCTTTGAGGGATTCCTGACTTAAAGAAAGAAGAATTTTTCTTCAATTTTTTTTTTGACTATTTCAGACTTCAGTAAATATATTTTTCTAGGGGTATCCTGAAGCAATTTCAGTATTGATTTTTTTCGTACAGCATGTTTTGTACTTTTGCCAAACCATTGTCAATAGCGGTTTATGGGAGACACTATGTTTCACTGACGAAGCAAACAAAATCCAAATGCACAATGAAATGTCCATGCATTGTGGGCTGTTTCAGTTTGTGAAGATCAGAATGTTCTATGCAAGCAGCACAGAATGCAGTCGGATATTATGCACTGCTGAGTCTCCCATCTAAATACTTTCCCAGACATGACAGAAATACTGTCACCTGATGAATGCAAGAGGAATATGTCACGATGACAAGAGGAAGGACAGTGGGACTTAGCTGAGAGTAGCCAGGTGGCCCCATCACTCAGAAGTAGCATAAAGTAACAGAGTGGGTAATGAGGTGTTTTGTGTGATAGGCTGTTTCTCATAGGTTATACAATCCTCCTGCCAGTTTGTAATTTTTTCAAAACAATGCGATAGTGGGTGTTACTGACACCCAAGCATGCATGTCTTCTAGGGCCGTAGGGTGCAGGTGCGTTTTGGCCTTTCTGGTGTTCTGTGGTGCAGGTGCATTTTGCGGGGAACTAGCAATCTATATGTCTTTTTTGAAAGCATGTTCCTTATGGACACATCCTCGAGATTCTGGGAAGTCACACAGGAATTACTCAGTGGAACTGTACCAACAATTGACTTTGCAGCCGCAGGAGCAATGGGAAGCAAGATCGATGAAAGAACAGGAACTAAGACTCGTTCAGGAGGAAAACCATAGGTAGGGCTGTGGTCTGGATTCCAGGTGGGTTAGAACGATAAGTGGCACACAACAGCACTGCAGCACTAGGCATCCCACTGACATATTAAGGAAAACTGTAAGCCCTTGCAGCTTCCAGAAGTTTTAGGAAAGAACAAAGGTGCTTAATCCTTCAGGAACAGCATCACACCAAAGCAGGTCTGGGAAAAATTACCCTTAACTACTACTGCTATTGTGCATGAAGGTGAAGGTGTTACTTCCGCATGTTTAACTTTTTCCAGTGTATCTCTGAGAGTAGCATGTGGCCACATTGAAACACAGCTACCAGTGGTCGTATCGGAGAAATTAGGACTTTGGACACCAAACTAGGAGTGAAGTTTTAAATGATGGAATGAAATAGAGTGGATTAGCACATGTTGTGGAGAAGGAGAGGAATGAAAAAGATAAATATGTTGCATAGCAAAACAAAAGCTGTATAGTAAACAGAAACAGTTGGTATGTACAGCTAAAAATAAGTGATCACTTTCAGGAAATTGACTTTAAGTGTAGGGGTACTGTACATGGAATTTTCATTTTTATAGAGTAGAGAGCTTAAAAATCAAAACACAGAGGAGTATAAAAAAATTTCAGTTCCCTATTACGTTGTTTCTAACATGACTTTGGATTTCCCCCAGGAAGTAGTATCAAACTTTTCTTGATCTACAAAAACCAAGAAATTCCTCTAGTTCTCTACACCCATTGAATTCCCTCACCACTATGGCAGTAATTGCTACCCAGTTTAATTCACAACAGCAGCAGAAATTCTCTTCCTCGCTGTGATCCGTGACCCTTAGGACTGTCAAAAAACTATTGCACCTCCTCTGCTGACATGAACTGCACGGTTATTACTTGGTGGTTTTGCTAAAGAATAATTTTACAAATAACAAAACTTAGTTCAAGATACACAGCTGGACAGTCCCTGCACATGGCAGGTTTTGGGGTCGTAGATTGTCCCCCTGTAGTGGTAAGGCCAGCTCCAAAGCCCAGACTAATATCCAAGCTGTGCTAAAGCATCAGGAAGTGTTTGTCTCACAAGATCCATTTCAGAACCATTAATTTGAATTTCTTAGGAGAAATTGAGATGTGTTTGTCTTTGAACTTTGTCACATAGCAGGAAATGAAATTATGCTCTTGTTGTCAATATGAGCTGGGATTAATAATTAATCTTGAAGCTTTTTATGGAGTAACAAAACAACTAGGCTCTAGGAAGGGGGTTAAATGACTCTCCTTTGGTTTGCCAGCTGAATGAAGTATTGCTATTTGTTCCCCAGTTTTATGGCCCCTAGGTACTCCAGCTGGCTGCTGTACACATGCTGCTGTTCACTGCTCGTGTACAGACCCCATGTTCTGGGTGCAGGTAATATGCTCAGGTCTTTCCTTCAATCTGCGGTGTAACTGTAGTCATCCAAATCTCAGTTACTGCGCTCTCAAAATTCACCCATGTCATCAGTAGTAATTAAATGAAATCACAAATTCTCTTGAGCTTACTCAGTGCCTTCTGTGACGTCTGGATAGTCAGATTTCCATTGCTCTCCAGTTCCCTCCTTAGTAGCTGTAACACATCTTTTGAGGAGTGGGTTGATTTCCAAGGCTGGGTGCTCTCTCTGGAATTTGTTTCAGGGTGTAGAGGACTCCCAGTAGATTCCTGTTTGAAAGCGAAGGGAAATACATTGCAGCAATGATGTGCTGCGATACCACCATAGAGCAAGAGGGAGGCCTGTGTGTGAAATTAGCCCTGGAGCCTTGCTGTAGACTGGCAGGCAGCTTAATTGCTTTTTGTTAGCAAGCTAAAGTATTCATTTGAAGGTGTAGAACTGTTTGTCTTTTTGCTGGCTTTGGCCTAATTACATATAACCCATGGACTTGAATCAAGTTATTAATATTCATCTGGTGTTTGCAGAGCCTCTAAATGGAAGCACTCGCTGTGCTCTGACTTCACATGCTGCATCTTTCTTCTGTTGTTAGACTAGACAAAGTTAATTTTCCATCCAGGGCCTGATCCTGGAAACCCCTGCTCATACAAGTGTTGTCAGTGGGATCAAAAAGTTAATCCTTTCTGTTGTTTTTAATCTTAAAAAGGAGGTATTTACCTGACCCTGTGTGCCACAAGGGCCAAACCAATCTGGGGCTTATTCAGAGGTGTGGAAACATTACATTTAAGTAAAGAAGAAGAAGAGCTTCCAGGCTGTAGAAGACCCCTGCTTGATTTAAGATATTATAGGGAATTTGCTGGCATTTATATGGATGGGTTTTGTTTCCTTTGATGTACTTAACACACCAGTGCCCCACATGACAGGTCAATAATTCTCTGCCCATTACATGCGAAGCAGCGCAGCAAGGTTTGCTCTTGCTACATGATAGAAGTCGAAGTATCCAGATGGAACCACATAGGTTGCAGCCCCCTGCATTATTCCATCTTTTATTTAGACCTGACAAGCTCAATTAGCATTATCTTGTGCTTCTGCATCAAGGGGACTTTTGTTAAGAAGGCAGAGGAAAAGAGAAGAAGTGAAAGATAAAGGAAAAATATTTTTGAGGAAAAAGCAGTTAAAAAATAGAAGGGTTTTATCTGTGGAGAACTCTCACCTGGTGATGAGCAATGGGAACAGCAACATTAAGAATCCTCTGAAACATGACTTTTTAGATTCCAGTGCTTCATGGATTTCCTCTTCAGCACACCGCAGTATAGCAAATAAGTTGATGCTAATTATATAGGTGAAACAGGAATCATACAGTTCCATCCAGTTAGATGGGAAGAAGTCTAATAACCCAGATGCTGAGCTGCAGGGCCTCCTCAGCAGCTCTGTGCTTATGGAGTCGTACTGTTCTCTGGTGCAGTTCCCCACAGCTCCTCGGCTGCAGACCCTGCTCTCAGAATCTGTGGAAGAAGGGACTTCATCTCAAATCAGTGTTATGTGCGTGGCTCAAGATTCAGTTAAGGGATTTGAGCGATCTCATACATTTATAATGGTTCCCTTTCTTTTGCCTCAAGGATATATTTAAACGATCAGAATATTTAGCTACGATTTTTCATTTTTGAGCAATTTTTCAATTTTGGGCAGCTAAGCTCATGCACCGCATTTAAGTGACTATGCAAGCAGGCCGATGTCTGGTGTCAGGCACCTGCTTCTCCCACTGGTGCTGTGACCTTTACAGACTCAATAACAGACAGTTCATCTCCACTCCTCTGCTGAGGATAGGCAGTTCACTACCAGTTACAAAAGCAAAAAATACAAAAATGTTTGGTACATGAATAGATGTGCATGTTTTCATTGATTGACTATGAAAGTTTGGGAAGGATCATTTTATTCTTTTTGTTACTTAAGGAAGGAATATAAAGGCTGTGTATACATGTGTATAAAGAGGTTGTAAAGTCTAAAGAGATACTGAGGCACAGGGCTTTGATTCAGGGAAATTCCTGCAGCAAAATAAAACAGCTCCCAAGGTCAGACCAGTAATGACTTTACTGTTGTCACTGCCTTTCTGGTCAGCTGGGTGTGATCAGATATTTTGGTAAACATTTGTGTGGCATAGGAGTCAGCAGCAAAGAACATAAAATGTACTTGGTGATTATTCGTAATCAGAGCTCAGATCTAAAAGTTAGAAAAGGCCCTGTGTAAATAACTTACTTATTAAATAAACCGTTGGGGCTTTAAATACCTTTGGGAATAACTGACATCGCATTTCCCAGTTGAAATCACACCCTTTTAATGGCACAGACTGGATCCCGGGATCCGACATTCATAAGTGGATCCAAACTGGGATTTTGCTTTCTCTTGGAAAAAAAAAAAAAAAGAAACAAGAAATAAATAAAGACAGATACAGAGAAGTATGTGATTGTCCTTTATATCTGGCTCTCACTAGTCTTGCAATAAAATTCAAGACATTTCTTCTTCCTTGGAAAACTCAAATCCCAGGTTGATCTGCTATGCAGAAAAAATAAAATGTGATATTCTGGAAATAGTGTGAGTAGAATTGAGGCTTTCTAAGTTCATTTTTGCCACTGTACTAACAGCCAACAATGCTCAAACACTTTGGGTTAGACATTCTTTTTCAGCCCACCATTTCTCCATGGGCACGTGTGAATTACTTGATTTTGACCTGGCTGGAGGTAGTTAACATTATCAGCACAGATACAGCTTATCTCTTTGACTTCCAGCTTGAAAAGAGGCTCTTATCAGCCAGTGATAAAGGAGAGAGAATGGATGGCAGGAAGAACAAAGCCTTAGTGATATCTCTCTCATTGTTTCTTCTTGCTGAGGTTTTTTAGAGAACTGTTCGTCTACATGACCTTCATATTGCTGATTTATTTGACCATTAAAATAAAAACTGAACTTTGCTGGAATATGTCTGAAGAAAAAAAAAAAAAGCTGTCAGTACAAATAATTTAACTACACTAAAACCAGCACAATCCACAGTTCTCTGTGTTTTCTCAAATACAATATTCCCTGGCCTTCTCATTAGCTATCGTTGTTTCCATCCAATGTGCTGGTGGGAGATGAAAGGTAATTGATAAATATAACCTAAATGCGTTGTGGAATGTAGTGCACTGCAAACTATAATAAAAACTTAGATTATGAATATATTCTGCACATGGAAGATATAAATAGCAGAGATGCTAAAGCATGCATTTTCCAAGTACAAACGAACCGATTCCCTGGAGCTGGGAAGATCAGCCAACCTGCAGTACGGAGGTCATTTTAGGGAAGACATGGCCAGTTGCTGGTTGTTGTTAGTCTGTCGGTCCAGAGCGTATCTGGGGCAATTCCCACGCACAAAGAGAGAAAGTTCCCAAGAGGACTTTCCATAAACATCTGTAACTGGGACCCATGAAACTTTGCAGAGTGACAGTTACCTTGCCGGGAAGTAATATGCGCCTGAGGAAAGCAAGTAGCTGATACTAAGATGCAATCAGATTTATATGCTAAGTCCTTGGCAGAAGATTTGATAGCACCTAATGCAGGAGTCACTGTGAAGATGGTGAAGATAACTTACATTTGATTTTCCAGAACAGCAATTTAAAGCATTAGGACTACCATTTCTGTGAACTTGGATCTACCAGGCTTCCTCCTGAGCTGGAGCTGGCATGATGCTCTGCAGCCTCAGCACGTACTGTCCTGCTTCCCCTGCCCGCGGCAGTGGGACCCAGGTGGCCGGAGGAAGTCATTTAGGCTTCGCACACGGCAGTCAAGCAGCTGAACACTGCTTTGGGGATGCAGTCCCCTCCCGCTTGTGGGGTGAATGCTGTCTGTCAGAGATGCAGGTGAAGCATCGGTAGTGATGCCAGGCAGGAGTTTTGTTGTCTCTTGCAGCTGCCCAGCTGCCATCTCCTCCCTTTCTGTTTCACTGCCACTTGTCACTTTATCTCTGGGGGGCCTGCACTAGTGAAGGAAGATATACTGCAGTATTTTGAGCCTAAATGTACTTGATATCTTGCGATCAGCAAAGGTATTACTCCTGGATACTGTCACAGTACACAGCTTTTACTTTGGCTGCAGTTTGATGCCACTTTTTTGTAAGATCTGGCCAGAGTAACTGGTGTGCTCTGACCCAGGTGGTATTTTGCTGTCCTTCAGTGCACGGTTGCACTACCTGCTTCTAGTGAGCGCTGCCCTTAGGCTTTGTGCTGTGCTCACTAAGGCGTCTGGAGCTTGGACGCTGCAAAACTACATCGCTTCCCGGTTTGTTTTGTTAGTGTGTTGTTCTATGGACTGTACCATGAGCGGGCTCTTCATCCGGCTTTCAAGTTTTAAAGGCTTGCAGTCCTGTTGATGGCTTGTCTGAAATGTCTGCTATGTAAAAATTTAGATTTTATTTTTTTCTCCCTTGTGCTCTGTTTGATTTGCTCACCTAAGGGTCTCGCTGCCTCCTGCATTTTTACCAGATAAGGATAATTCTTTTCTGAAATCAAGCCTTCACCTGTATCCTGGCCCAAGAATTCATTTTTCTTGTACCCCAGCGTCAGTATTTATGCACATTTCTGCAAGAGCTGCATACGCCTCATGAACATGCTTTTCCTTTTCCGCGCCGGTGCCAGGAAGCGCGCTGCATCCCCCGCTCCCTCCCACGCCACACGCCCTGTCCTTTCCTGCTCGCCGCGTTGGGTGCGCAGGCACGCGGTTTGCTCTGCAGCTCTCCGGACGTGGGTTTCCTCACCCCAGGCACTCCTTCACTTCGTAGGTGCTGGTCTGCGTCTGCTGCAGACCTGTTCTCCCCAGGCCTTTGCTCCTGGCGTGGGGCCGCTGCCCCTGCCCTGGCGTGAATGCCTGGTGGCTGCTCAGGACTTGGCTGTTTTGCCTGGTGCACTGCGATTTTGTACTAGACAGTACTTTCATCTCTTCTTTGGCTGTCTCATTCCCTGACTGTTTTAATTGCTTCTTCTAATGCTAGATTGTCCTCCTTTAGTAATTTTTCTTGTATTATTTTTGAGATTGATCCCATTAAGTTCTTATCCTTCAGTATGTCATCCCCAGCTTTGAAAGCAAAGTCATTTGTTGTCAGCTGCAGCTGAATTACCTATGCATTAATTGCCTTTGTAGGTCCCAGATTTCGCTCATAGGTGTTTCTTTTTTCTTTGTATGAAATATTTTTCTTTGAAAAATATTCAGCACCATTTACCTCAAATAGCCTGCTTGGATTTTTGCTGCTTGCTTCTCTGAGCTTGTCATTAAGCCCCCAAGCTCTGCTGATGTTATTACCAGTTTGCACAACACATATTACAAAATTAACAGTCTTGAAACTGCAGAAAAGTTGTCTGTGTTGGGTTCTGCAAAGATTAACATTCTCCTGGCTCTCTTTCTGCATTGCTTTCTGTTCAAGACACACAAGGGCATATTTTTTTGTGCCAGCCTGCTTGAAAGCCATTACTGATATATTTTCTGTGCTGCTACCTGCTCTGGGTTTATCCTGCAAAGAGCGATAAAGAGGCACATGAGATAGAAATATACTAAATACAGTTTAACTACTTTTTCTCCTACATTTAGCAGCTCAGCTAATTATACAGCAAAAAAGCACCTTTGATGTTCCTGTGCCTCTCAGGGAACGAGCCCCCCTTACTCAACAGGTTGCAAATAAGATAGATATGTCCACAAGCACCTTATAAAGGTGGAGGATGTGTCTTCTCCTTCCTCCCTGGAGGAAGGTACTACAGCTTGGGCACTTCCTAACCTTTTGGGGCTGCTGCTAGCACCTCTTGGGACAGCAGCAGAGAGCAGTCCATAAGAAATCATGCTGGCTTCTGCCAGCGGTCCTTGCCCAACAAGAGCTTCCTGCACCTCCTTCTGAGGCGCTCAGCCACAGCCAGACAGCCTGGTCCTGAGGGCATTGTCACAGCCATCTATATCTGCATCTGACAGGCAGCAGCCTGATTTCCAGCTTAGCCCGCTGACTGTTGTATAATAAAATACAAGAAAGGCACACACAGCCTTTTTTGTGCCAGCTAGAAAGATGCTAGACATCTTTATAAGTTACTCTGTACAAAGGGGTGTGGGGAGGATTTGTATCCTAGGAACACACTTCTTTTTTCTTGTTAAAGGAAGGGGAGAAGCCCTTGTGCACCTCCATGTAGCATAAAGGAGCTGAAGTAGCTGAATATCTTGTGATTGTCTTACCGTGGAAAAGTTTGAAGGTATCAGAGTGCCTGGCTGCTGAGCTTCACCATCAGCTCCGCGTTGGTTTCGCTGTTTGTACCGTGGCTCTACACCAGCCAAATCAGAGCTAAGCAGCGTGCAAGAGCAGAGAGCGGGGAGCTGCCACAACCCTTTGAGCCTGTCAGCCCTGAGCTAATGTAAACTCAGGACCATCCCAGTGCTTTCAGGGACGCCAATTCAAGAGGCATGAGATCAGGTTCCTGTGCCCTGATTTGCCACAGGCCCGTGCTTGCGCTCCCACGGGCTAAGTTAAAAGTAACAGCATTTTCCTCCACCAGCTTTCCAGCTGCCAGGGAGCTGAGGTACTAAATCCGTGAACAGGTTGAGGAACCTAGATGCTGTGGCAGTGGTAGCCATCTAATACAGAGAGACGAAAGTCTTCCATTGCTGGGGCTGTGCTGGCTGGGTCGGTACCAGCTGAGAAGCTGGATGTTACTTGGCAAAGCGTAATCTAAACCATATGGCCCAGCAAGGAGCTGGTGATGGAAATCTTTATAAAAAGCATTTTACAAAATGTAAACAACAGATTTTCTACACAGAGATAAAGATGGAGATTAATGCTTGAATTATCCTGGATAATTAGTGTAGCAGGTAATTATTTAAAATCTGGCACATCTGTGAGTACATCACTTTGACTGAATTAGAAAATCCTCGCAACTGCTACAGTAAGATGGCTTCAGCAATCCCACAGGGAAATCTTTATGGGAGATTAATTCTCACTTCAAATGGCAGAGATTTGCAAGAGGATTATGTGGCCAGTATGACACATTCGCATTGTGATAGTAAGTGATACAGTTTTTTTGTTCTCACAGAGAAGCCGAGTGCTGGTTTCTTTGAGCTCGTGCGTTCTTTGAGCTTGAGGGCTCAGCCCTCTTATAGAAGTAGTTTTATAGCTGAAATGATGAGCAGAGCTTGAAAGAAAACGGTAACAAGAACAAGGGCAAGGGCAGCAGCAGCTTGAAGACAGGACAGGGAAATCCAAACTTGGATTTAAATTCCTAAAGCAACAAGGTCACGCTTGCAAAGCTAGTGGATACGTTTCTTTAGCTTATTATAAATGTTACAAAAAAGCTGTCATCTAACATTATATGAGACAGCACAGGTCTGTGAGGATTGTGTGAGGATCTGTGAGGACACCATCTCCTGTGACCTGTCTCAGCAGCTCTGTAAGTCAGCAGCTGCTGCAGCCCCACTGCAGATGGCACCGAACCTTCCAGCAGGAGCTCCAGGTTTGTCCATCGCTGTGTAGCTTCGCACGTAGCGGCCAGGCCCTGGCTGAGCAAGGGCATGACCTGCTTGGGTTGGGCTTTTGCTGTAGCTGTATTCAGGAGCTCACATTGAGCATTCACCCACGTGCAGTCTTCAACAGCTTTGACACAAAGCAGGCTGAGACTCGGGCAGCTCTCGGAAATGTGAATCTTGCTTTGTGGCCTGCAGTCGCAGGGAAGATGCACCACAAAGCTGGAGCACGTGTGGTGAGCCACCAGGCCACGTTCACAGCCAGCGCAGTGACCGGTGGGTGTACTGGCTGTAACCTGCAAGTGCTTCAGGTTTGAATTGGGCATCGAGTAATTGCTGAAGCATGGTACTCACAGTACTCAGCACAGGGAAGCGAGTTCAAAAAGCTGTTGTTTTGTGTGCAGATTTCACTGCTTACAGCACTAAAGAGAGCTCTAACCAAGAAAATGGTGGTTTCCTGGCACATAAAAACATTCTCAGTAAAACTGAAATCTCTCTTTGCTGTATAATTCCAACAAAGAACTGGTGCCAGGAGTTCTCATCTGATTTGCTCAGGTTCTCAAAACATCAAGGTGAATAATTGAGACAGGCTGAGATTGTAAACCCCAGGGAATTCATAGCAGCAGAAGAGAGAGAAGAAAAGAAAAGATACTTTGAGCAGTGCACTGGGAGCTTGTCTTTTAAAAAAGGTTATATTGCACTCATTGCCTAGGACTGCACAAGAAGAAATGCAGGTGAGGCGGAAGCTGGCCTCCACAAGCCTCACCCACGGATATAGTTAGATCAACAAGGATTTGTTCAGACCAACCACAAAACTTCCCCCACGAGAAAACACCACGAAGTTTCATAGTGCTGCCCTGCATCCGCATTCAGCCCCTATTCAAGCTCATGAAGTACCGTTAAGCTATTTTAAAGTGAAAAAGCAGAAAGAAGAATTACTCTGTGCAGGAATTTTTTTTTATCCCTTTTCTTTCTTCTTTTCCCCCAAACTAATTTACAGTCCCTGAGCTATAGATTTGCCTCATCTACAAACAGCCCCCAACATGTACTGCTAAATCCCCTTCTCCCTCAGGACATGCCTTTTTTTATAATGTGCTGAAGGAAATTACTGCGAAGTCACCACACCTGATCCTTCCCCACCACCAGCATTGGTGGCTACAGCCAGCTGTGATGGACATTTGTAGAAGGGAAGGGTAGATATATAACCAAACTTCTCCCTTCTGACTCCCCAGTAGGACATTTGCACCTACTTCTGTATTAACAAAAAAACTAAAATATATGTCTCTATCCAAAATAACAGTCGTGTACTCTCCCTAAGCTACTGTTTTACCCTAAACTCTCCAGCTGCTCCAGATATTGCTGTCAGTGTTTCCAGGTGTGTGTAGTTCCTGCACACCCTGAGAAAGCCTTACAGCAAGGGTAAATAACGCCAGTCTCATGCTGCCAGGCATAATCTCGATATTCCCCTGCAGATTGCTCTAGATGCTTGATCCAGCAAGGCACCAACTGTCTGTAGCCTTTAAAGATGCAGCCACGGTTGGATTTTCCCCTTTGCCTAGTAGTGAGCATGTCCATGGGGAGCTGCAGCTCAGGCCCTAGTATTTTGGGCTGATTCAGACCATCTGCAGAAGCTAATGTGCTCCTGGGCCACTGAGAGCTGCAGATAATTTGAATACGCTATTAAAATGGAGTTGAGCTGCACCTCACTGTCAAAATGTGAGCATATTTTAACCATGTCAGAGCACTGGAGCATAGCCAGAATGCCAGTGTAATAATTTTTTGGGCATGATGTTCAGCTGTATTTTATTAAACTCCCTGTCCTACACTTCACTGCATGTTTCTGAGGGCTGCTGCCTGCAGCCCAGCATCCCTCTTCCAGGGGGGCTGCTCCTTCCAGCCTGGTTAAAATCTCCTCAGAAACTTAAAATCCAGCATAGTGCTTTTCTCTTACCTCTCACAGTTACTTAGCCTACATCTTCATATTTTTGGTTAAATTTCATGTCAGATATCATTAATGTAAATGCTAAACAGCTAGAATATTCATAACCATCAGCTTGGCACTAAACTCCGTAATGGTAAGAATACACATCTTTACCATTTAAATTCAGCGTGCTGTTGTAAACTGTGTTCAGCACTGTCTGAAGGAGTCAAACAATGTCCTTCCTTTTTCTGCCCAGTGTCAGAATTCCTGCAAAACATATGAAATAGGGGCATTTTTTAAACTTCAAAACCAGCATGAAGCAACATGAAATCCATTCTGAATAGCTGCAGCATCCCTCTGAGTCCAGGCTGACTGTAGATCTCTTTGCCCTGATGCTGAAGGGAATGTGCAGTTTGTTACCAGACAGAATGGCATGTTGACTCCACAGACTAGACTGTAAATACCTTGATTCGGGGATCACCATTTTGCAGTCGGTAAGGTCAGTGTCTTGCACAATCTCAGTATTTCTTTCTTGGTGATGGTCTAGACATGCTACACATCTGTGTAACTGTAAAATGATGCTAATAACTTTCCACCTTTGTTGGGATGAAAAATACTAGGGCAGAGCAAGCTAGCATGGTGTTGTGGTGATAATATAAATGAAGTAAAATGTCTCCAGTTTTGTGTAATGATAATGCAGAGGCAAGATTTAAAATATGGCACACAGTAAAATATATCACTTGTTTATAAACAAGAGCTGAATTAACAGATGCTATAAAAACCAAACAAATCAACAAAAATCATGAGAGATCTTTTTCCAGGGAAGAGTGTGAGAATTCACTGGATTTTGACTTGAGAAACAAGGGCTTGTGATAATAAAAGCACTGGCAAGAAGCAAACAAAACAAAACAAAACAGTTTTCTTGTTTCTTGTACTGGTGAACTAATAAACACAACCTCTAAACGATGAAGTTGGGCTTTAGCATATGAAATTCTTTTTGCTGAATATTGCTATCATTACATTTCTCAGAGACTGGTATTTTTATACTCAGCTACATTTCACACTGATTTTTTAAGTACACCCCCAGCAAGGGAGATGGAAGAAGTGATACTGCTTTGCCTGCAGCCAGAGATATGCTTTCTTGCTCATGTCATCTCCTTAGCTGCTGACATTTGCTTCAGTAAAGCCTGCCTAAAGCTGTTGGTACTCTTTTTCCTCCTCTCATAGGACCACGCAGACATAGAGTGGAAGTTTGCACGGACAAAGCTCTGGATGAGTTACTTTGATGAAGGTGCCACTCTGCCCCCTCCTTTTAACATCATCCCAAGTCCCAAGTCTTTCTGGTACCTTTGCAAGTGGATTCACAATCAGCTGTGCCCAGGCAATGACTCTGACAATGAACAGAAGAGGCATGAAAACCTCAAAACATTCACAGTAAGGAACTGCATGGTTTTAAACTTCATGTTTGGAGGTGCTTGTGCATGTTCAGGGTCACGAGGGCCACTACTGTGCTGGTGCAGTATAAGGTTGCTGCTGGATTCTGACTTGCAAAGAGCCATCAGGAGCTCTAAAAACAGGATTAAATGGGTAACATGCCTCTGCCTTTCTCTTTCCAGGAAAGGCATGCTGACAACCTCATTCAGAATCAACATTACCAGGTAAATTCTCCAGCAGATCAAGTTTTTACTTGCAGTTTCTTCTTCCTGACTTGCTTTCTTCTAGAACATACACACAAGTGTAGGAGGTCCAAGAGGATTTTGCTTGTCATGGATTAAAACATTTCCTCAATAGCAATGGGGTGGTTTAGTAAATCACTCCTTTCACCTGCTCTGAAGTAGCAGAAAACTTGCCAGGTGTCATTCTGATTGTTGAAGTCAAAGGCAACATCACCGTTGACTTCAGAGAGATCAGGCTGTCATGTCATTCTGATTTAAACTGTTCCTGCAGCATTTTTACAGACTCTCAAATCGCTCCTCTTCTGCTCTTTTTTGAAAGGCATCCCTAATCCTAACTCAAACAGTGGTTGAGATTTCCTACTGTTTTGGACAGCTCAGGAATTGTTCCTTTGTTTTGAATTTTGCTGTCTCCGTTCATTCTCAGCCTGCTGTCATCAAGTGTTCATTAAATTCAACCTACAAAAGGATAAAACTGTATTAAAAACACCAGCTTCAGTACTTGAATTCAATGCGATCAGTATGCCAGCATGCTGGAAGGACAAAAAAAAAATCTCCTGAACGTTAGGTGGTACGTCAGGCTATACTGTCAAAAGCCATAAATAATTTGCCTTACTTAGGATATCTTCTGTTTTCTGAAGAGTATTTGTGTCTGGAGTTGATGCTTAACATACTTAGTCACTTTTAGTAACACATATTTGGCACTTTCTGACGTGACAGCATGGCTTAGAGTGGGCTCTCTTAAAACACCTCCCAGTAAAACCTTGGTGCAGAGAACATAATGCTTGGTGTTACTCAGACTTCTTGTCACTATTTATGGAATGGGGAGAATGAAGGGAAGGTTTGGGGTAGTCTTTTCTGTATACAGAGATCAACCTCTGTGTATGTCAGGTAAGAGAGAACCACACGAGCTCTAAGTACCCATCTGCTTATGCAAAGCCAGCAAGGAGGTACACAAATGCAGAGCAAAATGGATTTCATCTGACAACGATCTGGACTGTAACAAACAGCCCAGGTAACACTGAGGAGTGAGAGCCTTTAGAAGAGTCACCGAAGGTGTGACTCTGTACTTCCAGTACTGTCCGCAGATGCTGCAGCAGCTTTGCAAGGAGTTTTTAACCTGCCATTAGAGAACACCCAGGCAGCTGGCAGATGTGGGTTAACATCAACGTGCATTGTGCCATGGAGTCCTGGCTGGTCTTCAGGCTATTGTTCATAACATCCCATCATGGGCTTTCCAGCATGTAATGAAAAATCTTAAAATGGCAAGCTTAGCCCATCAAGATACACAGCGTATACATGCGGGACTGATAACCTTAAGGAGTTTTCAGCATCTGAGATTAAAAACTGCAGTGAAGGAGTTTAAATGGCTTGAAGACATTTAAGATAATCAGGATTTTTTTCTGGACAACTTTTACATATGTAAAACAAGTACAAAATACTGATTCATTATATTTAATAGCTAAGCTTTCAAGACGAAAGGTATATAAGCCTCTGCAAAGGTTTGCTCTGTTTGAAAGAAAGTTCTGTTTCTAACAGTAAGCGATTATTTTTTTCAAGATAGCAGAGTCAGGAGAGCCACTGTCGGCAAGAACTCAGTGAAGTACAGTAAGAACGGAATTTGGTCTGAGCCAGCAGTTGAATCACTCACGTTGTTTCATATTTCAGGAAGTGATCAGAAATCTTGTGAAAAGATACGTTGCAGCAATGATAAGAACTTCAAAAACGAATGAAGGTTTAACTGAAGAAAATTTCAAGGTAACTTCCTACTCCTTACAATTGTCTGTTACCTTAATTCGAGTAGCCACTTGCAGAGTTCCTGCTAACTTGGGAAAATGTTTTGTGACCTGCTGTGGAAATACGACTATTACTGGCGCTGGGAATACATGTGGTGTTTGTGCGGTTTTCTTCTGAGCACAGAATATTCCTTATTCAGGTGTCTTCTCCTGTGGTCACCTCCACAGATACTAATACACAATACTTTATGTAGACAAAGGCTTTGAAAAATGGTAAAAATGAAGTATCTGATTTGAGTCAACATTACACTCCTAATCCTAAACTGAGTCTGGATTAATGGATACAAAGAACACTTATCAGCAGCATTAAAGTTGGGCCTATCAACTAAAAGATTCCTGCAATACTTCTAATATGCAACAGCATTTCACTTCTATAAATGTCTTATTTAGGCTTCCCCCCGACCCCAAGCAGGGAGAAGAGGGGTAAAGGGGGTGGTCACAAAGGCTGGTCCCACAGCCTTTGGAGACAAAGATCTTGCAAGCTCTCCAGTTCTCAGGATTACCAATACATTTTTGTCATGTCAGCAAATAATAAAGATTTATGTGGTATTCTTGTAAGTGTGATCTGGTATCAGCCATTTGCATAACTCTTAAAAATTCTCCCAAGAGAACATGATCGTTCTTTCACATCACAGATAATGCTGCTGAGTGTAACTCATTTTTCCTATTGCCCTAGGAATTAAAACAAGACATCTCAAGTTTTCGCTATGAAGTTCTTGACCTCCTGGGAAACAGGAAGCCCCAGAGGAGAAGTTACTCTACCAGCAGCACAGAGGTGTCCCAAAAGGATGAAACAAATGAGGATGGTGCTGGAGAAAAATCCAAAGCCAAGAGCGTGTCTTTCAGTGTAGCCAACAAAAAAAAGGACTTCAATGTATCTGCTCTAATTAAAACTATGTCTGGGATTGATATGGTGGAAGAGAAGCCAAAAAGCAATGGGATCAGTAAGCGCTCGTTTATCCGAAATGGAAATAGAGTTCAGAGACTTTCCAGCTCCAAGAAAGAGTCCTTTAAGAGACTGGGCCTGCTGTTCTCCAAGATGAATGGACATGTACCTGAAGCAAATTCAGAGCCCATGTACACTATTTCAGATGGAATTATTCAGCCACACTACATGTGGAAAGACATTAAATATTCTCAGATTGATAAAGAGAGAGAAGAGAATTGTTCCAAAAGTGAAATTAACCTCAATGAGGTGGACTACAGTGGGAACACAAGACTTACAGGACAGAGCAAGGAGTGCCCTGTGGTTTGTACCAGCTCCCTTCACTGTGCTTCCAGTATTTGTTCCTCTAATTCCAAACTTTTAGACTCATCAGAGGATGTGTTTGATTCATGGGGAGAGGCTTGTGACTTGTTTATAAACCAGTGGAAAGATGGGCAGGAGGACCATGTTACAACTCGGCTATAAGTAAGGCTATCTTTAACCCCTGCTAGAAAACTTAGCTAATTATTTGTAATTGTTTGCTTTCACCTGATTCAGCATTATGAATTCCTTTCTGTCCACAGGAGAAAAAATGTAAAACTACTTACGTTAGCCTATTTTATAGCCATCTGCACCTTTTTTAATTTACTTTTTTTACACTCACAAATAGTGAACTGAAGGTTTCGCTATTTATAAGGTCACTGTAAACCACAGGACACCTTCAGATGCAGGCTTAGTCTTCAAATCCCACATAATTCAGACACGCTGGTGGCGGAGTAGAGGATTTCTCCAGTGCTCTCATCATCATCCCAGCACCACTGGGCTATCACCACTGCTATCCAGCACGATCGGCTCGGCGTCCTGCTCAAACTTCTAGTCATCCCAACCAGCTGGTGAGCAGTGGCTTAGCAGGAGGCTGAGAATCATATCTGAAATCTTTTTAGAAAGGGTTTCAGGTTATAACTGGCTTTTTGTTTTCTTTAAGCAATACGACCTCTGATTCTTTCAGTTGTGTTTTTCAGGTCATTATATTCATATTGTAAATTGTTACAGAATAAGAGACACCTTTGACCATCCAGCTAGAACACATTACAATTTGCTTATTTACCTAATTGTCATGAAGAAATTCCCCCTGTAGGGAGCAGAATGACCTCCCAGTTATGTTGGCAGTGGAAGCCAGCACCTGGCCTTGCTACCAACTTCTGCATAGATGAACTGACCCCAAACCAGCTGTGGCTGCTTGAAACAGAAACCTCAGTGTGGTTCTCATATCACTAACGGGGTGCACCAACACCCATCCCTAAGCCTCACCCTTACACCCACCCCTGAGCTGTACCTGTTAGTTGGAATTCCTGGTCTTATTTCCACTGCTGCATTCGCTTTCTGCTGCCTCTCTGTAGGCAGAAAACCATCCTCCTGCTGTATAGCAGCGACTTGCCTCAGCCTGTGAGCTGCGTTTCTGAAGAGCAACCTAAGCAATAGCAGCTCAGACTGCATCTGGCACCCTGGAAAGTTGCTGCAGTTCCTTTTCCAAGGAGCAACAAAAAGGAGTGCAGCAGTAGATGTTACCCTTCTGTTACTTTTTTTCCCCCCCTCCATTCGTGCCAGGCCCTGCCCAGATATTACCAATGTCACTGCATTTGTTCTAAGGAGCATCAAAGAGGGGAGAAGACAACCCCACATCAAGGGCAAAATGGTTGACAATGATTTTTAACAATGCGATACTTGAACTTTCTTCTGTGTTGTTGCTAAGAAACGCAGATGACTGCCACTTTGATGCTGCTTCAGAGCTGTTACCAGTCAGCTGCTCTCCTGGAGAAAGCAAGTCCTGGCTGGGAGCTCAGAGACGGCCTTGCCTTACCACAAAGGTAAAAACAAAACTCGTTACCGAGTTCGCAGTCAGGCTAAAGGCTCTGTTCCCAGGACAGGCTACGTGAGCTAGAGCATAGCCCAAGGGCGGTTGCCAAAAATCACCTCTTCTGTGGAGTAGGTTGGGAGCTGTATTTGACAAAGCATTTATAAAGGCTGGAAGATCTACACCTACCAGTAGCACTGGTCAGGTTTCACCAGAAAGGGGAAGGAGCAGCTTCTGTGCTGTAATGGCAGCACAGAGTCAGGACGAGAGGGATTTGTCAGTACAGCAGCCCCGCACAGAAGAGATGCTGGGTGCCTGGAGGTGGATGTTCTGCCCGGGTTTTAAGTCTGGCTCTCTCCAGTTGTTAAGGAAAACCACCCTGTGGGGTTTTCTCTTTGGGTGCCTGTAGAGTGCTACCTGAAGGTCGCGATGGGACGCATCTACACCATGGATACAAGCGTGAACAGTGCAGGTGGCTCTTGTAGCAGACTTCTAGATGTCAACGCACCTGGCTCACGGGAAGCTCTGAACACAGGGCTCAAGGTGGAGACTAGGCGTCAAGAAAAATGAGCAGCTAGGAGCAGACTCAAACCTGTTTCTGTTCTCCTCGCTCGTAAACGACACTGGCCTTGTTACCAGCATGCAGTACACAGCTCAAAGTATTTAAGCCTCTAGACATGCGAGTTAAGACAGAGAGAAAAGCATTTTTGTATCAACAGATTTCAGGCTTTCATACGAATTGCAGGGTTATAGCAGTCTTTGAAAATTGCATCTCCTCTTCCTGTAAGGCTGAGCCAAACTGACATTGGCACTACGCAAGGAGACTTGCAAAATCTTGGGGTCAGAAGCAGTTTTCTAATCTTTCAAGAATAAATCCAGCAACCCTGTCTTTTACGCTGCAAATCCATCTGTATGCGAGAGCTAGTTAGAACAAACTGAAGGCAATTCTTACAGCAGCCCCCAGTGAAAGCCCAGGGTTTAATAAACCAAACTCAGCATGTTTCTGGAAACTGACCATTAGCAAGAGCTGCTACAGGGGGATGAAGGGAAGGGTTTTAATCATTTTATGCCTCACCTAAGCACACTGCAGTTTGCGAACGCTGCTTGACATGGGGCAGCACATCTTTGTTAACTTCTGTGTTACAGGTAGGAACGAAAACGACTCCGGTATGGTTATGCAGATTACGTCAGCCGAGTTTGAGGTGGGGGTAGAAGCAGGGTTCATATCCTTCCACAGTGGAAGGGCTTTTAAGTTTTCCATGAGAGCAAGCACACTGCTACTGGCTATGATTAAATTGTGTCATTCAAATGCAGCCCTACAGTAACAGGTACAAATCTCAGAATGAAACGCAATTAACTCTGCAGCAGCGTCCCCCAGAAATGTAAAAATGCCACTGGGCAATGCATATCCCTTCTGTGCAAACTGCATGAGTCATGTTCCCCTGCCGTGTCCAGAAAGGGCAGGGGCAGGAACTGCCGCAATGGATAAAGCAGCCTGCAATAATTTCTTGATAACGTTATGTTGAACGCGAGAGGTACATCACGTGGCTGCTTGGCTGGGGCTCCTGTGGGATTTGTTTCATGACTCAGATTCTTCCTAGCTCCCGGCTAGGAGCTAGTCTGAGCTGACTTCTGGATTTAACACAAATATTTGATTTGGCTCCGTGATTAATGCATGTGTCCAGGAGGAGTTTGCAAAACTGTCAGACTGGTCCCCCAAAAGGCCAAATTCTGTTTGATTGCATCTATGCATCCCCTTTGGTAGCAATAGACTTTAGAGCAGCTAGTGAATTATTATTGTTGTTATTATTATTATTATTACTACTCTTAAAAGCAGAAGCTTCAGGGGAAGGAAATTGAAATATCTTGTGAAAAATACATTTGATAAGCCAATTTTTTTTTTTTTTAATTCACTTGCAGTCACAGTATTTGGGATTTTACTTGCATTTTTCCATTTTCAGTTGATCTAAAAGCACGTTTTGGTGAGAGTTACTCTTTCCTTTGGAAGAATGGGTGACCTACCTCTCTGCTGTCTGTGCAAGCAACTGGGGTAGGAGCTTGTGGGACACTGAGCATCCCCTGTGAGGAGTTAACCTTTTCCTTGGCTCAGGCTCAAGATGCACAGCTATGCTACAACTGGTACATGCCAGGCCTTTATTCTGTGTGCTTCAACAATAATAATTACACACATGCTAGGAATTTGGAATCATATAGGCCCTGATCACTCATCCTATCTTTAGGTTTCCTGCTCTGGAAGTAGCTTTATTTCTCACCTCCCATCCCTGATGTCATTTTCACCTGGCTTTTTAAAGCAGCACACCTACAAATGATCACCGGTAGAAAGTTAACAAACAACATCCAGGTACAGAATACCACGAAGAGCCAGGAGGTGTTTGTACTCAGGTCAGAGACTGAAGAACTTGCTTCAGAAGTAAGAAATGAAGTGGCGTATCTCTGCAGATTACTTGGACAATTGTATTTGTATATTATTGACATACTAGTATATATGTAAATACTCAACTATTTGTATACGTGGTCCCTACAGAAGAAGCATGCACAGTGGCTAGAGTGCAGGATGAGAAAACAGGACTTCTGAGGTCTGTTCCCAGCTCTGCCACTGACTCACCTGTGACCTTGGGCAAGTCACTTAGCCTCTCTTATGCCTCAGTTTCCCCATCTGTAAAATAGGGATAATAACACTTACCTACCTCGCAGGGGGGTTAGTTCATTATTTATGAGCACTTTCAGATCTTCAGATTAAAGGCGCTATATACAGTAAGTAGTTAGTACTCGTAGCAGTGGTATGTATTTATTTTCTTATGACTAATTCAGGTTAGGATTTAGCTATGTCCGTTATGATAGTTTTCCACGTAGAAAACTAGCATGATTTCCCACAAGGGGAATTTAGGGGACTTCTGCAGTAGACAGAGAGCAGGAGCAGCATACCTTGGAAGCCTACACTCTGACACTCTTGCTTTTGTGATTTGTCTCACCCTTAAAGTCACCTCACTGTATTTGTGTTTCATCCTTTTTCTAATGGTACCTGTAATTATTTTTTAACAGAAACAGCCACTGTAAATAGAGTATTTAAATAAATACATTCATATGTAAATGCAAAACTTTACCTTTTAAATAGGTTAGAATTGGTTAACACAGCAGACTTCTAAGCATGGGGAGGTTCCACAGTCAGCCCAGCACTGATGCACGTGCACACAGCAGGACACCAGAGTTGGGCTACAGGAAGACTTCACATCGTTATCTTCTTCGTGTTTACATTTCACCGCATTGCTGGCAACGGCAGCAAGTCACGCAGGTGACAAGTTGCCCCAGGAAGGTGCGTGGCACACGTGGCTGGAGCGCAACGACTGCCCGCCTGTTCCGCCCTGCGGCACAGGATAACGCAGCCCCGACACGGGCCCTGGCACGGCATGTCACCAGTGTGACTGCAGCTAGAGGAAACTTTCCCGGCCCACCAGCAGGCTCTTGTGCCTCCGTGAGGGGGCTCTTCACCTCGATTTCTCCTTGGGTACAGTTGCTTTTTCTTTAGTGCTTGCTTAGGATAAATGTTTTTCCTTTCAGTTAGACTGGCTCTGAGATTGACTTGCGTGGTGAGGGCATGACAAGCATTTTGAGCTCTCTTCCAGGAACATGAGCAGTTGCAGAGTGTCTCCACCAGACATTTGGACAAGTACTAATAGTATAAGCAGGGACCCGATTTACTCCTGGGCTATCTAGCAGAGTCAGAAAACTCCACAAGCACCAGCTACCCTCATGCCATTAACTGTAGGTCCCACTCCCCTTGGAACTTCTCAGCCTTACTTTGATTTTTCCATTTTCCTTTTCCAAAGGCAAAAATCCTACAGAAAAACAAATTTACCAGGAAGAGGTTCAATTTTGGTTTAATTTTTGGCTGAGTTCTCCTTTAACCAGTTTGTACTGCTGTGCGTTAACGCTGTCCCACAGACATGTCCACGAGAAAGCTGCGTGTGGCCTCGAGGGCTGATTTCCAAAGAAACAGCATCACCCTCCCACCTCCACTACAATTCCACAGAAACCAGAATGAAGAAGAAAAAAAAAACAGGCAAGCAAAACCACCCAAGCCACTAAGGCTGCGTAGAATTAATGAAAGCAGTTACTTCACCCCAAAGACAGCTCCAGAGGTTTTAGCTGACGCGCGGTAAGGACCTCTTCCTCGTGGGGGGGACTCGCGGGCCCCCCGGAGGCAGCACCCCAGCAGAGGCGGGCAGCACGGCTGGCCGCAGCCCGCCCAGCTATGCCAGAAGCATCAGTGACTTCCATTCGTGCAAAGGCAAAATTAATTGGAATCGGTGAGACTACAGCGAATGATAAATCAACTCGCTGGAGTAGCATCTAAAATAAACTGTTACCAAAATAATCTGCAGTGTTCAGTGAATGTGCAACTTGAAACCTAACAAGTATAAAATCAATCCCTAACTGGATTTTGTTGGAGGTGGTATGGGGCACTCTGGGCTAGCCACGTGAATGTATTTCCAAACCATTTGTAATTCAGTTCAAGTTAGTTTTCACACTACTTCTTTCCCTGTTTCAGACCATTACACTTGTACAAATAAGTCATTATTTTAAGTTACACATTATTCACATACTTCCCTCCACCCAGCATAACTACTGCTCTGGAATGAATTGGTGATCAAGAATGATTCTTGAGAATATGTTTTATCTAGAAAAAGTATATTTAAAAGGCAAAAGCATTTGATCCTTATCTTCTGAATGCTTGATAGCGTGTTACGTTTCAGGGAAACACTTTTACCTGCCCTGCTTTTTTAAGGTGCACAGAACAAGCAGCAACAACAGAACCCCCCAACCTAGCTCAAACCACCCACAATTTTAAAAGCCAAACTGATCATGCAGTTCTTTCTTTATATACGGACCCTTCTCAATCAATGGCTCACCAACTATGGAAAACGGCACTGCCCACTCCTGCTGGCTAGCGTGTCCTCCTCCAGTATGGCTTGTTTTGTTTCTTTTGGGGATTTCTTTCCCCTCCCATTTAAAGCATTTCCATCAGCAGTAACTCCTAAGCCAGAAGAAACAATGTGCTCAGAATGAGACCTGATCAATCAAGGAGCTGGCCTTTCAGCACATCAGCTAACAGAACACTGTGATACCTTTAGCCAACAGAATGAAATGCCTTTGGACTATAAATAGTTGTTTTTGAGCAAGGGGGCACTTTTTGGTGTAGCTAGTTTTTGGGGTATTGTACAGTTTTATTTTAAAACTACTGAATGCGTTTATAAGGTGGGTCTGGGAACTAGAGGGCTAGGGATCTTAGGGCAGCAAAGGATGGTAGCAGATGCTTAAGTACTCTATTTTCTATATGGCAAGCCCTACAGAATTGGGCTTAACGCTACGAAGTTTTTTTTTTAAGCAATCCCATTTTAACATCAAATTAAACCTTAATAAAAAAAGCTATCACAGAAACAGCTTCACACCTGATCACATTTTAAAATGCCATTTTATTTCATGGGATAAAAAAAGTGAGGCTTTTTCTTCTTTCTTTTCATTTCGGTCAAAAACTTGATGGCCTTTTCCAGGCAACAGAGCTTTTAGATGTTGTGAGAATTTTGCTTATGTAAAGACAGAGCGGGGACCTCAGCGTTTGCCCATTAAGTAGCGGTAGCCACCCCTAGAGAAAGGGGAGGATGAAGAAGGGGAAGAGCAAAAAGCAAAAACAGTTTTATGTACTTTTCTACTTGCATCTTTTCTGTCCGTAGTGCAGACTCCATGTCATTCCCTCGCATAATATGTAAAAATGAAATGTATATAATAAATAAAATTATTTATTTTATGTGTATTTTTAGCTTAACTGTAAACTGAAAAAAATAAAAAGCATTTAATTTTTTTCCCAAAAATGTAAGCCTATTGAAATTCAAGGTGTTTCTACCTTTTCAGATGTAACATTTCCAGCTGCCTATTGATAATAAACATTTATGAACAGCAAAGCATGTGACATTTTATAATTTTTACCACATTCTGCGCAGCCCCCTCAAGGGCTCTCAGTGGTCACAGGAGCACTTAAGGGCTCCAATTCTGTAGAGATTTATACTGGTATTTACATGAAAAAAGACACGGTGTAGTCCTGCTTACCTGCAATGAAGTCGGCCAGCCAAATTTGAGCAAGTGTTCATGGGCAACAGCTGAGCAACATGTGCCTGTGTAGAAAACAAAAAAATTTAAAAAATCCTGTTCATTATATCTTCTCCGTAACAGAAAATAGCAAACCCACTCTAAGTGTAGGTAAATAAACTGCACCACATGAATGCAATTACTCCTGTACAAAGGAGTCCAAGTACGTATAATTCCATTTTAATTTGCTCCCCAAAGATATCCTTCGACCAGCATAACTACATCATCCGCACTGGACTATACAGCAATATAGCTAATAGCGTAAAAGAGTCATTAAGCAACAACACACAGCTATATTAGCATAATCTGCTCATGTAAAGCTGGCCTCCAAGCAAATCTCATTAAAGTACTGGAGGCACGCAGTTAAGTTTCAGAAGGTTTCCATCAGCTACCAGAAGCTCCTGGTGAAGCCTCCAGTAAAAGAAGTTTTCTCAAGTTACACAACAGCAACATCCCTTTCCTTGAAATGCAGATACCTGTACAAGGGCGGCAACGCGGACCCGCGCAGAGACACAGTCTGCTCCAAAAGCTGTAGCAAGGCCCAGGACTGCAGTGATCCACAGCTACAGAATTTGAAACACCCAAATGATGCCAGAAGGTTGCATTTTTATTTTTTGAATAGAAAAGGACATTTCAAAGTTAGATGCACATTCCCCACTCCTATCAGAAAGCCTGGAAGTTCAAAGTTAAGGCACCCTGAATCCCCGGTTGTGCTTCTCACTCTGGAAATGGGAACCGAACTGCACCTTAAAATGACTTCCACGTGTACAGCCGTCACTGCAGAGGCAGCAGGACGCGCTGCGGCAGAAAATACCAGACTTGACCAGGGAGGGAGGGAGGTGGGCAGAGGCGGAAGGAGTTTGCAGCGTGTTCTCTCTCCTCTTACTTGCACTTCCTGAAAAGTATTACAAATCACGCATATACATAATTACTGCAAATATTAAAACAAATATTTTTGCTTTCAACTCTGACAAATATGAAAAAAATGGTTTAAAGAGTCAGAAACCACAGTTTGAGATTTGAATGAAAAATGCAAATAGGCAGGGTAGGAAACAGGAAAAACATACAAAGGAGAGGGTACAGGGAGTTACAGGGTCCCCTAGTTCCATCATCATAGGATACATCACTTTCTCTTGAAAGACCATTTTCCATAACACAACGATGTCAAGCAGCTGTCACAGCTACGAGGGACGGCACTTACCGTGGGGTAAACCTCAGCACCCTGATGCTGGTGGCAAAATGTTCCCCTACTCCAGCGAAGGCAAGGTTTAGCAACAGGAATAAGCGTATTGCCATAGATGAGCCCAACCCACAGAAACACCATCAGGACTCACAGACGTGTGCTCCTGTTACTGTAGATAGCCACATCGCAGCGATGACTAAACTGCAGCAAGTGCCTGCCCAGAGCCTGTGGCTAACGCTGGCTGAACTATTTTGTACTTGCCTCAGCGCAGCTGACCGAAGTGTGGTAAGCAGCAGTGGCTTGATGACCTGTAGGAGTTTCTGATATAGGCCTGCCATATGAAATTTAAACCCTGATCTTATTTCAAAGCCATAAAGTCCTAATTCAAGAGTTTTACCTTCCTCCCTTGTGATAAAAGCAGTTACTTAGAAGGATGGGTCTGGATTTTACGTTTGAGCATCTCCCATGTATAATGCAGTCTTTGACAGTGTGATTTTATAAATGAGAAAGATATCCAGCACCACTACAGAGAGAATGGGAAGCTAAAACAAAACAACTGAGCTAGAAAAGCTAGACTGTGTTAGGCGTTCTTGCACGACCCCGGGGAAAGCCGAGCACGGAGCAGTAGCCAGCAACAGCCCTGCAGGGTAACGCTGCCGGCAGGCAGAATCAGCTTGATTTGTCTCTACAGCACCCGTAATAATTACCTGCGGTAACAGATGGATTTTACAATTCAAAAGACTTCAGAAAGACTCATGCTAGAGGCACACAGCAGAAACGTAAGGAACGTTAACGTGCACAGGCTGAACCAGGGCCAGCACCGGGAGCAGGACGGATGCGCTCCCTCCTCCTTCTAAAGACAGAAAGGTTTGCAGCAGTTTAGAAGAGGGTGGAATGCTTAAAACCACAAAAAACCCACACCTGAAAACACGAGAACCATGGTTGATCACTGCTCGTTTCATCCTGCACTCTCAGAAGAAAGAGTCTTGGCTCAGAGGCTGTTGATGAGGTCCAGGCAATCAGAAGTGCTCACATCTGAAGGGAGCACTCTGTGGTGCTGCCAGCTCTTCCTGCACAGCCTTCAGGTGATAATTTGCTTTGAGCCACTGCCTTTCACATAGAGAAACATGGTGTGGGAAAGGAGGTGGGGCAAGCATGACTAGCACAGGCTTGGCAGCGTGAGTCTTCTGTTCTCCCTTTTGAAGGCTGAAAACCCATCCACAAAAAAATTTAAAAAAAAAAATTCAGGATCAAATCTACTTGCTTTAAAAATTATTATCCAACATACTTCAAGAAGCCCAACAAAGAGAACAAAAAAATATCAATTTGAAGGAAAGTTATTATTCCCTACAGTAACATACAATAATACACAGATTTTTCTGTGCTTCTGCTCAAAGATAAGCATATTTTACAGCTGCGAGCTATATCCTAACTCCCCTTGTTCAGGGGAGCTCTGCTGGGCATGAAAAACACAGTGTTGGTCTGCTACCAAATTGTAACTGAGCCAAAGAAGACAAGTTTGGACGATCACTAGACTGACACAGGGCTCTCCACAGAAAAAAAAAAATCCCACATCTTGGCATCTATGGCAGACCACCCACGCCCATGCACAAAAAAAAAAACCAAGAAAGTAAACAAACCAACATTCCCCTCCATACCAGCACCCCCAACAAAAGACCCTCAACCACCCCCGAAGTTCTGTGATTTTTTAACATGAATTATCTTATAGCCTCTGGAAAGGGAATTGGCTCGTAGCAGTCACTGGAACACTAAACCATGAAACTAGCCATATTATTAGTGCAAGGATGCTGTAGTCAGGCCCAGTAATCTCTAGATCAGGAAAAGGCTGAAGTACGAAGGAGGCTAGCTGTGGTTTAGGTAGAACAGGGGCTTTTTTGACAGTGATGTAAAGCCAGGTGTAGCCCAACACAGCTTCGGAAAGCGGAATGAAAAGACTCCACCGCTCACTTCAATTTCTGTATCATTCTAAGCTTTTGCTGTAATACAAAAGCAGCATTTTCTAACCTGTGGAGGGCAGGGATGAACCTGCTTCCAGCACATGCCAACTGTTCCCACAGCCCCTGCTTAATAGCTTAAGTGACTGTTAAGCTTGAACAGCCCTAACAAAAATGCATGTACCAAGTCACAACTGAGGTGCCTCTGTACGCATCTGCATATTGCGTCCATAACCAAGTTAACTGGGCATACATCACAGGTATGAAAATTGCATGAATTAATTATGCCAGGGCCACAAGAGCCATAGCTAATACTGAAGAATCCACCTACTAGAAGGATAAGCAAAGAGATAAAACTCGACTCCCTACATCTGTGTTTCTAACAGCAGAAAAAAAGTTGACTCCTAGAGACAGGCAAATACCAGAAGATAAAACAACCCTTAGTTACGATAACCATTTGCATAAACAAAGCAAGGCTGTCTGGCTGACAGTATAAGAAAAGAGGCATTATTCACAGCTAAAGCCTGAAAGTGGAGAGATTCGCTTCAGTGCTTAACAGCAACTGTTTGGGATATGACAGATGGCACTCGTGACTGAGGTGGAAAGACATTTGATGGCTCTGTGATGGAGACTGTACTTCTTAAATCTGTTCCATTTTAAAGTGCGTAAGTCAGTCACATGGTTTACAGATTCCTTTAAGAGGACAGCCTAGTGAATGCTTTTTCAGAGAAAGGAAAAAAACCCTATGATATCTTCTCCCTATTCTGAGAAACACCTGTGCAAACTGAGGGCTCTTTCAAAGATGCAGAAATACTACAGCCAAAGTCCTAATGGCCTCCAATTACTTTCTAGAATCATATTGTCTTTTTTTTTTTTATAGCAGTACAGCAGCTCAGTCAAATTAGCTCATCAGGGATCATTTATATCATCTGGCTCCTCCATCTTGAAAAGCCACATTAAACTACAAAGTTAAATGCACAGCAATTAGATTTGAAGACAGAAACCAAAAACTAACCTTACAACCCTCAGACAAGTAGATTAAATCACCACCTTTATTACAAAAAGAAAAAAGCCCTATGAGTTTTAAGGAAATACGATCAACACCAGAACTGCTGCATGAATTTAAAATAAAGTTGTAAGGAGTCGCTTTTTCTTACTGTTTTTGCTCCCATTTACTTAAAAGGCATACTGATGGAAAAGCAGTCCCCTCCAGTTCTGTGGTCAGTCCTCTTCTCCCCACTCAGCTATATAAGAAAGTCTCTGAACAGTAGCAGGAGTGCACCAAGTTGATTTCAACTTCATCAAATAATTGTGCCACTTTCTGAAGCTACTGACTTCATTTCCGTACTAAGCCTGATGTCCCCCACGGAGGCTATGTTTGAATTACGGTGACTCGATTCCCTACAAGACCTAGCAGCCATGACTTCCAGAAGCAAGCTGAGATACCAAGAATTCAGCATCTAGGTCAAGTCACGAAGATTTGGTAAACAGATGTCTTTGCTAGTTTTCAGGGACCCCAGCACCAAGCCGCTACAGCCTGTGCTTGCGCCCTTGTTCGTTACCTCAGGACAGGGCTACGCCACCACGGTGCCCCCGGCTGCCGGCAGGGCCCGACTGGCACCCACCACATGATGATTTTGCACACACTGTGCAAGTTTCTTTTGGGCACAGAGCCTGTGCAGACAGTCACGTGAAAGAATTACGAGTTTGCATGCGCAGAATATTCAATGTTTTCCTCCTAAACTTATCAACAAAAACACAGCAAGAGCTGCACTCTCATGCTGAAAGCTGCTGCTGCTTTCCCACGGAAGGTTGGAGCAAGCATACCCCACACCAGACAACTACATTTCTTCAGTCCTGTTTGCTGGATGACTAATTGTCAGGAACACAGCCTGCCAGTGATAAATGACCACTCATTTCCTTGTGTTAGATGCTTTTATTTTGTGCTATCAGTGCAAATTGAACACCAAGACTATCACCATTTGTGCGACAGCTTTCACAAAACAAATCTTACAGATACACACCAATATACAGCAGAACAGATCAAAACGGTATTCTTACACTTTCGAGAGACACAAAGCCTACATAGCATGAAATCAAACAGAGGAAATACAGCTATTACAAATACGTGATCACTAATGGCAAAAGTTTCGTTTTGCAAAGTCTGAGAACACCAACTTATTTCAAACAATTTTGTCCTCTAACAACTCTGCACCCAATTTTTAGCCGTGGTTGTAATGGCAGCTGTGCTCAGACAAGAACCACGTTGCAAGTCTTCCAGTGTAACCCCTCAGAGGTACGCAATGCAGTTTTCCTTTAGTGACAGCATGTTTTTACACCTTTTGTGTAGTCAAATACTTGCTTTATGTTCCCCTGCACTACAGTGTTTACGTATACTCTTTTCCTATGCTTTCCTGTATGAACTACCAAAACAGCATCCTGTCAAGTTCATCATCATTAGCATAAGCCTGGAAAGAAACATGGAATTTGAATGCAGTTTGATCAGCCAACCCAGCCCACTGAGACAGGATAACACTTCTGAAACAACATTAATATATAGTTGACAAAAAAAAGAAACAAGAGAAACCAAGAGCAAGAAGTGAGCTTACACCTCCCATATTTACATTCCTTGAGGCACATAATGTGGTGCAGGGTTAGGTGAGGCAATATAGCTGAGTTGGTGCAGTGGTCTAGAACTTACAGCATTAGGAATTCGTGGAGAATTTCCATACGGTGGATTTACTGGATGCCAGGAACTAATATAGTGATAGGCAGGTACTAGAGAGATGCAAGAGTCAAACCCTGGGAGAGACGGCTGGCTGTACGGGTCTGACACCACTGGGTAATATATTGTGCCATGGGACTGGGGTGGAGGCTCTGCATTTTGGAAGTTACCTTAAAAAAAGAACAAGATACACATATTTGTCATACAAGTTTTACTATATGACTTTTTTTTTAAACATACTTTCATCACCATGAACATAAAACATTATTTTGGTGAAAATCCATTTAGGTGACAGTTTTACACCCATATATTTGCCTCCCAATGGCAGGGTCAAAGTCATCTTAGCTACTAAGTTGTCTAACTTGTGGACAACTCACTTATCTCCTCGCTAAAACCCACTCAAGAATTACTTAACAGCATTCTGCAGTAGTAGCAACTTTTAAGAGACGGACTCAGGTAATGGGCTAATATGTTCTTTGCCTGTTTAATCTCTGATCAGATGCTAATCTATGCAAAAGACCTACCCCAGCTGAACAGGGTGAAGCATTATCAGAGCATTAAGCCTCTTCATATCTAAGCAGTTTTGTTACGATGCACTCCTTTCAACACTGACCATTTGCCACATTCCACAGACTTCCATGAGCCAGGCATCTGACCTTTTGATATTTTCCATATTTAATACAATCCTCTTATTTACTGCCAAGTCTATCTGCCAGCTTGTTACAAAGCTGCTACTTGGAGCTAATTTTTGCTGCAAGTTTTCCACAGTAAGACACAGCTAGCAATAAGGCCTATTCAGAAGATAACAGCTCAGCTTGCAGAGCCTAAAACTAATAGTTGCAATATCTTCCTTTTAAAAATACTTGTGAAAGTAACAATACACAGTGCTTGCCAAAACTCAGTTGTGTCCTTTACTTTAAGGACAGGCATTGTTTTGATACCATGACTATTTGCTTATCAATGAGCAACGAGATGCCTTAACACAATTTTAGAGTAAGTATGCCAATTTTAACTTGGAAGAACTGAGTACAAACCTAGAAAGGATTACTTCTTCCTTTTTACAGCTTTAAAAAGCCCTTGACATTGGTGGTTACACTAGCAAGTCCAACATAACTTCAAGCGGTACTAAAGATGGTAGAGAAACTCATGATAATCCATTATAATCCTTACACTATGTCCTCCAAACATCACACTTCCTGTAACATAAAGATGCAGGCAAACAGCTCCTGCAGAGCAGCTGCACTCTGAAAATCATCCCCTTGCTTTTCATAATTTCTGTATGTGGTCTTACACAGAAATACTAACCATTTGCAGGTGCTTCCAAGGGAACCTGATGGACTTCAGCTCGCCCAGCATCAGCATAGAACTGAGGTACTGACTGATCTACAACATGAGCAGGCTCAGTGTATGCTGGATAAGCTTCCACTGGTGATGCTGGTGGCACTGGCTGTACATACACCATGGAATGCCAGTAACTCTGGTGATAGTACTGTGGGGGGAAAAAAGACAAAACACAGAGAACAAGGTCATGCATACAGCTACATTACTCTCCATCCCTCCTCCAAATCACTACTAGCTTCAGATCTCCGACTAGGAAGAAGTGCATTTTTCTCCTCTGTATATAACATTATCTTACAGTGACAGAAGGGAAAAGAGGGGAAAAAAGAAACAGAGTGCCATAAAAGTTGCCATAATAGCTGCAACCACCACCTCAGTTCTACACTGCTGTTCTGTTATAGAGAACCAAAACTCCCTCTTAAGAACTATAATCAACTTTGTCATACTCAAGGAGATTTTTTCCTTTTCTTCAGTTGAAGAAGCTGACATACTTTTACTTCCCAGAGATCCAGCATGGACACTGCCCATGCCTGCTGGTGCAGAGACAACAGCTGCAGACAGCGCTCTTTAGTAGAGCGATGGTTCCCAGAACAGAGAAATGATGCTAAACAGTCTGAACACAGCTGTGCATGTCCTAGAGGATTCAAACCACACACCTCTTTGATATCTCATCTAAGCAGACAAGTTTTCTTAAGAATTGTTCAGATTCCTCCCCTTTATCTTCAACTGAAAGAATATTTATCCACCATCCTCCACAAAATCAAAGTAAACAACTAGACATACTAACGTGCTTTACAATTTGAGTTAGAACTTCACTTCCTGAGCTATACTCTGATCTCCTCCAAGCAAGCCTATATGTATTAATAGTCAGATACACAAGATGCACATTTAGCACACTTGGAAGTCTTAAATACATCAGTACATCCGTCAAGAAAAGCAGCAGGTTTTTTTTGTTTTTTTTTTAACAGGCAATTTACTGTACTCATTTTAAAAGCACTTACTTGCAATCCCAGATTAAAATAATACTGCAAGACCTTTGTATCTGAAATTAAAGGACACAATATTAAAGAGCAGGTAAGTATAAACCGATGAGAAAAGTTTACACACATTAAGAACATTTGAAATCACTTCAATGAGTATTTATTTTAGCATTATTTTCCTTTTGAGGGTGTAAAAAAGATTTGACAATGTTTTGAGGTTGAAGAATACATCTTGAATAACTGGTTATGTTCTACATATAACTATCTTTAAGTTAATCCAGTTAGATATCTGTACAGTAGTTGTGTTTGACCAATGTCAAACTTCAATGACATTGCTTGAATTTTGGTTTGTCTTGATTACTCAAGTGGTATTTGTCAGTTTTGTTACAAGTCTCCACTGTCTAAGCAACTAAGAACTTTGGTAATTATAGCTTCTTAAGGCTAGGTTTTCAGAGGAAAGAGTAATTTGTCATCAAATAAGAATTTGATTATGAGTCCTTAAACTAAGGGAGTGCTTTTAGCAGTCTCCACTTTATATATGCCGGTGGTAACTTCACCCCCAGTGCACACACGCTGCATACACATACATATCGCAAACACGCACTGGGCTGGCACGTGAGACAAGGGCCCAACTCCATAGAGACTCCAGCTTCACAGTGCTGCTTCTGCCCAGTGTGAAGCCTGGCTCTGCAGCCACCACCTCCATCTTCAGAGCTTTGTCAAGTAATGACCAGAAACACATCAACAGGGACAACATACAGCAACGCCAAGACCTTCAGAACTAGGTTTTGGGGTCCCCCCAGACTGTTATAATCAAGTCAAAATATGGGGGTGGGGGGAAGACAGTCCTTATGTTCCTTCCTTCAGCTTCCTCACAAGGGTTAAAGGGTACTCAGTTCCTGCCTTCTTGCAACTAGTCTCTTACTCCTGTCTACGTACTGGATAATTTGCACCCAGGCAAATACATGATATACTGAGGAGCAATCCCAGAAGCACAGAGGAACTTTAAAACCGCTTGCCAAGTGTTACACACTTTAGAAAGTCCAACTGTCCAAAACCAGTGACGTTGTTTAAAACCTTTCAAGTTTGCCACTGAAGGGGCAGGGGGAGCAAGCATGTTTTAATCCTATGATGCAGTTCCAGAACTGTGCATAAGAAACCAATTTCTCAGTCTTAAATACAGATTTGTTTTAAATGCTCTCCTTCTTGGGCAATTCACCTACTCCACAGCAAAGGGTTGGATGCAGGCGTGCATGCAAAAAAAAAAAAATCAAAGCAGCAAAGCAAGGAAACAACTCAAGAGGACCAAATCACTACGGGCTTCAGCTTCGGGATACTTGCTAGCCCTGGAGGTGTTGCTGTCTTCTTACCACCTATCTACTCCTTCCTAGACCAGAGCCTTGGCTCCACATTGCCTTCCTGTCCATCCAGCTACTACACATGCGTCCTTTTGCAAGCCCTGCTCTTCTACAGTACTGTGTAACAGTTTGCTGCAGATAGGAATAGCATCAGAAATACAAACCCCAATCCTGAAATGAAAGGGGATTTGTTCCTCTGTTGCCAATTCTCAACTCTTTTACTGTTCAGCATATTTGAGCAGGGCAACAATCCACTCAGATACAGGGAAGAATCTGTACGCATTTCCTAAAATAGCTAATAGCTCTAAGCTTACTCCTGAAAGTGCTAGTGGTTTGGCTGTGACATTGACCAGTCAAATATCTAAAAATAACCCACAGGCTTACACAAATGCTGACTTTTTAGTATCTAGCTGAAACTGCAACTGCATCTGGAACTATGTTTTTTTAAATCTGATTTTGTTCTTCAGTTGTTTATGCAAATCTATGCAAAACAAGCATAAGAACTGAATGACACAGCTGCTTCATAGCAGTGGTAACAGTACAAAGGAGGAGCTGGGAGACTGAAATGAAACTGATACAGGAAATACCAGTGTCTGTGGAATGCTAGAACAGAAGCCAGTACAGTAGGAGACCAGTCTATGTTTACATTCTTCTTTTAGATGTCTAGAAATCAAGTCAGCCTTCAGTAAAACAAGACTGCCTTATGAAGCAACAGCTAAGCCAGAAGAAGTTAACCACCCTGACAAGAAAAATATGAAGACCATGTTAACTACTGATAAAGTCTAATCCTCCAACGCATCAGGACAAAGTTCACTGTGCTGATGAGTGGCTCAGATCAAAATCCTGAATGCTACTGCAGGAACAGAACAGTCTCTGGAACAGTGCTAGCAAGCAGTCTATCAACAGCTGCTTTAACTACAAGGGAGTAGATGAGGCTAAGGCACCTAAGGATACCTCACATTAATAAACATGTTTCACAAGCCCTAAACTCCATTAAAAAAAGATTCAAGAGGCTCTGAGAATTAGAACACACACAGACATACCAACTAACACTAAGGCATATGGTCTGTCTTGCTCCCCCAGTCCATGACGTCAGTCTGTCAACAAGTCAGACTCCCAGGCTACACCAGGCCAAACACCAGTCATGCAGGTAGTTCTAGGAAACCGCACAGAACTCTCTAGGTCAAGTATCTGAAGTGGAAGTCGTCACTTCCTTGACCACTTGGAAGTGTTCGAGGCCAGGCTGGATGGGGCTTTGAGCAACCCAACCTAGTGGAAGGTGTCCCTGCCCAGGGCAGGGGGGTTGGAGCTAGATGATCCTTAAGGGTCCCTTCCAACCCAAACCATTCTATGATTCTATACCCACGTACTTTTACCACGCACTATTCCAAAGCCTCTGGATTTCTCAATTTAAAGGCTATGTAGGGACACTGATGACAGCGTCTCACTGTAGACAGCTGAGACACAACATAAATGCTGCATGCAACTCCTTTTTAGCTACCAACTTTAAAATCCTGAAAAAAAAAGCTTGGAGTCTATCCCCAGAAGGACATAGCTAGTACTATGAGGAGTGACTCAGCTGAAGAGCTGCAGGCAGGGTCTGAAGAGGTTATTAATCCACATCCACTACAGATTCTTGTCAGTACACTTAACACCCAATTCTCCCGAGTGCTGAAAGCCTTGGTTAAGGGCATTTAACTAAAGCTGAAGACAATTAACTCTGATGTACACTTAGAATCATCTACAGTGATACTACTGAAGTAAGGAAGTAGAAAACTCAAGATTAACAAAAACAGGAATTGAAAACACCTGCAAAAGAGCAGAGCAACAGCAGAACACATTAGCAATACCTATGAGAGCAGCAGACCTTTGAGCAGCCATGCCAAGATGTTTTCACATCCGGCTTTTTTCCAGATCAACTTCTGGCAAAACAAACATGTTACATGGTAAATGCAACTCAAGGAATTCACAGCATTCTGGCCCAAAGTTGCTCTACAATCTACCAGATGCAGCTACCTGAACCGTAGATACCAAGAGTAGCTCTTTGTATTATCTAAAATTGGCCCTCTAGGATTAGTACTTTGATACAAGTTCCACACAGAGACAATGAACACACTGCTGTCTAAAGTAGCTTGAATGAAGCATGAAAACAATATGCCTTACAGAAGTATTTTATGCTCCATCTTCAAATAATAGATTTCAGAACAAAAGCCAGAAGCCTTACATTCTGATGCAGTAGGACACACAGCTGCCGTACATCTAGTTACAAGGGAGTGGTGTTGGTTCCCCCCCTGCCCCGAGGTGGTTGTGGGGAGGAAGAAAAGTCAGACAGAGCAAAAGCAGACCAATCCAAACAGTGCAAAAAGGAACGGTTGCATTTTACAAACCCTACATTTACACAGCCAGTTCTTTTACTCACTCAACCCTGAATGAAAGGCTACTCTCCACACCAGCAACAGAGAGAAAATGGTAGATGGAGGAATCTCAATCTAAGCTAAAGGTAAGCCTTTCATAAAAATCACATCATTTGCTGTGTCTGTAGGCGGCTATTGAGTAAGCCAACTACCATGTACAGACATTCAGTGTATCCAGTCCACAGGGGGAATACATAAAAAGCATGTGTACTTCAGCCGGTGTGCAGAGATAAACCTACTGCAAGAACAACAAACATATAAGCAGCCAGCCAGTTCTGCACTGCTGCTCTTCAGATTAGGCTACAGCTTACCTCTTGCTTGGCCTCATTGCTGCCAAGATCAGTCTCCCCCCACGCTTCCTGCCAGAGAAGGCAGCAATAGCTGAAGCTGTTGTACTTATTGCAGAGGCAACATCGGTAGCCATAACTAAACGCCAACTAGTACCCAGAGCATTTATGCTCCAGCCTGAGCACAGCACGTTAGGACAAGACAAATCTTGCTACCAGGACAAGCAGGCTGAGTAACGAAGTTTGCTATCTTCAACCCTTCTTCTAAGTTTTTAACCCTTAGAGCAGGTTGAGCCAATGCAGTCAGAAGACTGAGCAAGGGGATACGCACAGGGAAGAGAGGATTCTACAGCTGTCCAAAACTACATATAGTCAAGCACTCTTATCAGCTAAGACAAGACACTATCACAATATTCGTATCTGCCTTTTGAGATGTGTGCAGTTATGCAATAGTGGCACACTTGGGCCTCAAAGCATTCCTGCCTACAGGAAAGCACGACACACAGCATAATAATAAGCAGTACTGTTATTTCTGTAGCTGAGAGATACTTAGGCTCATGGTAAGGACAGCAGACAGCTTCATCTTTGGGTTATTAAAGCTCTGCAAGTTACAGGCCCTTTGTACTTCTTGAGAGCCATGAACATGACAGAATGAGGGGATATATTAACCCCCCAAATCAAGCATGTATATGCCTGTTGTGCTGTTTAGCAAGCTTTGCTGTCTTACGCAACTTTGCACAGTATGCAGGTATTCTTAAATTGGAAGAGCAAGTTGATTAAAGACTACTAATTTAGAAGTGAAGCCCAAATTCAACTGACAAAGCTGAAAGCCAATTCTGAGCTGCTATGGTAGTCGTTGCTGTGCTGGGTCTTTCCATGCTTTTTTCTTGATAACCAAAATCTACCTTAAAAGATGCTGTCATCAGTTATGACAGCATACAAGAAGGCTATACACCCAATGAACAGAAACCCCCTATGCTTCATCATTCATTTATGATACTACAGAATGGCATCTCGGAGCCATACAGGACAACAGCAAAATATGCATTGAACTGTGCAACACCAGAACTTCATAAATGCATACTTTTTTTTTTTAAAATCAGTCATCAGAAAAATAATTATTCCACCCAGAGCCACTAAGACACCAACTAAGCACCCTCTCCACTGATACTTGTTTCTTTAGGATGCTGTCTAAAGCTGCAGTAAATCATGTGTTTGAGTCTGATGTGAACTTGCTATTCAGAGCTGGGAATTTTTACCCTAAGCATCCAAAATATTACTTCTCACTCCTTGTGAGAAGAGAAGAGCCAATTCCTTCTCACTACAGGTCTTCTTTCAAGTTTCCATGAAGAACACTAGTCAGAAGTGTGCCAAAGTGCAATAGTAGTAAAGGCACAAAATACCTTCATTACCTCGAGGCAGATCACTGCCACTGGGATCACAAGAGTAAGGCGGAGGAATGGCACCAGCTTCTCCCACCTCACTGACTGGAGGAAGAGGAGCTGAATAAATTGGGAATGGCACTGAAGAAACCGCTACTATTAGAAGGAAACAAAAGTCAAGTCAAATTTACAATGGCATCTTCCTCAGTTGAGGAAGATGTCAAGTTACACAATTAGGCATAAACTTCCTATCATCCCAGTGCCCTTAAGTATAAGCTTTAATGTTAAGTTCTCTTTAGTAATCACTTCCCCCCCACTTTAAAAGAAATCCAGAAGAAGTTTTAAAACCAGACAAGAAGGCTCCAATTTCACACGCCCTAACCATATGCCTAGCACACATTTCATAGTCCAGTTAAGAACAAGCATCTCTCTTTCAATCAGTTCTTCATATTAGAATGTAGGTCAGGCTCTCCTTACATAATTGTCAGTCCCAAAACAGCAGGGAACAGACTACTCACTTTAAGTCAAAGTGTGATAATAAACCCACAAAAAATAAGGAAATGTTCAAGACTTACCATGCAAAAGTTTTTAGACAAGTTTGTTGAATATTATTAGGTAGCCCACATTTCTGGAACAACAGCAGGTTCTTTGTAATGGCATCACAAAGTAGCTTACAGAGAACCATGCTGACTGAAATCTCAAGCAGAGTAGCAAAAAAACCAAGTAGAAAGAAATGAGGAAGGAGGACAGAATTAAGGAGAACTGAATGACAATAGGGTTTTGTAGGGATGCTAAATGAAGAAATGAAAAGTTACAGAAGACATGAAAAATCCTCTTTGTAGGAAGGGAAAGTCATTTTCTTAAGACAGACATTTCACAAGAACAAAGGAGAGACATCATTTTGGGTGGTTAGTGTACCATGTGACAAGTCACAAACTTGATCTCCTTGCCATAGAAGTAACTAAGGACAGGAGATAAGTAAGGTCTGCAAAAATGAGTTAGATGCACTTCTGCAGCCCTTGAGCTGTCACAGCCAGTGACTCTTCTGGAGTGGGTAGTAAAACCTTGGGTCTTACACCAGTCTCTCAAGACAAGGAAAATTAACTGTAGAAACAAGGAGAAGGAAGTAGCCATGAACTTCTGTCTTTTAAAAGGAACCCTCTAGTGAAACACTTGGTATCGATGGCTAAGGGCAGGCAGGGCAAACAACCCCACAGCACAGATTTCCAATGCCCATGCAAATTCAGGGGCAACTGTCCCCTTCAAAGCATGAAAGCCACAAGAATCAGCAGTGAAGTTACACCTACTAATAAGTCATTTTAAGCCAAAGCAAGTGGTATTTTTAGAAGTCTTTCAACATTTGTTTTGGATATGTAGAACAAGCGAAAAAAGAGTGGGAGGAGAGAATGCAACTGAAAGCTTAAGACATCCATGTCCATAGCCTAAGCATGCACACTCTACCTGGTGAGCCTACAGAAGGGGGTGATACTAGGACTGGTTGAACTGCAGTTTGTGGTGGAACAGCTGTTGTGACACTGGCTTGAGTGGAGGCAGCAGAATTTGAGGAGAATACTGTAGCTGGACCAGCATTAACACCTGTGGAAGTTGAGATTGCTGCAGAGTTCACCATCACCTGCAAAAGAGTCAGAGTGTTCAGTATGCTACCTCTACAACTGGCTTTGACAAGAGCTACGGAAATATGCAAAGTGTGAATTTTTAAACTCTGTGATAAATGCATTTTGGAAGTTACAGCTGTAAAGGCAGCTAGTTATCCAAGTTCTCTAAAAATTGGCTTGAAAAATACTGACCTGAAAATACCACTTTAAGTTGCAGACACCTGCAAATGCATCTTTCCACCCTTCCATTACACTTTTATTTATAGGGTATTATATTCTTCACAACAAGACTTGCAAGAGAGGGAAGAACAAAAACCCCATAGTGACCAAGCACAGTGGTCATCTCTGCACAGGGCTACCACAATAGAGTACTAGATACTACTAGATACTACCTTCTGGGGATAGCTGTAGGAAGCCACTCCATCTTGAGGCGACACAGAGACTGTCCCTTCTTCCTGAAGGGGTTCCAAAGCAAAGCATGGTCCATTTAAAAGGCATAGAAGTCAAAGCTACACACACCAGAGCCCTGAGAATTTTCTAAGTATGAACTACACACACACACTGAGGTTCTTTCATAACTCAAGTAAAACCAGTTTTATTCTGACATGAACAGGACTGGCTGTCACACCCACTGCAGTCCAGCAGAAAAGAGGTAGCCCCTGACTAGTTTCAGATAAAGAAAATTTGAAGTAAATTCCATCAGAAGTGATATCTCTCCAGTGACAGACACAGAGGGATAAGACTAACTGGTATAGGACTTGAAGGGCAGCATGATAAAAGCAAGTGCTGTCTGTCTGGAGCAGAAGAGGAAGAAAAGTAAAAGCACTAAAAGAGACACTTTGCAGAGGAGGAAGGTGGGAAGTCCTAACATATCCAGTACAATTCAGATGTACTTGCAGACTCAGACAAAAGCCTCATCATTTAAGAAGAAAGGGGGGTGGGGAGAATATGTAAGTGAAACCATCCACCCTTTCTCCCCAAAACACTCTGGCCTGCTATGTTAAGCCTGCTTCCAAGGGCAGTTTCCATGAAGAACACTACACACTTGAAGGATTCCCAACCTGAACAGGTAGTGACTGAAGCTTACCAAGTTTGCTGCAGGTTCTGCTGAACTAAATACTGTTGCAGTTTCACAGTCCTGATCTGAAAGGCATGGGCAAATTTAATTTAAAAAAAAAAAGGCATTAAATCTAATTGTTCAGGAACTTCTAAAAAAAGGTTATAATGAGTGCATTACGGTCACCAAATGTAGCATCACTAAAGACTAAAGTATTACTTACCTGGAGGTGCATAGAGATAGTCTTCATGGAATTTCCCTAAAAGGGAAAGAACAGAAAGCTTTGATTCAGGAAAAATAAAAGCTTAAGGCCAAAGTTACCAAAGTTATATTTCAGTGCATTCATTAACAGAGCTGCTTTCACTATTATCATCTTGGTTTGCGCAGAAAAATAGCGAGACCACCCCCCCCATTTTGTTATTCCATCAGTATCAAATTTTGCTATTGCCAAATCTACATCATGCAGCAGCTTGGCTTGCTACAGACCTATACAATCAAAAGGGCAGTGTTCTAGCAAGCTTGAATAGAACAGTGACACATTTTTATCAGACAATGAAGAGACAATCTTGCACGCATGTTCAAAGTTCCTAATAAACAGATCTTCAGGAGACTTAAGGAACCCAGTCTGATGATTAAAAGCACACTGCAGATCATCTGAACCAGTCTTTTCTCTCTTCCCACTAATTCTTTAAGAACTCACCATTTTCACTTGTTTCTTCTATATCCTCCTCCGAGGAATTCAGGGTCTGCTTGTTGGCTGGAACAGAGTTTGGGCCTCTCCTTGCTACCCAAAATCCTGCTGGACTGTGGACAATAGGAGTAGGGCTGCCCTGGCTCTAAAAAGCAAAGTCAAAAGTGTGCATTGATAAGTAGTTTAAGCCTTTCCATGTTACTTACACACACCCAAATAGAAACAGGCTGGCAGACCAAGCTTGCTGCAATCAAAGCTTGCTAGAATTACAGTCCCTGTGTCCATCTCTATACACCCTGCATGTAGTGAAACAACTGTGGGACACATTTCTTTCCTTTACCTTTTGCTCTGCCTAGCATACTTTCACTAATTTATCTTTGAGACGTACAGCCATCCTATATGATACAGTTAAATTGTTCTCACCTAGATTTAGCCAGCTTTGTCTTGGGTTCAAAGCAAACTGAAAAGGAAGGAGTATACCCTAGCCAGCGACCAAAATTCTCCCACCTCCAGCATATACTCCTGCATTCCTCATCCTAGGGAACTCCCACCACACCAACAACAGATCAGTTCATCCAAATACAGCTGGCAGTTGGCACAGAACCCACTGTCTGCACTAGCTGGACCCATGCACACATGCCTGACTTTTTCAGACAACAGTGACCATCAGGTTTCCCACAAGACTCTTTAGAGTTTTATAATGCCATTTGTCTTTGCATGGAAGTCAGTCCTTAGCTGGACAACTTAAAATCTAGAGTTCTCTGAAGCAGGAACATAGCATTATGAGAAGCATGAATAAAAGAAGGTGATTCACTCTTTTGTGATGGCTAAGGTGACACTCAAAACTCTCCTCAGAAGACATGACGACTATGAGATCGATAAAGTGCTCAGAGAGGCTTGTAAGATTTCCAAGGATGAAGTACAGGTGGTAAGTCAGAAGATTCTCCCACCAGGCCTTTAGCAGGATGGCAGAGCTTTCTGCAAGATGCACTTTTCCCCAGGACATGTTAAATTCCTTCAGCAAAGGAGACAAGGAAGAGACAGAGAAAATACTTTGGCATTGACAGTAACAAAGTGGCTGAATGAACATGAAAACTATTCACTGGCTGCTGCAGATATATAGTTTAGCAATGGGGAGGAAAAGCAAGTAGTAAGCTATACTGATTTTGGGGAGTGGAGGGCAGGAAAAGAAGTATTGCAGGATAATCTGTCCTTACTCCTTGACAGTCTTAGACGAAAACTGGAGCGAAGATCACAGATCTAGTACAGGCAGATGAATAAAAAAAGGCTGCTGAAACAACCCTGAGCAGATTCCCCCTCTCATTTACTTAAATACAAGTCTAACATTTGTTAAGTTTACTGCTTCAACATAAAGTTTCAAACCTATTAAAAAAACTGCTTTCCTGTTCAGATAGCTAAAATATCAAATGCTTTTTTTTTTGTAGTACATCCAGCTTTGTACTAAGCTTAGATAAAAATGGGAAGAAAAAGATTGATTTTAAAGTTTAAGAATACATGCTACTTTTATTTTATTTAAAGTAAAAGTACTTTATACTTCTATATTTATATAACCTAATAACAAAGACTGTTTTAAAAGAAGCTAGATCTGGAATTCTCCTATTTCTGTAGCAGAAGAAACTGTTTCAGGAAAGCATGTTAGCCTGGATCATTCCTATGAATTTACAGTTGTGACGTTTTAGGCTATCACTATACAGTTTCCCAATCTAGTTACACAAACCATAAATTAGTGTGGCAAACAACTGAAGCGCCTACTCCCACAGTATTTACAGCTAGACAGACATCCAGAGTAGGAATGGATTTTTTTCCCCCCAAACCTCATTCATTTTCAAATTGCAATAGCAAGAAGAAATGTCCCTACCTTTATCAGAACATGCTAAAGAGAAAATAAATGCTGCTGGGGGAAAGGGAGGAAGGGAGAAAGAAGGGGAAAGTTAAAAAAAATGTTTTAATCAGTTTTTTTTAAATGGGATCTAGACCCATTTCAGCCTTCCCTTCCTCAAAACATTTTTACTGCTAAAGCTCATTCCAAGAAAAATAAGTAAATAAACATTGTATATTTAGGTGAAGAAATACTGTGTATTTGTACAGCCTCTCTTTTTTGCTTTGAGAAGTTTTAACATTCATTCTTCATAACTTACTGGTAAGGCAGGAAAAGCAGTTTCATCCCCTTCCTCAATTTCATAGAAAGTTATTGTTTCTTCTGACCCTTGAGGCTCCTCTCCATCCTCTGGTACAAACCCATACTGACATTCCTTATTCATACACTGCATCTGACGGCGGCTACGGCTGTATGAACTTATAAAACGAGAAAGAAGGTTAAGAGTCATCACTATTGGAGCTTCACCTTGGTTTCATTGCTCAATTTTAACTCTGTTCTTTTTGGAAAGGCACAATAACCCCAATGTTCAGCACTGTGCCATTAACAGCCAACTCAGCCCTCCACATCCCTCTCCCACCACCCTCCCAACTCTTATAGAGCAACGTTTTGTAAAGAGGTTTGTATTCACTTACCGTGACCTGCAGGAGAAATTGTCATAGTTCTGATAGCATCTCTTTCCTGGACTGGGGTAGAATGCTATTTGAGAGCCAACCATGTTGTGCCTGTTTATAAATCGGGCAGATCCCCTAAGTTTAAAGGGTAAAAGGTGCAATTACCAGGAAGTGCCTCTCAGATGGAACTTGTTTGTAGTTTTATCTATCAGATAGCACAAGCTCTCTCCTAACTAATCCGCAGCAAGAATGAATAGAGAACAAGTGATGACCTCAGACAGGTTTTCAAGGCTTCATACCTTGGCATCCCAAATCCACGGTTATGTCTCTGAGGATTCTGAGGATGATAGAGTTCGTAAGGTGCCATGTTTCCACCACCCTGTGAGCAGTGAACTGGAGGAGAACGCCCTGAAGGAACACTGTGCTGTAGCCGGGGTGGAAGAACTGGCTGACCCCTACTATAAGCCACAGTCATAAAGACTTCCTTTCCACGAACTTTCTTAAGCAATCTCTTCCGTGTTTTCATATCCATTTCTGCAGTTTCAGTTGAGGACAGAAAAGACAGGTTTACATCTTAAACAGCTTACTCCAGTGCTATGTTCACTTTGTATCACTTGAGAAGAGTCAATAATTGGACATATAGAAGAGAAAGAACCAGTAGCCTATCCTGGAGGGGGTATCAAAGTACACAAGCTTCACACCCTTATTTTGAAGGCTGAAACAGGCATTCTAACTTACGAGCAGAATACAGTCATTTCACACACATTAATACCTTCTTAGTTACAGCTGATTAAACCAGTACTCACAGTACGAAAGCATCTTCACGAAGGCTGCATTTATTCAATCAGAAAACTATTCTCCAAATCAAATACAATCCCTATTTACTTCACTGGCAAAGCCCTAGTCCTTCCATGCATCTCTAAGGAGATCAGGCATGCTTTCTGGTTCACAGACCCAGTCTTTATCTATTGTTCTCAGATTTCTTGACAATTTTGAACAATATTAACCCTATGTCTTTTCAATGGATTTGCTGTTTTACAAAGTGAAATTTATCCTTCCATCTGAAGAATCACTCTACATGAAACCCCTGCCATAACAAAATTTCATATCACAGGCTGAATTAAGTCACTTACAATATCCAGCGACTGCTACTGTTAAAATAGGTCATTTGGCACCCCACCTCTCCCCAAAGCGAAGGAATGCCTGTGGAAAACTGATACAAACCTATTCCTGAGAAGTATCCGCCTGCAATTTTCTGATAGCTTCCTCCCTTTCGGCTGGGAACCACATTCCAAGCAAGGACAGGTGCCACTTGTGTCACTGGTTTTAAGTTTGCCAAAGGAACAGTATGCCTACATGAAAAACATTCATGTTAGCAATACTACAAGGATATGCTATGTGCAAGTGCACAGCAACATATACTGAAGCAACACTGCTATAAGAGACAATAGGAAAAATGCAAGAAGAATTTAGGGAGCTTGTCAGAATAAAAAAATCTTGTTCTCCAAAACAAAGCACATATTTCTTTAATATGCAAAATATACAAGTAACAGTAAGGTAAGCTAGGATTCAATCTCAACACTATCGACTTCAAAGGTCAAGTCTTTTCTTCCCTACATTTGTATGCCTTTGTAGGTATTGCAGAAATTCTGTTTTGTCAAATGCTTTCAGGAATATGTAGATAAGGCCCATTATAGATTTGGAGAAAGGTGAATGCTTTGAATGGCAAGGTGGAAAAGCTGATGGGACTCAGAAGTGACCATTATTTTTGGGGGGCACAACACAAAATTCCAGAGAAACTGGTAGTGGAGGGTAATTTGCTACCTATGAATTACACCCAACCTGCAAAGATCACTTTCACATTCCAGAGAAAAGCAAGACTTCACAAAAAGCATCACAATAATGATTTTGGTCATTAGAAACAAAAGAGAAGTTTTCCTACAACATTCTAGTTGAAGAATGATAACCAACAAGGAAGCAAATCTCCCTCTGGTAGCCACACTTTGTATATAAAAGCCTCATTTCTCTTTTCTTCTCGAAGTATCTTAACAACCCTATTTTAAGCATCTGTGAGATCTGTGAATACACAAACAACTAGAAGGAGTTCAAACATGAAGCTGTCACCAGATTGCTTACTTTTCTGCCAGCTCCTCAATGAATACAGTCACAGTGTTGCCATCCTGCCCAACTTCCTGGATATGAGCATTGTAATACTTACCTCCAGGCTCCAGACGCACCTGGAAAGAGAACAAGAGAAGCTCTAAAAAAGCTAAACAGCATCAGGGAACTGAATACTGTCTACAAACCACTAGTAGCAGAGGCTGCTCCTAGCTGATAGTACGTTTTAACTATGAGTTGGCCCAGGAATCTCAAATACTTTAACAGAGCAGGCAAGATAGAGAGCAGCATACTAACATAAGGAAGGAAAGAAAACAAACAGTCTTGCAAGTGACTTGTAAACTCTCATGACTCTTGTAAATCAGACTTTTGACTTAAGATAGATTCCTGTCTTCTAACTTATTTTTATACACTGTGCCAAGCAGATAAGTACCAAGGAAGACCACTATGCAAGAACTTGAGCAGAACAGAAAATAAAACAGGAAAGCCCTACTCAGCAAGAAACAAGTCACTGAATGAGTTGTCGGCACTACCTGAAAGTGATAAAAAAAGATAAGCTTTCACTACATACAGCAAGGGAACATAAAGAAAGTTAACCTTGCTTTCAGCATCTCCTGGCCACTCCTCACGTTCTCTTCCCTCTCATTTATTAAAAAAAAAAAGAAAACAAAACTGCTATGTTACTGTTGAGAAGCAGAAGACTGGCCAGACTTGCTGGTGACCCCCAGTGAAAAATCTAATAGACAACTACCTCAAATGCACACCCTTTGCATTTTGAGCTCTCAGTCTGAACTTCCACACTTGCGGAATTAACATCACTGATTCACAATGAATTTCCAAGTAGCTTTTCTTTCATACCCAATATTTAAAGGAAGATTTTAGACAGAAATGTAATTAAAAAAGAAAGTCAGATTAATAGCTACAAAGAAGAGAATGAGAAAAGCCTTGGAAAATTCTATGAAGTGATTTTTATAGCTTACCATACTCCACTTGAAGCAGTTTTTAACAATTTATCATAACTGAATCTCCTTTGAGTACTAACCTGACACTTGTCTCCTAAATAGTACTGTCTCCCAGCAAACACCATGTAGTCAGTTTTTTGAAGCTCTAAAAATAAATGAATAAATAAATAAAAACAAAAAAGCCTATAAAATACTGTTCTTTCTTCATGTATCCTATAAGTACTTCATGATGGCACCCAACTACTAGTTACAGGCCAATTGAGTTAATACTTCCTATGCATATCTAAACATTCCCCATAGTAATGCTGAAGTAACTGTAGATGTTCTTAGACCACAACCAGGCTAAGTCACAGGAGATTAATAATATTCAGCTGATGCAGTAGGTAGCACTGCTACTTTGATACTTTGGTATCCTTTGTGATGGTACTAAGTTAATCCTGAATTTAATACCAATCCCAATATTAAGAATGCTGGACTTGTCTTGCCAGAGCACTGGTGACACTTGGCAAAAATGAGATATTACTCAGGAAGAAATAACATTCCTGAAGTCTCCCTTGCTATTAGATTTCAATAGGTTTTTCTCCATTCCTTGCCCAGATTCTCTGCACTTCAGTATTCAACATGGGTAACTAGTTACTATACTATGCTCAAAGAATTTTAATGACCCTCATTATTGCTTATGCAACTGTAAAATGCTGGAGTTCTTCCGTATGCAAAGCACTTCAGGTCAGATAAGTTCTGAAGTCATGTTTGATGGATATCTTTCTCGATAACTTCTTTACACATCAGCCGCAGTGTATAGCTAAAAACCAGCAACCTATTCAAATCCACAAAGACCATGAAGTCTTTCCAGGATGCTCAAGCCCATGAGAGCTGGGAAGCACGAGAAAACTCATCTTATTTGACAGATCTCACTGCTAAATTTGAGACCTTCATTACTATAAAACTCCGAAGCCAGAGCAGAGCTTAAAGCACAAGTCCTCATATGCACTTAAAAAAAAAAAAACACTCAAATTTGGATGACTCCCAACACAACAGAATGGTAATGCAGAGTTCTGTTCTGTATTCTCTTTAGAGCCCTTGTATTTCCTATATTACAGTCAATAAGTATCATGTGTCAGATCTTCAGCAACCTTATCACCATTATACAGCTTCAGAAGCAGCTTATTTTGTACTTTGAAACGAAGCCAAGAAGCTAGCTACTGGTAAGAGGATGCACTACCTACAAATAACTACTGGATTAACCAGTATCCTTCACATTTCAGCTGTGCTGAAACAGGTGACAAGCCTCAGATCCATAAATTGAACAGTGAGCCTAAAACAAACAAACAAAAAACCCTAAAACTTTCTGTAATAAAGATACCTTTTCTGCTGTCCAGCCAAACATCAAACTCCACATTTCGATAGATCTCAGGGTCCAGTGCCTTGAGCACTTTATAAGGGAAAGGCATCTTTGAGGGATTTTCTGGAGGCTAGAAATAGAGTTGAAATGGACAAGCATTAACAAGCACATTTAAAACGTTCAGCGTAGTCTCTATCCTACCAGCATATGTGGACCATTTTAAGAGGCACACATGTGATTTCCCCAAATTTTCACTTCATTTGCCTAGAGAATGAAGCCCAATAATGTGAACATTTAGGCATTAGATTGTTCAGCTCAGAAGCTGAGCAGACAGACTACAGAAAGATCAAAAACAGGCTCACAAGTAACACTGAGCATGCTCTTCACTCAAAAAGAAAAGAAGGAAACTAGCTAGACCAATGAAGCCATGGATTCCAGGTTGGTGGGAATATCTGAAAACAGGCCTCTGAAGAGCATTTAAAACCTGTTCCAGCAAAACTATTTATGCTATGCTCAAAACAAAAATGAAATGATTTAAGCCACTTCTGGGACAAGCAAATAGCAGACCAGGAAGGGTCTGCTAAACTCCATCTTGGGGGGCTGGGGGGGGGATTAGCTAGAAAACAAGAACAAGAGAGCCTCAGAAAGGAGTAAGGTTCATCCAATTTAAGAAAAACCTCAACAGCAAAAGCAAGAGATAGGTAGATGGAAGAAAAATTTAAAAACTTCTAAAAAGTCATTTCTGCATTTTCAAAATGAGGGTTTAGCCTTAACAAGGGCAATATCCTACAATAACAGGAGGAGGAGAAAAAATAACCCCCCCACCAACACACACATAAGGAATTCTTCCCTAATGGCCAAACCTTTGCTTCTTCAGTGCCTTGTCTGAACTTATCTTCCATTGGATTGTCAGTATCATTGCCTTCCCAGTTGTCACCTCTGAGCAATTTAAAATAAAGTTACAAAAAGATGCAATGCATAATTTCTAACAAGGATTAAAATCAACCAACTGTTCACCTAACCTGTAAAAAGCACCACAGTGCCATCAAGTGGTAGATTTTGCGTGAAACAAAGGCTGTGATGAAGTACAGGACAAGTCTTTTTCTAGTTTCAAGAATATGACCTTTGTCTGTTCCAATACCTACCCTCTAACAATAGCTACTGCTTGCATTTGGAGAGGTTGAAGATGATCCTACTGAACACAACTGAACTCTTGCGCTGTTGAGTATCATGAAACCCTGTTCCAAGCACTATAAAACCAATGCCATCTGCAAGCATTCACTAACAGCCACAGCCAACCCTCAAGCCTTTCTAGGGACTTGAGGAAAGGATATCAGGGTTTCAGTAGGTACACTTTCTGTTCCCCTCACCCCCAGTAATCCATTAAGACTTGAATAATGCCATCACTTAATTGTCTATATGGAGTACAATTCCATCTAAAAAAGGAAAAAATAAACAGTTCATTTTCCTCAATACACTATCACCTCTGCAGAGCTATAGAGGCTTAAAAGAGTAGTTAGTTTCTCACCAGAAGAGTACTTTGACATACAGAACTACTTTATTTACAAATAAAGTGTCATTTTAGAGTCACATGCAACTGTAACTTAGCCAGCAGCAGAGGATGTTCAATTCCATGACACTTTCGAGCTCCAAGGAAAGCATGCTATCTCTTCCACAACACACTTCAGCTTTGCATTTGTGTCATGAGATAGTAAGAAAGTTTCTTCGAATGCACACGGGGTACTAACTTGGGGAAGTCAGCCTATTAACCCACTGCCACTTGCAAGTTTCCCCCCCGGTCCCCCTCGCACTTCCCTTTTACCACATCCCCTCCCCAAATACTACCTCTTTTCTGATGGATTTCTGGGTACTTTTTCATGAAGACAATCAAAGTTTGCATCCTCGCTTCCTACAGAGCCACTGTTTCTGTTCTTCTTGGATCCGCTCCGAAACATCTCAATTGCAGACCTTAATTCTTCCTCATCCATGGCAAACACATCTTTGTACAGGATCTCATACAATACAGCTGGACAGATCAACACAAAGCTCAAAAACAAAGATAATACCAGAGGCACAACAGCTGCAATGTTCAAGGTAAGCACATCCTCAGATATAATCTACTGTTACAAGGCACTACTTAGATTAAACTCAATTAAGGAGAGGATCATAAAGTAATTCAGGTGGGAAGGGACCTCTGGAGGTGATTTGGTCCAATACTCCACTTATCAGATAGCATACTGAGTGTATGTATACATTAATACACAGTAAGTGAGCTTCCATCTCTCTCCTCCCCACCCCTGGAAGCCAGAACAAACACTGCCTATAAACATAGGAAAACACAATTCTCTTTCATAAGAAAAAAAAAAAAACCAACCACAATTTCAAGTTTACCCTGGCAAATAGCAGCATTTGCCTGGAATTGTTTTGTATACACAGAGTCATAATGGCCGTTGCCGGAACAACACAGTAATATCTGGGAAAATAAAAAGAAGTCTTTAAGGATGGAGTGACATAAAACCTAACACTGTCTATTTGATACTCTAGCTCAAGAGTATATTATTCTCTCATTCTACAGGCAACACAAACCCATCAAGAAAACAAATATTCTAAACATAAATATGAAAGAACTGTAGAATCAGCTTAAAACTGAAGCCTACATAAAATCTGTAGATAAGTTTATCTATTATACAAACAAACCCCACCAATTTGTATATCATGCTATATTAAACATGAAATAGAGTTTGTTTGCAGCTTAACTCTGAAACCATCAATTGCTCAAGAGGTAAAATTACTATTTAAAATTACCATAAATTAAATTACCATTTAAAGTTACCATTAAAGTACAAGCCATTAAATCCAGGATCCCTGAAGTACACTGTCCAAGTATCAAAGGCACACTTCACACTTCCCTACCTGATGGACCAGAAGAGCATCTACTACACTAGCATTCAAAGCTTTGTTCATATTAAGCATTATTATGCTGCCTTTTGAAAAGACACATGCTCTCTGCAACATGTTGATACACAAAGTAGATGTATACCATCAAACCCCATCTCAGCACCTGACCACAGCCAACTACAACCGGCAGAAGCCCTTAGGCAGCTGTCAGCACAGTGCCAACAAGGATGCCTCCCAGTGACCCAGCAGGAGCTGGGGATACCAGGGCTCTTAATTCTGCGTGCACTATGTTCTGGCAACCCAGCTTCTCATCTCATGGTGGGAACATGCAACACTAGAAAGAGCTGCTGCCTGTATGTGCAGTCTGATGACAGACAGCAGCCAACACTTAATGAAAGCTCTGGTGGTAAAGCCTTCAAGGACAAAAGTGCATTTAGACCATACTGTTTGATTTTTGAAGTTAGCAAGTTTTGGAATTAGATTAAGCTACACAGGAAACAAGGGAAAAAGCACTCTAGGTGCAACTGAAGTGCTTGTAAACAAAGACAATAATATTAGCCAAGAACAGAACAGCTGCTGCAGCAGCACAGACTTCAGAGCAGGCTAGCCAGTTTAGCAAGCATAATAGCCCATCCTGAAACCCATACTGCAGCAACTTCACTGGCATCATGCCTGAGCTATTCACATAATTGTGTGGGCACATCTACATGACTGCAGAACAAAAAAAAAGAGGGGTCAGATGGGAGCTAATACAGAAACTCTAAGTCCCCCCCCGAATAATTCTTGTGTAGATAAACTGTTCCATCAGGTCCTGTTCTCAACTGGGCTCAATGTGAGCATCAGAGAAATGAAATAATTCGTTAGATTAATCCATTTCTGTTAACATCCCCTCTTGAGGAAGAAAAACTGTGCACCTCATCTGACTTCTAGAAAACATGCACTGGGGGTAGGGGAGAACACCTTCTCCTCACCAGTATGCTAAGTCTATCTTGTTCTGTTCTTCAGCAACTCAGTCCAGGTATCTCATTCTACCTAGTCTGATCAGTCAGATTTCCACTAGGAAGTGTTTTTACTCAGCAAAATTTGAGAAACATGAAGGAATATTCTGGAATTTACCTCTTCTGGCCAAAACTAAACTCATTTCCAACAGTGAGCTGGAACAATAAAAAGATTGGCAGAGGAATAGCACACAACCCATCCCCAGTAGCAAAGCTATATAATTTGATTAACAGTTTTGCAAATGCTATTCTTTCTCCATGAGCTGAAGTCAGCTTTGGGGGTTTGTTCTGGTATGCAAGAAGCAAGACTTCACTGGAGTTAGAGCACAACTCCAGTGGCAAGCTTTCACAACTAAGTGGGACTGGACATATCTAGGAGTCAGGGGTAGGGATAGGAAGTTGCCTCGCTTCTCCTCACCTTGTCTTCAAAGCCATTGTCTGTAGCATAAGTGGGTGGCTTTCCAGGGTACCGGTACAGAATAAAGTCTCGACTAGGTAAGCAGAGGAAAAACAAGACTTGAAAGAGCACACTTTTAGAACTGTGTTATGAAGAAGGCTGAAGGGAGCTGCCTGGAGAATCCACTATTGGTTTACAGAGGAAAAACTCAAGCAGAATACTTTCTGTCATAAATAAATGCCATCACAGAGCAATAGCTAGGTGAACAAGTGATACTCATCTTGGGAAGCAGCACCTGGGAAAGACATCTAGTCACAGGTAAAGATATGTATCATATTAGGTCAAGTACTTATGCCAATGGCAGGGTGCTCAAGCCAGTGAGACAATTAAGTCCAGGTTATTCAGTCCCACTTCAGAAGGATTACAGCCTCAATATAGGAAACTTTTGCAGAAGTTCCATTTTTTATTTTAGTACTGGAACAGAACCAGTCTGCAAAGGAAAGGGTTCTTCTTTTTAATCAATGGAGACTCAGAGTGCTTGTTCAGGGGTAGCAGCATTCATTCTTAGCAAGACCACCAGCACCTGTGCAGGCTTATGTTACCTCTGAAATAAATAGCAGGGTTCGCACACTAAGTAGGGCAAGTGCTCCTCACTACTGGAGCTTTCAAGAACATCTACATGAGCTTTAAGCATTCTTGTAACTACCACAGTGTTTCCACTACACACTGCTCCTACTTCTTTCATACACTCTCCATTCTTCAATCACTAGAGGGTAACACTTGACTGAGTTTAACATTAGTGAAAAGAAATCAAATAAATATTGCGGGGAAACTGACCCACCCCTTAATCCACATTACTAGGACAGGGATTGTGATGGCACCCATGCACATGTTAGTTTAAGTAACTTTGGTAGGGTGGCAGTCTTACCACACTTTGCAAAATGGGCGTCTCAGTGACAAAAAAATAAAAGGTTCTGTGGAAAGAGGCCAGAACCCAAACACTTGTCCAAAACAAAATGAAACTTAGGAAAAAGACACTTACTTGTAGATCACCGATAAAGCACTTATTTCCAGCTGGCCAGCACTTTCCTATGCAAGATTAGGAGATTACATGAGGGGTAGCAGAGCCATCTTCAACACTAGGAACTCTATACTAGTCCTCCATCGTATTAAAATAACAGACAAATTTAGTTAGGTAAAACATACAGTGAATGGATTGAGAGTAGAGACATTAGGATTTCCAGGGGGAAGGAAAAAAAAAAAAAAGAGATGTCTACAATATAGGATGGCTATTATTACCAAGCTGATGGCTAAAGATGGAGCTAGTTCTGACAGCCACTCTTAAAAAAAAAAAAAGTGATGTCTTTAAAAGATTTTTTTTTTTTAATTAAGCATTGTTTCAGAGACTGCTGCATTCACATGTACTAGTTAAAAAGTCTAAAGAAATAACAATTTGAACTCTAGTTTTCAAGCCTGAGGTTAAGGGAAGAAAAAAAGGAGCTGCAAAGCCTGACAAACATTTGATGAGGTACAGTCCACATGTTTTCCTTTTTCCTTCTAAGAAAGAAATTGCAACTACAAATAAGGCCTACAAGAAAGGCCTCAGCTTTACCATCCAGTCTGCCTAGACAGCTCCTTTGCACCCACACAAATTCCCCACTAAAACTGACATTGTTTATATGTGTGTGAATACTTATTACAAAAACATAGTATTTCTATGCAAATGAGACCTCAGGATTGAGGTCTACCTACTAAAAAAAAAAAAATTTGAAACCATCACCCAGTTACTTCCCTGCTCTAGTCACCTCAAGTTTTAATACCTCCACAAGTAATAGATCAGTCTTACCTTTGGATCTCCCAGACGTTCAAGGTATTTCTCAAATGACCCTTCCACATACTTCCAAAAAACAAAGAAAAACAGATATAAAAACTTAGCTAGATGAAAAATCATATTTAAACCTAAACACTACGTCAGACATCACTAGCTGTTGAGCTGGACATCCGCTGCGGGCTGGGAGGGTAGGGGGTGCAGACACCAAACGTGGCACGACCCTCCCAGGCCCTGTCGCTTTGGGGTTCTAAAGGGCTGCGGTCTGACCAGGGGCACGACTTCAGCTGTTCCCTGCCTTGGGGCACGGGGGTGATTTGGGGGTACCAGTGTGGAAATACCAAGAGATCCTAAAAAGCTTAAGAGTATGAGTCTGAGTTACACTCAGCTACTCACTTCCCTCCTAGACTAGATTAAGCACTTAACTGATTACAGGGAAAAAAAAAAACCACTAATCACACAACCCAAGACAACACATCTCAGCTGTTCTACATTGAGTCCAAACAGTTTTTCAACATCAGAAGTGTGGAATCCCTAATCAAAGAGGAAAACCTCTCACTCTAAGCAACTGCCTCAGATATAAGCAGATGCCTCCTGAAGTAAGCCAGGTGCAAAAACAGAGTGCTGTAAAAATCAGTTGATGTAAAAATGCTAAGATTCATAAAATCCCCTAAAATTCAAAGCTACTTCACTGGGGATCAAAGAATGCAGTCTATGAACTGCGTTTCAACGGGTCACTGGAACATTTGGGCTCCTCTTCCAGCCCAGAGCTATTTCAAAGCACTAATGGGGGGCTGTGGGCAACAAGTTTCTCTGCTGTTGACACCAGTGGATCCACTTTGAGAATTTTTATGCATAACTACCAAATAGTAAAAGCCTCTCAGCGCTGTTAGAAAAATTGAGCCAGAATGTCACTATATTAAAAAAAAAAAAAAAATCCCAGCACTGCAAACAGGAACTGAACCCTGACTACCATCAAGAAAATCACCTGCTTTGAAAGGCTAAACGGGCATCCTCATGCAGCACCTTTTGTACTCACCAGATCACCTGCATGGAATCAGAGCAATACAAACAGGGCTTTACGCCATGATTAAACACACTCAGGAGTATTCTACCATCCTTTGGTATCCATTTCTCACTCCAAAGTCCTACAGGTTTGCCACAAAACTAGTTCTACACTGGTTGCGCCACAGAGAATACACTACACAACTGGTTTCCTACTGGTTACTTAAGGGGAAGTTCGGATATTAGGAACCTGCTTGATTTCAGGACCTTCAGAAACACAACATCAAATAAAACTTGTCAGGATTGCAACTCAAGCAACGCCGCCATCTCTTTCCCCTCCACACACGAAGTCCGGCAGCGCATGACATGCTACTATATTAAATTTATGCGGATACGTTTGCGGATAAACCCCTCCCCCGTTACTTCCTAAGCACACGCACAAAACTGCACAACAAACACACGCGTTACTTACAGATTCAAAGTTACGCTGGTTTTGCCTCATAAACGAGACACAAGCTTTCCTAACTTCCATATGATGAATTTGACATGAAAACAGCTGAAAAATAACGTCATGTAAGAATGAAGGAGGAGGTTGCAGAGGTGTTTTCATGCTTCAGGCTAGCTTCTTTCCCGTACAGTTACAAAGGCTAACGCCGCAAGGTGCTTTGCAGGAAGGGAGAGGCGAGGCGAGGCTGCGGAGGGCCACGGACACCTGGCGATGGAGCCTGCCCGGGGGCTGACCGCGCCTGGCCCCGCGCCGCCTCACCTGGGGGCCCGGGAGCAGGCTCCAGGCGCATCCCTCCCCTCACGGAGCCGGGGCCGCCTACCTGCTCCGAGATGGCCCTGAAGAGGCAGGAGGCATCCTTGGCCGTCAGCTTGCGGTACAGCCCCAGGCTGCCCAGGTACTCGTCCATGGTCACCTCGCTGAGGGACTTCTGCCCGAAGTACCTCTTCCAGCCCTTCTGCATCTTCCCCGGGAAGCGGCGGCGGCAGCGGGGGGCCGGGGCTCCGCGCTCGGCGCTGCGCGGCTCGTGGCGGGGGNCCTCGCCGGCGAGCTGACCGAGCCCGCCGGGCCGGCCGCAGGAGGCGGCTTGTCTAACAGGCGGCTCCGAGATGTCCGCCAAAAGCCCCTCGTACCTGCCCTGCTCTCCCGTCTGACGAGCGCGGGGCTGCCCCAGCGCGGCGGGGCCGTCCTCCTCCGGCCCCCGATGCGGGTTGGCACACCGGACCTCAGTAAGCCCCGGCAGACCTCGGCGTCTCCTTGACCTGCCTGGAAGAGGAGGGAGTGCTTGCTGAGCTCCCGCCTTCCAAATCTGTTCGATGTGCCTGCCTGCGACTGCACATAACTAGGGGAAGATTCGGTCAAACGGTTATCCGGAGTTCCCTGTGACATCCCTGCGTGCTGCCTGCACTGGAGATAAGCTGCTAGTGGTGAACTCGAAACGACAACTGCTCAATAAAAGTCGTTAAGGAAGTGAAAATCTCTGTTGCTAATTTGGGGAGAACTTTAGGATCGGTAAAAAACACTCCTGCAGATCTGTGCAGCATGATTTGTTCCGTGTACAGTCGTCGTGCTTGATTTGATTAGGAGAACACCTGTACTTGCGTGGGACTTCCTAGTGAAAGCTGCACTGAGGCGTCCAAAGCACTGATTCAGGATTTTATTTTGCTTGTGTTAAGCAACAGCAACAAAAAATACCAAACAACATACTCACAGAATGGGCAATTAGCACCAACTACACACTTACACAATTCTAGAGTATTACAGACCAAGTAGCTTGCATAAACATTTTCAAGTTTAAGCCCTCTTTGTTTTTAAAAATATTTGCTTAAACACATTGATGGTAGGTAGCATCAACAGTTGACATTCTGTACTTTTAAATGGGGAGCTCCAGTCAGCATAAAACAAAAAAAGTGTTTCACTACAAGAGTCCAGACAAAGTAATGATGGGATAACACCGTGGAAACAGATCGTGTTCTCAACCCCCTTCCTCTCCTATAAGCCATGTGGAGGTTTACCCAAAACCATGAAAGCCACTTGGTAGACAATTTGGTGGCAGGTTTTCAACTCGACTTCTCCCACTCAGATTCACCATGTTCCCCTTTCCTTTTAGAAGAGCTTAAATCTCTCACTTTTTAAATTTTATTTTCATGCATACGCTGTTTGTTCAGAAGTAATTTAGCTTGTCCTCCTCACTGGGATTACCAACTCAGTGAGGATTTTGTGAGGTAAATATCTGCCTGCCCAAGGAATTAGACAGTCCCCTGACTTAGAACAGAGCATACCTCTGTACCAGCATGAAAGACTAATCTAGACCAGAAACCTAGTCAAGTTACCTAGTTACCTAGCCTGCCTGAGTGGTCAGATTTTTGTTCAGGAAGTGTTTTAAAAGGAAAGAAGAAAAAAGCTTGGTTTGTTCGATACAAGGGGATGTGGAATGGTTTGCAAGACGACAACCTATGTTCTTTTAATCTTACTGAATGCTTTTCATTGGTCTTGCCAACAAGAACACTAGATGCTAGATACTATCAAGAAGTCTCTTTTCTTAGTAAGCTCAGCTCATACAGTTGCCATGTAAGTGTGCCTGTTTGTCCACCGTTCACTCGCTTCTGAACTCTGGTGAAGTTGGGATGCCCAAGCGCCCCATTGGTCAGATTCAGAGTGAGCAGTCAACTGGACAGTTGCTTATCTACATGAAAAAGAAACACTGAGCCCTGGTTTTCTTTTCACAGAGGTAGAACAACCCATTACTGACCAGCAGAGATTCCCAGTTTCTCCTCCCTTCCCTCAACTGTTGTGCTAGGCTTTCTGTGAGCTGTGTGCCGTGCATACAGGACACAGGCTGCTGAAGTCAGATTTCACTGTTGGGAGTGCCTCTGTGCCTGCTCTTATGCACCTCTCAGAAGACTATTTTCTTAATTTTATAGGAATATCCTTTCTCTTCTCAGTCTAGTATGTCTAGTTCTCCACTTCAGTCTGTAAGTCAAATGCTACTTAGTAATTGAGCTCTGTGTTCTAACAAACATATAGGTCAGTACCAGAGTAGCAAAACTGGTCGAAGCCACTAACTGCAGTCAGTCTGTGGGAACAGACTTGGGTCTGTAGCCATCCAACACTCTGAGGCAGAGGTTTTGCTTTCACGCTACGTACATAAGTTAAGAATAGCTAGCAATAGCGTAAGGGTTTCTGTCATGTACATGTTCCAAAATATCATTAAAGCATATGTATATACATGAAATCAAGAATAAATTGTATTTATGAATTAGTTTTGAATGCTTTTTTAGTGAGTTTATTCACCAAAATACATTATTTGCATTTGGGTAAAAAAAAGTTTCTGAACTAGTTACAGAAGACATACACATTCTGTTGCAGATACTGTTTATTTAATAAAAACATCGTGATTTTGAAGAAATTGCCCTTTAATTATTTTGCCATGCAAAATAAACTTCTGCACTGGTTGCTTTAATGTATTTGTTGCACATTCAAAGTAACCCAACAAAACTGGGAAAAGATTGAACCTGACCACTCAAATGGCTAGCACTGTCTTTTTATATGTTAAGATTTGTCCATGATTACAGCCATTACTGAATTAAGCTGAAAGCACTGGTAAAACTACAGCTGTGTAAACAATCACTCACAGGATGATTTTTTTTCTCCTCTACAAACACCACTCCTTCTGCAGCAAAATTTTAAATTGTGAATTACCCTTTGGATGTGAACAATGAAAACGATGATTCTTCCTTTTACAAATTTGTCACCAAGGATGATTCCTTTCTTAAAACAGGGTTTGATCTAGCTTTAGCCTTAACAGTAGTAAAAACAAATAAGACTGGATGCTAGGTATTCTGTTCAGCGTTCAGCACTTAAATCATCAGCATTTACCTTCACAGGGCTCCAGCTGAATGAAACATTACTTCACATTCTTCACTGATGAAATCTCCTAAGGTCAGATATTTCAGTTTTTTCCTTCTGCAACATCTCTCACTTGCCTGATCAGCAGCTCCTCTAGAATGGATGTGATTATATTAGCAAATGAACAAACTAACCCAGAAGGCCACATTTGCTGCTTCTTCTACCATGTTTTCAGTTATTTCAAGCAAAACGTTTAGCGATGCCTCCTCCTTCCATCATGCTAGCTGCTTTCTCTGTAGGACCTCATATGACACAGGTCATGTCGTTCATGACTCATTTCAAGAAAGCTGTAACTAAAGTCAACTCGGAGTTCATACTCCCCTCCCTTGTCGGCACTGTGCTCCTTTAAGCATAAAGCTAGATTACTTTGAACTGGAACTAAACAGGAAAGCATCAGTTGATGTTAACAGACATTTTCTTTGAGTAAATATAAACAGGGTTTGTCCCAGTTGGCGGAATCTTTAAGCACAGAAGGTCTCACTAGGAGAGGAGAAAGGTTTTATTCCGGCATTTTTATTCCTCGGAACTGTTTATTTAAACCCAACAACTTTATCCAAAAACAAAGCAAACTTTTCTGGTTGTCCAGGAGGAAAGGGTTTCAAAGCTGACAAGTCCATTGACTGCAGTGTCTCCACAAGGGTGCTGTAAAAACAGACCAAAACCAAACAAAAAATTTATCCCAAAGGAGAATTTTTTCTTCATATAATTTTCTTTCTATTCATCCATACTTTAAGACTGAAACAAAAATAAGGACATATACTGAAAGCAAAATGAGACCCCACAATCCAATGGGCCCCAACCTTCACTGCCTCATTGGCAGCACTGCTGAGAAAAGAATACACTTCAACCTACATCACAGCTTTCACGGGCCATCTCAGCTCTAACTTTTTAGTCTTCTGTGGTTGCAGTACTGGGAGACTGAACAAGGCCTGAGAATCTTCACCATAAACCATATCAGGAAATTCATCCTATCTGAACACACGGCATAGTTCTCCACTCAACGTGTAGCCGGAAATAACAGCTAAATCAATCTGTTAGCTTTCTATTATCAGACTGCAAATAAGGCTCAAATGCCAGGTTCAACAAAAAGAAATAAAAATTCCTTCCTGTTGCTGAAGTTGTCAAAAGCACTTAAGATAATAAGTTTAAGAAACTTGCCCAATATAAATGAATGACAGGCCTATTCTTTTCATAAGGCTCTTCTGAAACATATGCTAAATCCTATTTGCAGGGCAAAGGAACAAGATGCAGGCTAAATAATGAGAGCTACATTTCCTCCGCCTTAAGAGGTCATCCGTTATTTACGGAGTACAATGAATCATAAACGATCATTAAGAGAAAACAGCAAGATATAGTCAAAACAAAGATAGCAAGTGAAACTAACAGGAGCCAGGATGAACACAAACTAAAGGAGCTGTTTTTTTTTTTCCCCCTGAAGTGACAGACAGTAGGTCTGTGAAACTCCTTGTCAAAGGATGTAGTGGATTCAGAAAGCTGGGTTAAAATGATAACCTGAGTAAGTACTTGGAAGACAGATATTTCAAATTACTAACTATACAGCATCTCATTTAGGTCCTTCCACGATCAAAGTACTTAAGAGTGTTAGAGGGAAAGTAATATAAGGGAAGTACTGTATGTTCTTGTCCTGTGTATGGCCACTGCAGATAGGATACTGAGCTACATGGACTCCTGATCCGTATCAGTAAAGCCATTCTTATGTGTTCCCCCCCCATACTCTTGTGTATTTTCATTTTTCTTATGTCAGTGCATCTATGCAGTCAACTTCAGTGCCCTTCACAAGGGAAGTCTAGATGGTGAAACAATGAAATGGAGTAGTAAGTTTGCAGGGAGCAAGTTATTTCTTATGGCTCACTGTTTAGAACTGATGGTCTGGGTTGTAATGTGTCTAGACTTTGAAAAAGAACTAAACAACAGGTGAGAAAGGGCACAGAAAAGGAGTTAAGTGCTTCTAGGGTGGACCTGACAGTTTCAAATTCAACCACTTCTGTTTGGTTTAAACTACTCTGTTCAATCTGAAAACATGTGCTCTCAAAACAAATTAAATTAAAAGGAGTCTTGGTCAAAAAGCTTGAGAAGTTTGGTAGATATAGCACCAAATGTTAACCTATCCACTATGGAAAATCTTCCTTGCAAATAAATGGAATACTAGCTTTCCAAGATCTCTGCCCAGTCAGGAAGCTTATTGTGGTACTTGGTCAATGTGATTTTGTTACAGAAAAGGAGGTAAGTGTTCATGTAACTTTCTGAATACTGTAATAACAGTATTATGGTGCTGAGCACTACCTGTTCAATCAGGACAGCTGCAGGGGCTCCATACCTGCAGTTACAGTAGAGGACGTGTCCATCTCTGTGGAGCTGCTTTGCCAGCTCAAGCTGATGGTTGTTCATCAGCTTTTCATTTATTACTACTAGTAGCGGTTTTCCTTCTTCTAGAGCCTCCAAACAGCTGCCTGCACCTGTAAGAGAAACAGAAAACACGATCAGCGTTTGCACCGCTCAGTGAAATATCACCCCACACACTCCTGAACCACGAGACACTCCCGAATGTGAACACTTCATCCATCCATCTCTAGCTGTGGACCTGAACATTCAACGCCAGCTCAGCCCAGTGCCTTATGGAGACAGACATCACTTACCTATTTCCGCCCGCAAGAAGAACAAGCCTGGCAAACCAAGGGGACCCTACCTGCGTGACTTATGACCAGGTCGGCGCTCCGCAGGTCCTCGGCCAGCGACTCCTTGAAGCGGAAGACGTCCAGCGCGAAGGCCCGGCTGCGGCGCGGGGCGGGCTCCAGCGCGCCCCGCCCGATCTGCAGCACCAGCTGCTCGCAGCCGCGGCTCCGCAGTACCTGCGGTGGAGGAGCGGGAGCTGGGCGTGCGGCCCGCGGCGGGGCTGCCTCAGGCCGCAGACGGGGGCTCCCGGCCGTGCTCCCAGTTCCTCCCAGTCGGGCACAGAGATGCCTCCCCCCCCTCCACTTCCCGCCGCTCACCACAGCCGCC
>VXAL01008552.1:529229-543733 GCA_013399475.1 Chauna torquata | reverse complement strand
TGCCCGACTGCGCTTTCCACCGCCTCACCTGCACGGCCGCCGGGGATGAGACAGTCGCGATCAGCTCGTCGAAGCTGGTGGTGCCCACGGTGACGAAGACGGACTTCATGGCCAGCCACAGCCCGCTCTGCCGGCGGCCGAGCTGCACCTCAGCTGTGGGCAGGCAGCCGCCAGAGGGCGCTGCCGAGCCCGCCGCAGCGCTCCCCAAAATGGCTGCCGGCCTGAGGGGGTGGCTCCCGCTTTCCCGCTCGGCCCGCCCGTGCTCGTTTCGCTCTCAGGAGAGCGAAGGGCAAGGGCAGGTGCACTTCCCGGTGCCGCTGACCCACCGCAGGGATGCGGGACTCTCTCCGCGGTGCTGGGCCAGCACCCCGTCACGGGCCCCCTCACCGGCAGCGTTCAGCGACCTCATCGTGATAGCCACGAGTGTCTCAGTTTTTCAGACTTACAAAGAAAAAAAAAGGCAATCTAAATTTGGAAAAAGGATTTAGTTCTGTAAGTTTTTCCCTCCACATGCTATTTCAGTACTTGGGGTTCAAGTCACTGTAGCTGACATCCTGACTGGGGCCAGGTGCTGGGTATGCTCACAACCTGCCGTTCCCATATCATAGCCCCAGCTACCTTTACTTTGAAGGCTGTAACTGACCTGGGCTAGGCACAGGATTACCGAGTTAGGTCCAGCCCTCCCATGACACTGACTTGGCTCAAGGACAGCTGCCTCTGTAGTTTGCTACTGTCCCTTTTCTCTTAGCTACTGTTTCATTCAGTTTCCTTCCCAGATTTCCCACTGTGGAAAGGAGGAAGGTATCTTTTACAATGCAGAACAAATCACCAGAAGAAACTAGATCTAAAGAGCCATTTAGTTCATTTAAAAAAGGAGTGATTATATATATATACACACACATATTTGAGAACATATATTTACACATTTGAGAAAATACCAAAATGGCCTTTTTCTTAAATAACTTTTCCTCATGAAAACTAATTCACCCAGGAGGCTCGGTTAACGCAGCTGTAAAGCTTCTGAAATCTGAACCATACCAGCTATTGCCAGTTTGTGCTTTCTTAGCTCCCTCAATGAATTTGCTACTGCTTTATCTCTGGAAGACAAGAAAAAGATGGTTCAATTCTCAAAACTGAAGTTGCCTGCTAAGATAGCATTCTAAGACAACCACACTAACACAAATACTGCTACACACTGNAAGTACTGTATGTTCTTGTCCTGTGTATGGCCACTGCAGATAGGATACTGAGCTACATGGACTCCTGATCCGTATCAGTAAAGCCATTCTTATGTGTTCCCCCCCCATACTCTTGTGTATTTTCATTTTTCTTATGTCAGTGCATCTATGCAGTCAACTTCAGTGCCCTTCACAAGGGAAGTCTAGATGGTGAAACAATGAAATGGAGTAGTAAGTTTGCAGGGAGCAAGTTATTTCTTATGGCTCACTGTTTAGAACTGATGGTCTGGGTTGTAATGTGTCTAGACTTTGAAAAAGAACTAAACAACAGGTGAGAAAGGGCACAGAAAAGGAGTTAAGTGCTTCTAGGGTGGACCTGACAGTTTCAAATTCAACCACTTCTGTTTGGTTTAAACTACTCTCTATTCAATCCGAAAACATGGGCTCTCAAAACAAATTAAATTAAAAGGAGTCTTGGTCAAAAAGCTTGAGAAGTTTGGTAGATATAGCACCAAATGTTAACCTATCCACTATGGAAAATCTTCCTTGCAAATAAATGGAATACTAGCTTTCCAAGATCTCTGCCCAGTCAGGAAGCTTATTGTGGTACTTGGTCAATGTGATTTTGTTACAGAAAAGGATGTAAGTTTTCATGTAACTTTCTGAATACTGTAATAACAGTATTATGGTGCTGAGCACTACCTGTTCAGTCAGGACAGCTGCAGGGGCTCCATACCTGCAGTTACAGTAGAGGACGTGTCCATCTCTGTGGAGCTGCTTTGCCAGCTCAAGCTGATGGTTGTTCATCAGCTTTTCATTTATTACTACTAGTAGCGGTTTTCCTTCTTCTAGAGCCTCCAAACAGCTGCCTGCACCTGTAAGAGAAACAGAAAACACGATCAGCGTTTGCACCGCTCAGTGAAATATCACCCCACACACTCCTGAACCACGAGACACTCCCGAATGTGAACACTTCATCCATCCATCTCTAGCTGTGGACCTGAACATTCAACGCCAGCTCAGCCCAGTGCCTTATGGAGACAGACATCACTTACCTATTTCCGCCCGCAAGAAGAACAAGCCTGGCAAACCAAGGGGACCCTACCTGCGTGACTTATGACCAGGTCGGCGCTCCGCAGGTCCTCGGCCAGCGACTCCTTGAAGCGGAAGACGTCCAGCGCGAAGGCCCGGCTGCGGCGCGGGGCGGGCTCCAGCGCGCCCCGCCCGATCTGCAGCACCAGCTGCTCGCAGCCGCGGCTCCGCAGTACCTGCGGTGGAGGAGCGGGAGCTGGGCGTGCGGCGTGCGGCCCGCGGCGGGGCTGCCTCAGGCCGCAGACGGGGGCTCCCGGCCGTGCTCCCAGTTCCTCCCANTATATATATACACACACATATTTGAGAACATATATTTACACATTTGAGAAAATACCAAAATGGCCTTTTTCTTAAATAACTTTTCCTCATGAAAACTAATTCACCCAGGAGGCTCGGTTAATGCAGCTGTAAAGCTTCTGAAATCTGAACCATACCAGCTATTGCCAGTTTGTGCTTTCTTAGCTCCCTCAATGAATTTGCTACTGCTTTATCTCTGGAAGACAAGAAAAAGATGGCTCAATTCTCAAAACTGAAGTTGCCTGCTAAGATAGCATTCTAAGACAACCACACTAACAAAAATACTGCTACACACTGGTGTAAGTGAGGTCCGGAACCTGACAGCAGACACTGCAGTGACAGGCTGCTTCCCAGCTGGAGAGCTGGGCACCATGTGGAGTCTTGGATGTCAGACACTGGTGCAAAAAACAATGTGAAGTCCCAAGAAAGCTAACACAATGAAATGCTCTTGGGGGAACGATTTCTGAGCTTGCTGTTAGCGAAGAAAACATGAGGTATCTAGCGCAGGCAGACAAGGACAGAGACAAGGAAAATAGGAAACTGAGGACTCAGGAGCAAACAAAAAACCAACAAAGTTTCCATCACCAGCATCCACTGGCACTTTACTTGTCTGAGGTGACCAGTTCAGCAGGTTTTTGCTGAACTGGTCACCTTGGCCTGTTCCTTTCATCTATGCTTCTTCTTTCCTCACAGCCTTGCCAAGTCACAAGCTAAGCCATAGAAAATCAGAGTTTTCAGAGTCCTTAAATAATTGCAGTTTTCTTTCTCATATCTGGGACTGCTAGCTTTCTCTCTAGTTATGCAGACTAGAAAATCATTAAAAGCTGAGACTCTCAAGAAACCTCTTCTTACCAACAGGTGGGGCTTTAGAAAAAATATTATGAGACTCACCAAAACACCACAAAAAGATAATAGCAAATGAGCAGTCTGTCATGCTTTGTAAAAGGTATTGATCTTTCAGATATCTCTGCTGCCTGAACCACTGCTACTGTGGGTCCTGCAATAACCCATGAGTGGTGGGCTGCCATGTCCCTTTGAGTAAAGGGCCTCACTGAGGAATAGATTTTGCTTCTGGTCAGAGCATTGCTGGGGACATAAGCAGGGGAGAAATCATGGCATTGCAAAGCAAGTGCATAAGCTGCAAAGCTTACCTTCAAATGACTGAAGGCAGGAACAGATTGCATATGTCTCAGTGAGGCTGGGTAATTTTTGCTGTGTGGAGACCCTTCAACTGATACCACAGTGACTGGGTAAGATGGGAGACAGAAGGAAAAGAGGCAAATATGGTTTGAACTCTGCATTTTATGTTCTGCTTAAAGACCTTTAATGATATTTGCACCATGTCCACAGTCAGACAAATCTGCCAGAGGAGCTGAAAATGCATAGCATGTCCTGATTGCAACTCAGGGAAAAAATTGGAAGTGAGACTGAAATCAAGGCTGGGAGCTGTATCCTCCTGGTTTCTTTTTCTCACTTTACCACTGACCAGTGGTAGCACTTTGGGGAGGTGCTCATCTTTTCTGTTTATCCACCTGCAAGGCAGTTGTTTAACAATTTATCTCCTCTAAATGTTCCTGTGTAGGTGATTATATTAATGTGCAGAGAATTAAGTCATTTAAAAATCCTCACTTCAGCAAATTCTTACATTTAAAGACATTGAATAGTTTTTTCCTCCTACCCTCCTTCCCTTGACCTTTTGAAATATACATGCTCAGCACCACTGAATACAGGTAGGTCTCCCCTACACCCTATTGCCTTACCTTTTCTCTAAGCACACATCTTTCTGTTGCTGTTTCAGGCTGGTCTTACTACCTTCTTAAGACGACAGATGAAAAATGCTCCTTTGAACAAATGCAGGTCAGCTCCCTGTGGGAGGTGATCCCAGGAGCCAAGGAACAGGGAATCAGGCAGGAGCTGACTCTTCTGAAAAAAGTACTCTTCATTGCTAAACTGCATTAAATCAGTTGTGAAGATGAAGTCACCAGTAGATTACCTCAGGTACATTTTCTCTTTGTGATGAAAACCCTGTTGGAAAGGGGAGGAAATCATGTTTTAGTTTAAAACAAAAACCCACAAACATTAAACCTGTTAACACAGTCTTGTCCACTGGAGACTAGGATAGCCCCTTAGCAGTTGCACAAACTGAACCGACAGTTTTAAGTGTAACACAACATACAATTCTATAAAAAGAAGTTACTCAAGTTAGACGTCTAAGTCTATTTATTCCCTGAATTAAATTTACTGGATGAGGTCACAGCTGTCTACACTGCTGAGTATTACAAGAAAGATGCAGAGAAGATTTAGCTGTCCTGAGGATACCTCTGATTGCCACGTTAATGGCTCATTCACAATGCTCGTTAGCCCCCTGTTGCTTTCATTTAGCATGAAGAGCCACACTAAAATGCATTTATTTTTTGATTAAAGCAAATAGTGCTGACAGCAGACGCGGGTGGAGAGTACTTTATCTTGAGAAACAAGTTGTTAAGTAAAACAATTTCTGTCCAGAGTGCTCGGAGCTTTAGTGGCACTGACCAGCCTTATCCTGCTCTTCCTGCTCTCCCTCAGAGAAAGAAAGCTAGGCGCCAAGTGTGGCCACAACACAAGACAGACCACGGCCTCACCGACAGGGCACAACCCAACTGCTCCGGAGAAAGGCAAGCAGAACACTGGCAGCAACGTGTCCTATCAGCAGTCCAGCGACCATGAGGCAAAAACAAGGTAACAACACTTCTAAGGTCAACCAGGAAATCCAAATTGCACTTCAGGAACAAAACCACCTACAACTCACCTCTGTCTTTACTTAAAGCCTCAGTTTAAATTAAGCCTCCCCTCCCCGCCCCCTATCCCTATCAGAGGGTGTCGGGTAGATGCCCCAGGTGATGCTGTTCAGGGCATTTAAGACCTATTAGTGCAACCAGGGGCCTGGCAACTGATTAATAGGAAGTCGGACTTTGGGATGAAAGGAAGAATGGTAAATTTACAGGTGTGTCAGAGATGAGTGTCAACACATCTGTAAACCTTTCTGAGAAAAGGTGAAAAGGTAGGGATAGGATAATTACGTGACTGGGTTTTATTTGTTTTTAAATGAGGGGGATAGAATTTAAATATTTTGGAGTGTTTTCCTGTCTATATCATTAATTTATATTAGGCCAGGTCATTGTAGTTTAGCAAATTACTGCTCGTTTGAATTTAAGGCACTATAACTCAGAAGGTGCATGCTCTTTCTCCGCCCAAATGAAAAATAAGCCTTATCATGGTGAGGTAAGTCCACCCATTCATTCTGTCGTTGTAATGGGTTTAGAGTGATTGTCACTGTTCCCCACCTCTGACCTTGCTTTCAGCCATCCACTAGTAACTTAAAGTTCCTGTAAAGTAAGGTACTCTCAAGAAAATATTCCACATTATGAGCAGCAAATGTGTAATACTTTCACTATTTGCTCCTTCAAACTTCAACAGAGGAAAATGTGTATTTAGTAAAATGAAGATGCTTTGAGTGGTAGTAGTCTTTCTAACCCTCAAGTGAGAGAGAAACTGAAGTGCAGAGTGCACTGTGAGTTACATTTCGTATCTGGGTTTGCTCTGCCTGTTAATATTTGCATACAGAAAATTCCTATTCTTCTAGCCAATGGGTGTATGTTTGGTGGTATATTCTAAAATCTGCTCAATTATTCTTGACAGGGCTTTAGAGTATTCACAATTTGAATGAAACATTAGATGTTTTAGGAGAATAGCATGTTAGGTAACAAACTCATGCAGCTCAACAAAACAAAAACCGATTCACTCACATCTTGTTAATCTTAAGAATTTTGGACTAATATCTGTCATCAGAGCATTGCTCTTCACCTTCCAAATGTAGAAGACCTGATTGCGTAAGAGCACGGTGCTTCAAGGACAGCTGACCATGCTCAGCAGTTTGCAAATACAGACCAAATGTCACTAGCCTGTCAAATGGCATCTGTCTTTCAGTTTTCTCAATCAAAAATTTCCAAGAGTGAGCACCTGTCAACAGGGAGTCCTTACACTGAATCACTTTTAATGGGCCTTGTGGAAGATGTTATATGCAATTTTGTTTTAAATAAGGTTTAAAATTACTACTTTAAAAATGCAGCATGTTTGGGATAAGGGTGCATCACTTTGCATTTGATTCTTTTGCTTTTCATTGCACGAGTGCTGAATTTCACTTCTATAGGACTCCGTTTTGCTCATTTGCTTTCTAGAATGAAGGTAATTCAGAAATCACTGAAATGATTTCTGAGGTATGCAGCAGGTCTGTGTGATTCCAGCTTGGTATTTTCAATGCATCTCTGAAAACTCAGTGTCCTCTGCAGTTCGTACTCCCAGCATCATGCTGGGACTAGAAGGAAAAGTAATATTCACAAATAGTGTTGCAGTGACTTATAGTCACTTTGGAGTTTTCACTGAGCAATGGAGGATACATTCCACTTGTACATTGAATTGTGCTTGTTAGGTTGGTCTTAAACTATAAGGGAAAGGGAAAGCTATCCATTATGGGACTCAATTCCATCCTCATTTGTACCTGCTGAAGGTACAAGGGCTTGAGTAGAATAAGCGCTTATGTTCTGGTCCATGAGAACTACAGATCATTCACAGAACGAGATATTTGGAGCTGATCCCTGCAGATCATGTAATCCAGACTCAGTGTTATGCTTTGTTCCTGGCTATTCATTCCCACCCTGCCCTTGTGCTTTTACAGATACTCATGCAACCACACAGTCATCCAGTTCAGAGGGTTGATCTGACGGAAAAGCCATTTGCCTGCAGTTAGATCAGTTCCCTGAGTTGCACAAGCACCAGTATGAACACAAGAACAAAGGCAGGATCGTGGCACCCTGGATTTAGATAGGTGCAATTCCCCAGTATTTAAGCCAATGTCCACCTCTTCATTGCCATCAGTAGCTGGGATTGCATTCTCCAAGCCACACGGTTCAGGCAGTGAGTGACCATTGCCTTTGGGGCAGAGCTTGTGTGAACCAGTCACCTGCTTGGACTGCAGTGTCTCTGCAGAGCTCGTTGTTTCTCTCCAGGATACGTGTGTGTACTGAGGAGGTGTGAGGGGGTTATTCAGGAAATGTGTGCTCAAGCTGACATAATGTAGTCAAAGACCCAAGAGAAAAGTTAGGAGAGGGCTAAAATGGAAGATAAGTTCCTGTGAGAGCTTGCACCCATCTGTGCTTTATATGGCATAATTTATATTCTGGTATTGTCTTCCCATGACAACATCTGGGCAAGAAACTGAAGATGGCATGAGTGCAAGCTGTTTTTTGTTAAGTGAGAAATGACGTATGCCTCCTTTCTTCTCTTCAGCCTTTCTTTGAAATGTTTTTGGGTTTCTTTTGATGGTTCAGTTTTGAGCACTGTCTCTTTGTATTCAACTCATCTTGCCACGGTTTGCCCTGAAAGCTCCATAATCATATTATTCAGGAGTGAGAAAATGCAGGGAAATAAACTAGTCAGTTCACATCTTGGTTTTTGAAAACTACATACTGCTCTCAGTTTGGCCTTGAAGTCTAAAGACTAGTCACAACTGTTGCAGTTAAACTTTGCCAATTCCCCAAACGCGTGGGCTGCAGACACCGTATTAAATAATGAAGCAATCATTTGAAAAATTATGCATCAACAGAAAGGTAAATAAACCCGTAAGCCTGCAAAGTTTGATTTTCTTTGAGGGAAAAAAATGCCTATGACTAGCTAGTTAAAAACACAAACCTGCCTTTCCTTTAGTTTGTGTTTTGTGCACAGACTGGTTCTCCTTTTGGCTTGTGATATGGTGCTGCAGTGGATCACATGAAGCACAACAGAGCAATTGAACTTCTCCATACTAAATTTACATTTTCAGTTGGTAGTACATTATGTTCCATTCTTTTTTACATATTTATGAATTTGCAAAATGTGTAAAGATGGCCGTCTGTTTCTAGTTGACTTTATATAAATTTGAACTGCAAAAATGTTCACTTCCTTTTCCTCTCTCATTTAGATATAGTGCTGTCCCTGTGAGGAATGATATTTCTGTTCCCACAAGGAACTGTTAAAATTAGATGGAGAATATTTCGGGGAATGATTCCTTCATATTAATGTGATTCAGGGATGCTTGGACTGCGAAAATGACAGAGTAACATTTGTCAGGCAAATTTAAATGGTATACTTTGAAATATTTCATCACAACATTTCTACATGATTTGAATTGTCTCTTTGTGGGCTTGTTATTTCACAGTGGGGTTTGTCAGCCTACAGATACACAAAGGCTCAGACTGGCGACAGCGAAGGGGATGTTAGATCACCTCTTCCTTGGGGCTGACTAGCAGAAGGCAGGCACTGAAGAAGCACATGAGAGCTGTGTCCACTGACTAAATATTTCATATTAGAGGTGGGAGGCTGTGGCTTAGCTAGAATGAGTGTTATATAAGTCCATGATCTGACTACTCTCACGGATTTTTTTCTGAATTTTGCAATATTTGAAGGCATACCTTAAAAACCTCAGGGTCTGGAATTATGTGATCATGAATTTTAAGGCCTTATGCTTCTGGAGAGGAGACTGGAAAAAATGACTCAAACAAATCTTAAGGTCCTGAAGACTAGCACATAAATTATATTTATTATATATCTATAACTATGTATCTTTTTATTACTCCAGTACTACTTTGTGTTTAAACAATGTCATGATTCTTTGAGACCTGCCTTTTGGAAGCTCAGTGTTTATTGATTCATGAAAGTAAAGTGCTGCTGGTCTTTGCCCTGCACATGAAGCAGGAGGTCACCTTTACACTTAGATACAGCACATACCAGGTTTCAATCCTTGTTATAAGTGTGGCTCAACTGATTTGTACCAGCTGTTGAACTGGATCTTTACTGATACTTGATGCCTCTGCTAGGTTTGTGTCAACGATAAAACACTTGCATGAAAGAACAAGGAAATGGGCTTCATATCAAGTAAAATTTCTCAAAGCTAGTAATTCCCAATGAGTGTTGGGGACATTTGGGAGGTTGTAAAGGAAATAATTTTAAGAATGTTTGCAATACAGGCTGGTGTGCAGAGTAGGAGGGAGCCTGAGGTCTGTTGCAAGGAGCATTATCCTGACTGTGAAGGCTTGATATGGTGATGTCTCTTGGCATCTGGTCTCTTCAGCTTCCCAGGGAACCTCCGCCAGTGACAGCCTGGCACTACTCCTTGCTGTCTGTGGAAAACACACACCGCTATTCCTGCCTACTAGCTACCAGCAAACACCTCCACAGCAATTCATTGTGTGCATGCCTTGACATTTCATATTCCTGCATAATTCCTCTGACAACTAAATCCATTAAAATTCATTTTCATCCAGGCAAATCAGACTCAAATCAATTGAGCTTTGTTCTCTGAAGGCAGCTTGCGCTGGTGCACATGTAATCAAATCCTGAGGTGGCCTTGCATGCATTTTTACAAGCACCGAGATACGCTTTGTCTTTCAATTATTCTTTATGATGTACATTGTTGAAGGGAATTAGAATATTATGCTCAAGTAAACTAACAGTTTTAGATCTTTAGGAAGGATCACCAAGTGAACAGAGTTCCTCCTTTTTCCCAGCCAGTCCCAACTGTACAGGTACATAAAAACGTCTGTCCTCACCATGCAGCATTAAAATAGGTAAGAAGGTGACCTGTGAACCCAGTCTAAATTGCACCTCTCAAGTCCTTACTGTTTTCAAATAGCTGGCTCTCAGCAGCAGTACTTTGTGTAGGCATTTTGAATTGCTCTTCAGAATTCTTCAGGGACGCCTAAGTCACTCTACTGATTAAGTAAAAGGATTTTGGAAGGATGTAGGCTAGCTGAATATACCGTACAATTAATAAAAAGCTACTCTTAATTCTGCCTGAAAAGAAAATAGAAAAGCACGGGTGTTGGGCAAACATGATCAGCGGCGGTCATGCCACTAGAGGGCTGCCTGCATACGCTGCATCAAGGGAATCAAAAGGCATCAAGCATGCAGGCTTCTTTTTGCTTAGTCTTTTCAGCGCATTGTATCAGCACCTTTACATTTGCAATGCCTGTTTTGTTTCTTCTCAAGCTGGCTATCAAATCCAAAGTGAAATACTGAAAGCATATGACATGCACTTCCCAGCCCAACAACAGAGACAGCCAACACAGCTCTGCATAAGGCCTCAAAGATCAAATTATGTTTCATACACTTAGTCTGCCTATTTCCAGCAAATATTGTTTAAAGGAACTCTATCCTCTGTATCATTCCCTATCCTTTGCAACAGAGGCAGGGGTGCTAGCAGCAGCAACAGAGTCATGATTCATTTATCTGTCATTTTTGCAGTAATAAGATGATAGCTTATTATTTACAGGCTGTCTAGTTGCCATTAGACATTAGAGATCAAAGTGGCCACTAGATATTTGCCAAAACCATTGAGTTCAACTTGGAGATTCTTAAAAAGCTCTGTCTGGGCCACCATTTTTTTGTTTGCATGTTTATACAGCAGTGAATTATACTGATAAGAATCAATATCAGAAACATCTTTGTTCGCACACATTTCCTGTTTATGGCCTTCTTTTCACCACCAGAAATGCTACAAATATTTTACGCAGAGGCAAACCAGAAGGTTAATATTATGCAGTAGATTTCACAAGGATGTGAAGATAAAAAAAAATTTGGCTTTTATTTTTTAATGTCCGAAGGATGTATGCAGAGAGATACATAACAGAGATATCTACTAATGTTTACAACTGGCAAACTGTTTCTGAGTGTGTGTGCCTGTGTGATTTACAAATATATATTCTTCCTTAGATTCCATCATATGTTGATATCTTTCTTCAGGATTTCTTGCATCGTAATTCCAGGATAACGTTCATCTGTTAAAAATAAATAATCTTGCTAGAACTTGCTCAGAAATATCAGACCAGATTCATCCCAGGTGTAATTTAATGGACTTAGATCTAAAACAGAGTTCAATGTTACGTTTGGGAGAGTCATTACTGCTGCATATGCTAATGTCAAAACAAGACTGTTTTGCATTATCTTGTCCCTAGAGAAAACATTTTGGAACTCATGATAGTCCTGTTTGCTTCACCCTTTAGCATGCTTATGCATGGCCACCTGTACTTCTATCTATAGTAAAATGGCCTTTTTCCTTTCCCTGATAAAACTAAGCAGTGTTCAGATACTAGATGTGATTGTTCATTTACATAAGGCTTTGTGTACCAATGTTTCCTGTTAGTGGCACACTACAAAGCGCTGTCTTTGTCACTGTGCCATATTAAAACAGTGATTCATCATTAAAGAAATCGGTCCAAATGAAGGGCCTTGGTTTTGGTTTGTCTGACTTTTAAGTATATCACAGATTGGGCTGGCAGCTGAGAGTAGACTAAGGTCTTTAATCAATCCAAAAGGGAGGTGTGACATACTTGGCAGAAGTACAGATAGGTCAACTTTTCTCTGCCTTGCTTTGAGGTGGAACTATGAGGCTGAGAAGATTCTTCATGCTTCACAGCATGGCCCATTTCTAGTCCTTTTGGTAATGGCTCTGAGCTTTGAGTGGAGATACAGGCAATTGACCATCTGAAATTGGACTGAGGGTGCTTGCAGGCTGCTGGGCAACCATTATATAGACTGCATCAGGTTGCTATCATGCTGTGTAGAACTTGAAGCCAATGACTTTGCCATAAAGCAATTACAGCTCCTTTTCTGTCCCTTATCAAATGGATATAATTGCCTGATGGCACCCACAGTTGATACAATGACACTTCTGGCATAACTAGTAAAATAAGTTAATTTTTCTGAATGTAATGAGCTTTGATGTTGAAGAAATGATTCATGTCTAAGATCAAAAGGAAATGTCTTCTGAAGCAGACAGTGTCCCATTTCCCTCCAGGGCCTTAGATTTCTGTCAGGATAGGCAAAATCATTCCCTTTGGATTCTCTGAACCTGGAATTTTATTTCTTGCTTTGTGAAGCAGTGATTTGGGTGAGGATTCAAGTGAAATCTTCGTTGATTCTGAAACTGGTGTTACACAAGGTACTGCTGGGATATATTGCAGGTCCCTTAATGTTTTCTGTTTATGACCAGCCAACCCCAAGGTGCTAATTAGCTAGAAGAATTGCATATACACAGAATACTGCTTTGTTCTTCCATAAAAATAAATTCATGATTGAAGTGAATTTAACTGCTTGGCTTAATTGTGAGCATCCTGGATTTCTGAAAACAGCAAGGTAATAGCAAATATTTTTGAGATTTGTATTTTTCATCTAAAAAAACATTACAAAAGTTTGGTTAATTATTAATAACACTAGTCCTCATTAATGATTTGTTAGATGGAATAAAACCATTTAAACATTGTTATTTGTTTTCTGCAAAGTCTGGCCTTAACATCTGATTCTGGTGGTTAATACCTTTTGTTCTACAATTGTAATCAGTTGTTCTCTTTGCCTATATACTGTGTAGGCTGGAACAACTTCTTTTGTGCATCTTACTTTGACATACAGATAAGATTTGTGCCATGTCATGTTCTACCTTGAGTTCAAGGATGCCTGAACAAGGAACATGGGGCAAAGCATTGCTGACTGAAATCTGTTGCCTCTGAAACTAAGCAATGCAAATGCGACTTATTTTAAATTTTCTTTGGGGCATTCTATTTTCTCTCAGAGGATGAGAACATCAGACTCCTTAGATGGACCAAGTCTTGAAGATACTTGTGGGTACTAAACAATAATGACATATCAGTTTTAAATTGAACACTGCTTCAGAAGTGGCTGCAATAGGAGGCATCTGCATGATCTCCCTGGGTTTATGTAACAAAAATGAACACCAATTACAGTGTATTTTTTCCACTGGGACTTAGCCCATCATTTTGTCTAATTATGGTATGAATCCCGCAATGGAGACAGTCCTCCTTCTGTAAAGAACTAATTCCCTCTAGATATGCTAAAAATCTTAAAGAACTCTAATTATAATACATTTCTCAATAGATAAAGAGAGCCAGAGAGAACCTGTGCCAGCCACTTACCACAAGGAGAAAAAAAAAAAAAAAAAACCACACCAGAAAAAGATAAAGACTACCCTGGGATACAAGGAGGGAATATGAAGTAGTTTGTATAAACTCCTCTCATCCTTTATCTAGGCTCTTATGAAGTATAATGACTGGTCTATGCTTAAAAGCTTTACTGTCGATTGAAAGTTGATAGATCTATCAACATATACTCAAGGAATAATGTTGGACTAGAGAGACTTCAGAAGCAAATGGCCAAAACTGAGTTCTACTGTAGTCCTAAGAAGTGTTGAGATGCTCCAAACTAGCCTGGGTACCCCTACTGCCCAAGCATGCAGTCAGCTTTATGCTTTGTAATTTCTGTCACCGGACATGTTATATCATGAAATAGGTTGCCTGTGATAGAAAATGGAAAACCCTCTGATTCCCTCACTCCCAGTCAGACCAAGTTCCAGCAGAGATTTGGTTGGGTTTCTGCAAACCTGAGATTGTTCGTTAAGCGGCATTAAGCTCTACTGAGGGTTGTTCAAAAGACTGCTGAACAGCAAAAAGTCAGCAGAGAGAAGAGCTGCAAAGCTTCTTCAGCACAACAGAGAGTGGTTATAGATGAGAATGACAAAGAATAGGCTATAGTCACCCGGGGATGAGATAACCACACATATGCATGTCACAAGGCATCAGTTTATTTTGCCTGATGTTCTATTCTGAGTTTTTAAACCTGCAGTATTTAATAAAGAGGCAGTGTTTAACACTGGAATTGCCTAAAATATGCCTTCCCCAGCTGTCTGGTGAAATTGAGTCCAAACTCTTATTTTCATTCAACAGAAGGGTCTCACATCCTTAATAACACTGAATGAAAGATCTTCCAGACTCACTTATGAGAAAGAGTAAACAGCCTTCCCAGGAGGAGGACTGCATGTTGCATTTATTTACAGATCGGTCTACTTTTTAAAAA
>VXAL01008552.1:493147-529185 GCA_013399475.1 Chauna torquata | reverse complement strand
AAAAAAAAGATGATTACTGCTGAAAGATGATACCTGGGGAAGTAAAAAACTGCTATAGCTGGAACTAATCACCTGAGAGACAGACAACAGCTCTCACTGCTTCCTGGCCATGGAGACGTTTGTTTGCCATGTTTGTCTTTCCTTGAGGGAAACAACTGAGAGAATTTATATATGCACAAAGACAAAATCTCCAGAAAACAGACAAAGCTTAGCAACTTCCTGCCTCAATAACCCTGAAATAAGAGCATGTGATAACAATCCAGGGAAGGCTGGTTGGCTTCTCCTTGTTTTACCTTTAAATCACATTAAAAAAGCACAATACTTCATTTAGATAACTTTTTGCTGTCGATTTCCTGTGTTCTTTCTTAAGCGGTTGACACAGTGATATCCAACGGTAAATCAAAGGAAAAGCACGTGGATGTTCCATGTGTCTGTGGAACATCCACAGACAAACTAAGTACAGCTGAGCTGCATTTGTTGTACCAGGCCTCGGAGCAAGGAACTGCTTTTTGAAAAATTTTTTCAAAGCAGGTCATACTTATAAAAATAATCTCATAGTCTGTCTGCATTCCAAAGTCTTCAGTTGGAAGTGTAACATTGACTCTTTCATTTGCTTTGGCTATTGCTGGTTTCTCAGAGCCTATTGCCTGCTGTGAGAGAGGTCACATTGCTCTAAAGTTAACAAATAAGAAGTGACTAGTCTCTGCAACCACACCATCCGTTCCCAGCTGGTATGACTCTGTTTTATCCCTGTAGAGGAGACATATGAAGGTTTGTGCAGTTACTTGTGGCAACTGAGATGTCATGAATAGCTAAAATCCAAGCTACTACAGGCACTGGACCAAAAAGATCATCTCTGCCAGTAAGAGAATAATTGCTTCTGCAGATGTCTTTGTCTCTGAGAGTGGATTCTGAGCTGGATCATGAGTTAAACATACAGTAGGAGAAAGCTAAAGCCACACATCTGTGAACACATGTACCCATAACAGACCTTCCTTTGCTTTGCATGTCTGTTGCATGGATTACTGTTTGTGTTATGAATACTTGTGTGCCTGCATAAACAGGACACTTTGACCTAAAGTTTTAATTGTAAGTATCTAATGTGTGTCTTACTCTGTCGGCTGCTCCAGAGGTGTGAGCAATTTCTGTGATCTCAAGTTTCCTGAGCAGGAGAAAAAAAGAGGCAATGATGCTGAACTATTCAGTATTCATAAAATGTAAAGGCTTATTCAAGTCTTTAATTGGCAGGAGTGACACCAACTTTAAAGGTGTTGTCTACAAGCATTATGTCTGAACTGTGACTTGCTCATGGATATGGAAGGCAGCTTTTCAGAGAAGGGCCTTCAAGAGGACATCTGGTCCATCCCACTACCTCAAAGCATAATAAGCTCTTCCTAATCTCTTTGTTATTTCTATTGTCCAGCATGGGCACTGAAAACACTGAATTTCCACAAAAGTGGTATCCATTTAGAGATGTTTTAACAACTCTAAGCCAGGCAAAGTTCATTGGAAAAGCTGAAATAAAACAAAATCTAACCCAGGCAAAGTATATACTCAGTCTGTCAGGATATCTTTCCCAAATTGCTTTGCAAGCAATTTATTATTCAACCTGATGTCAGCTGAGCTTGTCATGAATGCTGTATGGTACCTCCTGCTAATGGAGATGCTAATCCTTACTGAGCAGTTTTAGTGTGGAGGTAAGTAGGACAGAGGCGCAATGGTGTGCCTGGTAGTGAATTGATGCATAGTTACAAACAAAAGTCATACAAAGGAAAAGCAGCCTCAGTATTCTGATTTCAGTGGCTCCTTCCAGAATAGCTTGCACTTGCGCATATGGAGAATGTTGCTGTGCTGTATTTATGTCAGCTATCCCTTCAGTGGTGGTTATGCTGTACAACAATAAACAGCTCTGAAATTGAGGATGTAACATAGCACAACATTAGGCAAAACCAAGGGCATTCAGAATGCTGCTCTCTTTTTTCTCTCTGTCTCGCTGGATGCTTTCAACAACAGCAAGTCACATTTCTTTCCCGCTAGGCACCAACGTGAAGTAAGTGCAAACTGGTACAGTGTTATTACCTGGACTCCACACGCTGACAAAGTCAGCACCAAAAGAGCTGTCCTGAGATTTTCCAAGCAGTGGAAGCATGAAAAATTTGCGAACAGCAAACCCACGTCAGTTTGATTCTATTGTGACAAGCCGTAAGATTTGCCAGTGAGCAGCCTCCTGCTGGCTCAGATGTGAGCTTTCTGGGCCAATACGTGCTAGTCACGCCACAGGTATTTGGACAGGTTCCTGGTAACCTAAAGCTTATGGAGTAACATAAAAAGTGCTGCACATTAACTGCAGTGAGCATGAATTAGTTTGAATTGGGGTTGCTAAGGCATAAGGAATGAAGTGGAGATCTTCCTTGTAAATTTTCTTCAGCAGTTGGCACCGAGATCCGTGTCTTTCAAGCTAGTATTACAGGTCCATATAGCCTTAAAAAAGTAACCCCCTGCTGCTCTGTGTGCCACAGTACTGGAAACATCTATACGTGAGTTCTGAGACAAAGACAGGATTCTGTTATGTGTATGATGTGTAAGGGACATGGGAAGAATAGTGGGAAGGTGGTGCAAAATGTCAAAGCCTGTGATGCACTCAAATCCAGCTTGTGGGTTTATGTTGTCCTGTAAGTAGAGCCTCACCTGAGCACCCTCTTGCCCACACAGTTCAAAGGGTAACCCAAGTCCCGTTTGCTCCTGAATGTCCCCTCCCTTTTAAGGAAGAACTTGTCTGTCTAATATCAGCTCACAGGGGTGCCTGGGATACATACAAATATCCCAGATAGGTGCTGCTTGCTACATGATCCTTCTGTAATGCTGGTAGGTACATGTATTCTTCATAACACCACATGAGAAAACATTAGACTGTAGCTATTGATGTACAAGTGTTTGCGGACTTGAAGAGGAAATAGCTTCAGGACAACAGCCAAGATTAAATAAGAGAGATTTCTTGCTTACAGAGAAGAACAGATTTCAAGTAACAAAGAATGTTGCTGAGGTCTCATTCGACTTGCAGGTGCCTGTATGTTGTATCCTAATCGATTGCTGTTAAATGGGACTCTATGAGTAGGACTTTGATCTTGAAGACAGGATTAGTGTAGAGACAGTCAGTTTCGGAAGTCTGTGGCTATTAGCTTGATCAAATTATACTTTGAAAATGGGTTAATAAATCTAGAGGAGAAGGAAGGGAGGGAAAGGTCTTCTGAATTATTCATTATTTGTTTCTCAGTTGACAAGTTTACATAGAAATGAAATTCAGGTGGGAGTATAGAGAGTGCAATTTATTAATTACATATGAATTGGACAGACCTTTCCCTGTTATATCAAGATCTGCTTTCACAACTTAGCATTGCATACAGCTGGACAATTTCTTTCTGCCATCTGAAAAATCCAAGCCATCAAAATTCAAATTCAGCTCAGGATTATTTTTCACACACAGCATCAACTGTCCCAGATGATGCTTTAACCATTCTCTATTATGAAGGGACTGAGGGGAAATATGCATATAAAGAATTCTAGAGATCAAGTGTGCAAGGAACCAACTTACCACTGTGTTTTTTCTGGCTTTGTTTTTATATCTGTGCTTATAGAATGAACTTCAGTAATTAACGACTGCTCTTATTCTTGCTGGAACTTCATAACCTGTAAAGGTCTGAGGGTGGTGAAGATTTCAGAGGGCTTCATGGAGTTAGACTTTTGGTAGATAGAGTGTGTAACATGCAGTTCCTTTTTGTGAACAAGTGTGACGTCTATGGCAGGAACAGTAAATGAAAATAGTATCATCCCCATTCCCCAAGGACATAGTCTTAAATTTTCTCTTGTAGCTTTAGCATTTCTTTATAGATTTATATATTTGAATGTTTTTTATTTAATATTCTGTGTAGTCTTTTTTTTTAAAGCCTACTGCACCTATCAAGCAGACCACCATCTCTGGGTGTATTTTTCTATCAAAATGGCAACAATTAAGTTGGCAAATCATTTACCAAGAAAATACCGTTCGGGATTTTTCTTCCTTTTGGATATATCTGCATTTGAAATTTTAGTCATGTATGTCATTGTAAGTCTGCATATTTGTTGCAGGGCACACGAATAAGGAGGACTGTGAACAAACTTTTTGTCCATACTAGAATTAAGTTCAAATATAGACACGCTGCAAAGATATATCTTCTTTGAAAAAAATGTGATTGTTCCACAATCTTGTTTAACTTTTGCTATCTAATCTGTGAGAATGTCCTAGGTTGACTCATAGCATTTACTGTCAGTGGATGGTAAGTAGCAGGAGGAGTCTGCATCTTTCTTGGTCCGCTAACCTGCTGTAATGCTATAGCTGTCTATCTGCACTAGGATGTTACCTCATCAGTAGTTACCCCATTAGTGACTGCAGGGTGAGAACATATTTATTTTTCTGGTGTAGACAAGGCATACAAGTAAGTTTTCATCAATGCTGACAGTTAAATGGATGTGTAACTTCACATCAATTTTGGGTTTCAATCATTTTTTTATCTTATTTCAAGTAAAAGCAAAAAAAAAAAAAAAAATCCCTTGGGGAGCCCAAGGGTGATCCTCTGCTGAGTTATTCTGTTTGCAAAATAACATTCTTCTCTGCAGCCCTCTGAGGATATGATAATATATGTTTATATATTCTGACACAGAAAATGAATATATTCTAAATGCCATTCCTGTCTACTCAATACTCAAGGGTTTGTTAATGCAGGATAGTCATGGACACAGGTAGAAGTCATGTGGATGTGATTACCTGAGCATAACTCCTGTAGCATGTATGTGGACTGGGGAGTTACACCGTAGTCAGAAAGTGTGGGAGGAGTCCTGATACCTCTGGGATGAAATACCCTGGGAGATCTGGGAATTATGGTGGTTTTCTGATGATTGTAGGTTTACTCTGACCTCACAGTCCCAGCCACAAGGAACAGCAATGCGTAGTTGTTTTGCTGCTCCTTCAGCACAACAGGTGGCTGTCTTCCCCCATAGGTGCAGAACAGAGGAGGTGATGAATTTACTAAATAGTCATATTTGTTTCCTATGTCTAAATTGTAGCAAAGATGGGAGCAAACTGTCCTGGTTCAAGTAATACAAAGATTGGTAGGGGGTCTTCTTACAGAGATGCCCCCTGAGGCCAACAATTAATTTGAAATCCTTGGCACCACCTGAGCCTATTTCTGCACGTGAGCTTGTCTCTCAGATCCACACCTTGAGCGCATTCTGGAAATAGTACAGAGCAGTCAATGACTCACCATTGATTGTAGTATGACTCTCTTTATTTTTGTATCCATCTGCTTTCTCTAGCAGATGGATAAGTGGGAAGGAAACAAACTGGTGGAAATGGTATGGATGTGACATTCCCAGATCCAGCAAATCCATGCAGAAGTTACAGTTACCATTCCTTGTAGCTGAAGAATGCCAAAGCCCCCTAAAGTCCACTCAGCAAACACAGGTCAAAACACCCCAGCAGTCTTTTTTCTCAGAGGCATCATGTAATGAACTTTAGAAATGAGAATGAAAAGGGGGAAAAAGCATCCTTCTGTTTTTAAATGTGAAGCGCAGGCTTTAAATTTTGCTGGCATTGTACAGACAAATGATGCACTCTGAATGCCTCTGGGACTGTAGATGTATCAAGTCGGACTGATACTTTGTTTTCAATGAAGCTTTATGAAGGAAAACTTGCCATTTTTGTGTTAGAAGGTAGGGCTGCCTTCCTTGGTAGTATTACATTGAAATACACAGTTTGCCCAACATATGATGTGATACAATGTAATGATATATAAAAATGATAGCTATTTTATTTACAATATATTTATTGAGTTTTAAAGGGTTATAGGTATCTTTTGAATTAACAGAAGGCAAAAACCCAGTCCTGACACCTACTTCTAGGGTCTTTTCAGCTGAGATCAGAGCACTCAGAATGTGAATTCCAACTCAGATTCTGATACTGTCATTTTGCATTAGTGGGCCTGGTATTTCTGTTAACAGTTGAATCTGTCCTTCAGCTTCTTGGAAATAAAGCTTTTCTACAGATAGTTGCACTGAAAGGTTAATGTGTTTCAGTTGCTGGTTCGATATGATAGTTCATTTATGATTCAAGTAAGCTATAGCTTTTAAATGGTACATCAAGAAAACTGAGAGGTTGTAAAGCCAGATGTTGAGCACGGGCTAGTCTGCACCCAGATGTCTGAATGCATGACACGTACCAAGCCAACTTGATCTGCATACGTTTCTGTTACACTTAAATTTCATTGGCTAACTTAGTAGCCATCTGTCTTAGCTGAATTAATATTCAAATCGTCATCACACAAAATTTGGGCTCCTGTGCAATGCTGGGAGTAGCACTGCTGGAGGAGCCAACCTTCAGATGGTGCGTGAAGTCAACCCCCTGCCTGGTGATATCTGTGTTGTCTCCATGGCAGAAAGCTTGAGGACATCCAGCCTCCTGCCTTCTTTTCCAGGTAAACACGGTCAAGCATGGCATGGGAGATACTACTGAGAGTGTATTGGCTGCTGTATTTCCCCTACGCAGTCAACATGCTATTTCACAGATTAAAGCTTATATGGGGGTTAATGGAATATAAATGGTGCTATTCAGCATGAGGAAGCAGTTTGTAAATAGCTTCAAACTAAATACATCAGTGAGAAAACTCGTCATCCTTCCCATGTACCAACCATACTCGGTATGGGCGTTACTTGCCGTTCCGCTCTCCCCCACAGAATTAGCTAAAAAAGCCATGTTCTTAGTCCAAACAGCTCACCCATACACAGACTTGTAAATGTAAGGAAAGAACCTAGTGTACACAAAGCATCTGAGAAACAATTTCTTGCTACTATCACAAGCCCATGGAGTCAGTGTCATCTCTAAATTTAGCACTGTTTTTGTGTGGGGAGTGTACACTTTCCAGACCCTTGGAGAGAAGGGAATTGGCAAATAAGTGTGTATAAATGTGGAAAGCACCAGAGGATTTTATCACTGTGTTAGACTTAGGCTGTAGTAAAGAAGATAAGCTGGGTGAAATCCCTGCCCTTTGGAGGTATAGCAGAAACAATCTCGTTCGAAGTTTTCTGTAAGAGGTAGTGGCTCGCCCAGAAGTGATATGCCATATATGATTCCATCTTTCCCATCCACAGAAATGAAGTCTATCTCTGTACATCTTTTGTAGGTGAGAGTATTGGGTCAGATGGTTGCTTCATAAATTTAAGTAAACATTTTTTTTCCTCACTGTTCCAAATGATCCAGGGTATCTGAATCCAGCCCTGTCTTTTAGTGCCCAGTCAGTTTGCTTTCCATCTGCGTGTTCACTACTAGACTATGTCCAAGCTGTTCACACTGTTCATTATTGCAGTGGCAGGTCCTGACATTTCTTGAGCTTTCCTTGGAGGAAAATCACTAAAAAAGCTTTGGAAGTACTGGTCTGTCTTTTGAGAGAGAAAACGCAATGAGAGGAAATGTTAATCTGAATTTGTGTCTGTTAGGAGAACAATATCCATTTGATTCACAAACTTTGCACTCCGTTTTAATTACTGAGCGATACTGGGAAGGCTGAAAGATATGAATGTGTCTGTAGTCAGCTCAGTTAATGTAAAGGAGAGCAAAGAAAGAGAGGTAGAGTGTCTGTTAACATTTTTTCTCTTCCGCTGCTCATTTGTGACTGATGCTTTTTTTTACTTTATACCTTTGATAAAGTTTACTTTTATTTTCTTTCCTTTAAAAGTGCTATCTTTTTCCAATATTTGGAATGCAACTGTACACTGTATGGTGTTTAATGTCAGAAACCAATAGTTCTAGCAGGCAATAAAACATTTGTATACTTCTGAAACTCCATTGTGTAAATCTACCATTCAAGTGGAAAAAAAAGCAGTTTAATGTTTTCCTTCTTGAATGGGAGAAATGTCTGAGAATTTCTGAACCACTGATCATTTCTGTATGTGCCCTGTAGGCTCTTTGCACTTACATCATTTCACTTTGTTGAGTCATCTCTTTTCACAGGCAAGGAATTTAAGGGCAGAGATAGGTCAGCAAATACAGGCTCCAGCACACATTCTGGTATGCATCTCTTTGTTTTTTTGGCTGTCGTTATTGTGGCTTTTACCATTTTCTGTAAGGGCTTTTAGAGGGATATGAGTCTGTTGACAGCAGTAGGTTTCCATAATGTAAATTTTATTGAGGGTTTTGCACACATGTTGCCTGTAGTGTCAACAGCCAGTGGGTCCCAGCCAGTCAGTGTCTTGAGTTGCATGACACTTACCAGATGCTCTGTGCTGCTGTTGATGGTAGTGCAGTAAGTTGTAGGGCTCAACAGGCAGGCAGAGATTCTTTCCACCACCATTTTGCCGAGCAAAATATGTTTCGCAAACACAGAGCCCTCTTTGCATTGAGGTCTCTAAGTGGTAGGAATCCTGTTGTGCATTTCCACATCTGTGAACTGCTGGACATTCTCAGTGCTCTCTGGAGACGTGGTTATTGGGGAAACAACATGCTTCAGGCGCAAAAGCATGGTGAAAAGCATTATGAGAAGGATAGTCAGAAGTGTTAAGAACAATCCTACGTACAAGTACAGGCTGGAATATTCATCTGCTGTTGTGTCTACTTCTGTAGCCAGAGTTGGAAGGTGGACACGGCCAGTCAGGTTTCCATGGAATTTGAAATAAATCTCAGTCATCGCTCTCTGTCAGCTTTGGTCCATTTTCCCTATTTACCTTCAAATTTCATGTCTTACCTCACCAGACTCACAAAGCAGGTCAAGAGAGGAGACTTAAGACAGATGGCAGGGTGTCTTTTTAGCAGAACTCAGCAAGAAATACTCCATCCTCTTGGTCTCAAGACTCTGTTTCAAAGAGTTAAGCAGACTACATGAGACCGGACTTCATAAATCATTTTCTGAGTTGCTATTATAATGATAACAAGCACTAGACTTGTGTTTTACGTGCCACCAAGCTTGTATTTTGTCCTGACAACGCTTGGGTCCTTCTTTCAGTACGTCGTCTCCTTTGGTAGGTGAAATGCTTTGGTCCTTCTCTCAAACTGAGCTGCAAAGGGTTGCACAGTTTTGGTCTTTGCAAGTGTTGTTTCCCAAACAGAGTGAGCTTTCTGCCAGCTTCTCCCACAGCAGGTGGTTTATCCCTGTATGAGCTGGGGAAGGTTACTGTCAGCTGGGAATCTGTTCTCTCCTAATCCAGGGTTACTGATACTTGCTTAGAGTATGGAGTTTTGAGTTTCTTGTTAGGAATAGTCAAAAAGTTGTCTTTCTAGAAGGAAAAGGAGAGGGAGAGGGAGAGGGAGAGAGAGAGAGAGAGAGAGAGAGAGAGAAATGAAACCAAATACCAAAATAGCCTAGCCTGTATGTGGTATTGCTAGGTAAGAAATGAGTTTAATCCGTTGATGTGCTCCTGTGAGCCACCTAGAGATCAGGAGAAGCAGAGCCTTTAACTTTAGAGAATGACCATGCAAATCTAAATTTTACAGTCTCCTGTGGTAAAACTTACTTCTTACTTATGGGTAAGAGAAGGCCCCACAGGCTATGGAATTAGATGTCACAAAGGAAGGGAAGACATGAATCCAGCCAGTGTCCTCCTCCATGTGTTCCTCATTGCTTATCAGGACCCCTTCTTTCTGTTGCAGGGTGTACTCAGCAGGCGACCAGAGCCTTCCATGTGCCACTGAGGCAACTCTGCCCCAGGATATGACACTTCAGTCACCCCCTGGCAGCAGAACTTACTAGACGTGGCATGTAACAGTTGGGTTGTCAGGGTACCTATATACAGAAACACCTGGTTTTGCCAGAGTAACTGAAGTAACCCATTTGCATTGCACATTTGTAGCAAGTGCTGCAAACTAAGCCAAATGATTTTTTTTTTTTATGTGCAGGTCATAAACTTCCCCAGAAAACAAAGTTTACAGTACACACGGAGAAATCCTTACAAACAAATACTGGTAGCAATACTGTAAAAAATGTAGTTTTTTATGGAGGGGAGGTTAGTAGTCAGAAATTGCCAGCCCACCCAAGACTAGAGTATGCATAGAAAGGTTTGTGTTTCAAAGTGCTCAGCTTTTTGCCAAACGGCTTGGAAGGATTCTAGGTTTGAAAGCTTCGGTCAGGACATACTGGGGTTTGGTTTGGGGTTTCCCTCCCGTACTCCAAACTTCTGATGATTTCTCCAAACAACTGTTTTCAAGATAAAAGGCAAACAAATTAATAACCCAGCCACAGCTCTATCAGAGTGAGCCAAATAAGAAAGTCCTCAGATTTCAGTGATTCCTAATTACAGGTGACTTTTGGTGCTTTAAAATACTTCAGTTATATCAGATGTATTCAGGTTACCATGGAATATTCCTAGTCTTTCCAGATTTTTGATTTCTTAGATTTGCAACCCCAAACATGAAGTAACCAGTCATGTGTGACTCAGAACCATTAGTGAAAGTCTTTCTGTGATGCTGCTAAGTTATAAACAAGAAAGGTGTCTATAAAAATATTGTCGTTAGTTAGCAATACAGTGCTGATATGCTATTAAGGACTTGGTGGCCATTTTAATATCTGTAGCGGGTTGGAGGAGACATATGTGCAACAGGTTCCTAATGTAAGAAATAGATGACGGAGGTAGCTGGTCATGCAAGTGAATTAGCAGCTGGGATGAAGAGAGATATAGAGTGAGCTGTACTTTAGGGGTGAATGGTAGCATGAGGGCTCTGACCAATGTGCCTGTGCAGGATCCCTCCCCTTTCATGTGTCTAGAGGTCCCAGTGGGCATGTCTGTGCTGAACCCAGAGGATGGGCTTGTGAAGAGAAGGGCGCAGCCTGGGCTCCCGCAGCCCTCTGCCTCTTGGTGACACAGGCACCCACCGGTGCGGGTGCTGTATTACACTGCCCTACAGTGTGCCACAGTGACAGAGCAAGTGGTTAAGAGTGCTTGAGCATTCAGAGACACAGGCTTGTGGAGGTTTTGTAGTCTCGTTGTCTGGTCTTAGGGCAGCCTTGGGGCACCCCTCAATATCTCCAACAGCAAGCAAAATGAAAAGTGAGGGATCCACATCTGCAAAACTCTTGCAGCCTTGTTATATAGTCTGTGGCATTGACTCCAGCAGCAGGTTTGGTGCTGAGGCAGAAGCAGGGGACATGAAGGTGAAGGTCAAGCACTTTGGCTCTCAATTATAGGGCAATACATCTTAACTCTGTGATTTTCACTCTTTGGACATATAAATGGAAATTCTTCCCCCATGAGGAATATTCTTCTGTTATACAGCAGGTGGAAATTAGAGTGTGTGAAGGTTACTGGCCATATTAAACCTCTGTTCTTACAGTACGATTTCTCTGTTGATAATGAAATGCAGTCAGTCTGGAATCTGACACAAGCATGAGTTAAAGTACAGAGCAATGTCCTTGCCCATCTCATCTGCTATCTTACTGACAGTAAAAGCCAGAGCTGGTTTCTCTCCTTCAGGCGCAGATAGCCTAATGGCTTTACTTCATAAAATTAGACTGCAGAATGCTAAGGACATTAATCTTTAATTCAATAATTAACTACAAGCCAAGACCTTGAATTAACAAAGCTCTGCTGGGCACTTATTAATAAAAGGAGCAGATTAATAGCAGAAAATATTAGCAATGGGTAGTTGGCACAGCTTTCATTTTTGTAGTCTCAACTGTAGAATTGTCAGGAGCAATCAACTGATCAGGCTATTGAAAGCTGGGAAATCAACTATATCTTTTCCAGAAATAATTCAGTAGCTTCAGGCAACCCCAAATATTTTTGCTTTTCAATCTACCAATTATCTCAGTGAGCCTATCTTTTTGGATATTAGTAGATTCAACTTTGCACACTCCCCTTTAAGGAATATAAGCTTGAAGACCATAGAGACCAAGGTCATGTGAACGTAAGTGGGTACACAAAGATTCTGCGAAACCTGTGTATAAAGCAGGTTGATATTATAACTTTGAATGATTCAATACTGGAGGCAAAACCTCCCTGGCTACCCTGAGAAGCCCCCAGTTCATGGACAGAGATAGTAGGTAGAGGTTTAGTATAGAGCAGAGCAGCATAACTGGAGCCCAAATTCCCTGTGATCTAAGTTGTTGATCAAGGCTTAGTCATTATTCTCTGGCTGGACAATACATTTATTTCTAAGAACTGCCAAGCACCATTAGTGCTCACTGATGCTGAGTGGATACAGACTGATTCCAAACAGACACTTTTTTTAGCAGTTTGTGCTCATTTTTAAGCAGGGATTAAAAAAAAACTCATTTAATAAAAAGCAGTAATGAAAATAAAAGCCCCAAACAAAACAACAGTAAGGCTTCTTCTCAGTGTGTGTCTCACTGAGATAGCAAATTCATGAGCCAAAACTACATGGGCATTGAAATTACCATTGTCCCTCTGCAGCTACCAGGATTTGGGGAGCTTCAGGAACTCTCAAGATTTGGGCTGTTCTTAGGAAGCCTGCATGGCCCCTCTGCACCTTTGTAGATCACAGAAGAGCAGAGAGAAAGAAAGATTTTCCCCAGAACAGTGCAGACAGCACAAATTGATTTTGCAACTGCATGAAACGTCTTGTCTTGCCTACTTGCTTCCCTTTACTCCCATATTTTGTTTAAGTGTCACTTGCTAGCAAGGCATCTCTGAAAGTGCAAGTAACTTTTCTGAGTTCTTTTGTTTTTCCACCCAACACTAAAACTACTACAAAGAGTAAAGTGGGACAGAATAGAATGATTATGCCAAGGCTGTTAGTTTAAACTGCTCTGAGCTGTCTGACCAGTGCAGAAAGGTTCCTTTTTGAACACAGACGCTACCAGGTGTATTCTGTCTCGGTGACCTTTAGAGAAAAAACAGCATTGAAGAAATGCAAACAAAGCATTAAAGTATCAATTCTGTCCATGGCTTGCATTTCCTCTGGGGAGGATCTGAGGGAGAGGAAAGAGGGGAAGTCTCTTCTTTCAGTGGCGGACGGTGTTTTTTGTTCTCATGCTAAAGTGCAAGATAGTATGTCTGTGTCTCAGCTGTGACAGTGCATAGGAAGAGAACAGAATAAAGCATAGTTACCTTTCAGAGCAGGCAGGAGTGTTGGGACTAGGCACTAGAGCAGCTGGTTCAGACCATGAGCTTGCTGGTGATTTGTCTAGGAACATCTCCTCCCAGGTAGTGGGATTTGTGCAGAAAAGGTTTGCTGTCTTACTGCTGGAGTCAGGATATTGTCTTTTTAGCAACAGACATGCCAAATGCACTTTCTTCTCTGCTCTTGAATTCACATGGTTCGCTGGCAGGGATGGCTTATTTTTCAGGTCTCGAGATGTCAACTGAGAGTCTGACTCAACAGCATCAGTGCTGATGCCCTTCCTTCGCAGGCAGTAGGAGAAGGGGTAAGGAGACTTCTCTTCATGTGCTTCACTGCTTGGATGGAAACAGTGTGAGCCAGCCAGTCCCCTCCCTCAGCAGCGGTAGGCAACAGTTAGAGCGGAGAGGATCCGTAGCGCTCCGGCTGCTGCATCTCGGCAGCAGGAGAGGAGGGAAGGGAGGGAGGCTGCGAGGAGCTCAGCTCGCAGCAAAGTTTGTGCAAGGTTCTTCTTAACCCTTTCGTGCTTGCAAGTGGTAAACAAGGCTGACCTGCCTGCTAATTGTGGAGTAAGACATGAGGAAAGGGTATCAGTTTCTCTGATTTTCTGGAAGTTGCAGAGGTTTTTTTTTTTCTTTTTCTTTTTTTTTTTTTGCCTCTTGGGAAGGGTAAGCTGAGGAGGGTTCCCAGCTGGGCTCCTGTCTGGAACCAGGGACAGATGTCATTTGTCATCTGGGACCCTCAGGATAGTCCACAAACATTGCTCTTTGGCATTGGTGCTTTTGATGTATTTTTGTCCTTATGCTTAGTGTCTGGTGTTTTGGGGAGGGCTCTGTGGCTGGTTTAGTTTGCAGGTCATTTCTCCCCTGATGAGTTTGAAAGTGTGTGTGAATAAACATAACCCCAGCTTTGCTGTGTTATGGGTAAAACTGGTTTTCACCAATTTATGAATACATGAAGCACAGTTTTACCTACAAGGCCCCACAGAAATGAGGCAGGAGGAGTCAAGGCTGGTGTGAGAACCCAAACCATCCTGATCTCTCTGATTACCAAACCAACCTTTTGACCTGCATTTTTTAGCTCCCCCGCCCCCGGCTGACAAAGTAAGGATGTTTTGTGACCCTGTTCCAGTTACTACACAAATTAAACTTTATCAATGAAAATTACAGTTTTCTTTGTGCGCATATTTCAGGAAGGTGACGGGGAACAAGTTTGCCTTTGCCTTACGCAGGGTCGCTCAGTTTGCTGGGGGTAGTTTGGGTTGCGTTGCAGCTGGCCCCAGGGTTTCACCAGCAGTGGAGCACATCTGGAGGTGACCAGCATGTAGACGAGGTAGCCACAGTTCGCAGCTGCAAACCACTGAGCTATCTGCAGCTGCATGCAGCTGGGTTTCACATGCAGCCTCAGCAGCCACTCTCCATGTCTCTTGTGCCCCAGCAGGTGGGTTGGCTGCAGGCACCTCACAGGGTAAACCTGACCCACAGGCCCACACTGGCCATTTGGTTTGTGGTAGCGTCCAGTGCCTAGAGGTTGTTTTTCACAGCCTGTGTGTGGGGCACTAGCAGCAAGGTTCCGCTCTGCAAAATGGTCCCACATGGGGTTGGGAAAGAGAATTTCATTCTTTCTCTGCAGCTTTGTGCGTGACAAGACAGACATTTCATCTCATCGGAATAGCTGGTTCCCCATGGCCACAGTCTGAGCAGAGGGGTCATAGGGTAATGAAACACAGAGCTGCACAACTCTTTCATCTCCTTGGATGGAGGGGTGTATTATAAATCCATCTTTCTATGAGCTTCAATCTCTGGAGCTCACAAACACAGTGTATTATTGCAGTGTTGCACTACTTAGATAAAGAAAAGATAGCCTCTATAAAAACTGTGATTCCTCCACACTTCTGTACTGGGAAGAACCCTCTGAAAACCAAGACTTTACAAGGCAGCTTTGATTGCTGATTTTATTTCACCTTTCCTTTTTTGTAATATCACGTGCAGTGCTCTATATTGCAGCCTGTGCCATGATTCCCTGCTAGGCACATAGGAATAAAAGTACATTGATAAATCGGAAGACTATGTTGTTTTTTACTGGAATCTGTACAATTACTCCTTTACCAACAGCCTACCTGACAGCGTCTCTAAACCCTGGGCACATGTACTTTTATTTAAGAAGAAATAAGTGAGAGCTCTGTTTAACCAGGAATTATGTTGCTGGTTGAATTATGAGACCCAGAAGAGGCAGGCATGTGTTGAAATCCTGCAACCCAGCTTTTTGTATAATGCTAATGAGCAGTCCTGAAATGAAAGGCTCTCTCTCCCTGTCCATGCAACCCAGCTTCTCTGCTCAGCTCTTTTTCCCTTTGTTGATTTTGCAGTAAATTATCTCTCCCTATTGTAGGACCAAGCTGCTGTTTGCTGGATGGGCACACTTAGATTTCTTGTTTCCTTTGTAGCAGGGTATAATAAAGACAGATGAATTTTAGATAATGCCACAATTTATACCAGCTGAAGCTGATGAATGCTTGACTGACTGATTGCTGAGTTCCTGAATTGTTGAGAAGTATGCAAGGCTTTCTCTCTATGTAAATTTTTCGGCCAGTCAATGACAAATTTGTGTGATATAAAATGAAGGTGTACTAATTGCCTTGGAAATATACAGAAATATGAACCCAGTGAAAATAATTTTTTAAGCAGCCATTAAGGATTTGGGGGCTGAAGAGTAGAGAGCTCATTAGGTTTCTTCCCTTGCATTATTTGACGTGTGTACCAAGCTTTGTGTCAGGTCATTTTACACATCTTTCTCATAATAGTCCCACTGCAATATTAGAGTGAAATTTGGTTTTAACAAGGAACAAGTAAGGTCTCTGAATAATTGTTAGTGGGTATAATCTCTATGTTTCTTTAGGGATCCTTCTGTTATCCAAATTAATGAATCCTATGAACAAACTAAAGCATACTTAGGGTCTTTAAACATTTATTTCTGTGCAGCTGCAGTGAATGGAGACAGAGCAGGGCTCTCATTTCCCCCACGTTGCTTTTGCAGCAGACACGTCCCAGAGTGGTTTATTCAAGCCCTCAGCTGCATAGACCTTCCATTATTCAGGTCTATTTGCGTGGGGGAGGGCCAGGGCCAAGCAGAGGTCTCTTTGGCTAATGGGGATGATGTTTATTGAACCCTGGAAAGAGCTACAACTTGGTAGGTGCCTGTGCACATGTCAAAGATGGCAGAAAAAAAAACAGAAACAATGTCTGAGTTTTTAGTATTAAGGACAGAAAGTGTGTTAAATTAGAGCAGACTTTTAACTCAGAGCTGTCATGTCTGAAATGCATTCTGTGTTTGGACAATACTTTGGACAATACACCTGTTGTTTAGAGGTTATAGTTAATACCAGCTCACCATTTATCTATTCATTACCATCCTTACTTCTTCTCCCATTAAAACAACTTCTCTCCTCTGCCTACATGTTTAATCCCTGCCTGGATGAGAGTTTGGCTGCCTGAGCTGTTGTGCTGACCCGAGGCTGCTCAGCTTGCCTAGAGTTTCATTAGCTTTCAAAGGGCTTAGGGAAGTTCACCCACTTCGCCTCGCAGAGAACTGCTAGAAACCTGTACCAGGTGCCTTAGAAATCATCTCAGCACTGTGAGCTTGTAGTAGTATTTATTAATATGGCAGTAATAATCACACTTAGCACTTCTATATTTTCAAGACACTTTGCAGTTACTCAGTCCCTCAGTGAGGTGCAGTCAGCTTTGAAGAGGACTGTCAACCATCCAATTTTTAACAGCTTTCATCACTGTTACAGGCTGTGTAGCTGTGCAGTGTAGCTACTCACAGGACACCTCCCTGAAGAGGTGCCCAGGCCCTCTCCAGCCTAAGAAACCACAAGGTCCAACTCCCAAGGTGCCCAGCTGATACCTTTTACAGGGAAAAAGACCTTTTCTTTACCCTTCCTGCCTTCCTCATCCCCTGCCCCAGCCACCCACGGAGGTTCTAGGAGACATCGTGCTGCCATGAGGAGAGCTAGATAACTGGAACTGCCTGAGGTGGTTGCTCGAGGAGTTGCTCCTCTAAAGATCAGGATGGTTCCTGGTTTCCACCTAAAACTGTACAAGTGCTAGGCACAAGAGGGTAAGCCACTATGGAAGAGATACTGAAACAAGAGACAGCACTTAGTTGCTGTTTGTCTTGGCAGAGACAAGACTGTAAATATGTTTTTGTTTGAATAGGTTTTGTCTTTTTAGCCATGGCAGATGATCTATACCACAAACAGGCAGGTAGAAAACAAAAAAACCATGTTTCAGTAGGTTTTGGAACAAGAGTCTCTAGTGAATGTTTGGACTTCCAAATATTTATTGCTCATTCAGATTTGTGTGAAATAGGTCTAGCTGCCACCAACTTTAAAGGAGAAATACCACAGTCCATTGGATAGTAACCTTGAAAGCAAAGGAAGTTGCCCGGAGCTTGTTTCTTGCTTAGGCCACTAAGGGTCCCAGGCAAAAGTACTGACTTGTGTATGCGTCATTTCTGTTTCCGGAAAGGGAAAAAATATTGCTACCACTCTCCCGTAAGCTGTCTGTCGATATAAAGTGCTACGCAAATGCATGTGGTCATGTGCCCACTGCTCCAGCAGGGCTGAAAGCCTTTCCCCCTCTGCATTCCCACACAATCTTATTTTGTCCAGTACAGTGTGCTTCAAAATGCTCATGTGTTTGGACTAAAAGAGTTTTGTTGTTCTGAAAGGCTTTGGGCTATTTTGACAATTTGTCTTTGTTTTGAACTTCCTTCTTCAAAAATGCTGCGATGCTTTTGGTTATTTATAAAAACTCATTATCCCACAGATAACTGAAAAAATTCAGCCTAGTCTGATGTTACTGCTAATTTTTAGGAACATTTCTGATTTGATTTACTGTTGTCAGTGAAAGGCTACATTGTCCTCCACAGAATTCTGTCTGAAGCAGTCCTAAGCTTCATTTTCATGAGTGAACTTGTGAAAAAGGTCATTGCAGATCCCCAGAAAGGTTAACACCACTCAGAAGAGACTTCCAGTGCTCTAGGTAAGTCAATGAGATCTAGCTCAGGCACAGCCAGGTGGCAGAGAGCAGGGTTGTATAGACACTCCTCGGAGTGAGGGCTATCTAAAAAGTAGGTTCCACCTGGATCCAAACTGCCGGTATATGGCAGCCACCCTCCACCAAGGTCCCACTCAGGTCCTTCTGGGCCCTGACAAAAATTAGCTGAACAATGGATCAGGGATAGAACTTAAACCAGATCCTGTTCTCCAGCCAATGGTCTAGAATATTATTATTTTCTCCTAAGTAGGACAGCTCTTGCAGCAGTGCCTATTTTTAGGGAATTCAGCACAATTCCTAGACCCAAGAACTTCAGTTAAATCTAGAGAAGCTTTCAGATGTCCCGATCATCTGTTTTTGGCTGGCCAGTTGCTAAGATACAACCTGAGAGGTGCTCACATGGCAGTGAGCCACTCTGTTTTAGTCACTTAAAGCAGGCACTTGTGTTTAACACTCATAATCAGGCTTGTCTTACAGCCCATCTGCACTGCTTACTGGATGATCTTAGCGTGATTGATGACAATGCACAATAACTGCTAAAAACTGGGCCTTATTTTAGCAACAAGATAATGGATGGGCTTCCAGGAGACTAGGTAGTTTCTCTGCATGATGGACAAATAACACATGTGGACAGTGCAGCTTTTGCTGGGAATTGGATCACTCACAGAATTTTCTTCTTCTCATCTGCATAGCAGTGCTGGTGCCCCAGGTGAGACTCAGCATGGACCTCAGTATCACAACCAACACCTGGACTGTGTATATGCGTAAAAAGTGCACATTTTATACTTTGGTGCTCTATCTGGTTTTTCTGAAACTCTGGATATTCTTGGTGGAGCCTGAAAATGTACGTGTTCATTTTTTATTCCCTCCTTATTTCCCCACAGTCTGGCTTCATGCTCTGTCTGTGGACAATTTAGCGTTGCCTTTAGTGTCACTTAATATTAGGCTACCGGCAAGTGGGTGAGTCACTCATGAGCTACTGGACATGCTGTTGCCACAAAGTCCATCTCAGCCCACCCAGAGCTGGGCCTCACTGTGCAGAGAACATTTTGACTCCTGTGGGCTTCACACCGATTTCTGCCTGCAGGAACAGCTTGCAGAGTTAAAGTTTAGATGTGATTCCCTGAAAGGTGCTTCACAGCACAGATGATGCTGAGGGAAGTCTTAGATACAGTCACACAGGTTAAAACATGTGCCTTTCCTCCTGTTACAGTACCACCTGAACTTGCCAGGCAGCACTGTGATTACAGTGCTGATCAGGAAAAAGTTTTGTCTTCAGAGCTCATCCTGAGTAGAACTTTTCTAAAGCTAGAGTTCACTGTTTTGCAGGGTGGTATTTTGGTCTGAGCCCAAAACTAATGGACTCAGGTATTCATTAACTCACTATTGGCAAGTACCCATGAGGCATTACTTTCATAATCTTTAAAATATGAACAGATATTCCCTGAATTCCAACCAAATCCTCTCAGGCAGACCATAAAGCTGAACGCACAGTGGGTAGAGTATGGAGATGCTAGCTGCAAAACAGTTAAACCCTTCTCTGAAATCTCAGATGTCACATTATTTGCATGATTCACAGTTAACAGATGGGCTTATGCCTATATTCAGGGGGGACCAGTTCTTCAATTGCAATCATTAAATAGTAATTATGACAGCTTATACTGAAAGGGAAAACAATTTTGTGATGACCCCATTACATCATTTTTTTATTTCTTTGGTTTGTTTGTTTTAGTTCCAGTCTTAAAGAAGAAAATCCCTTTTCTCAGTTCTCATTTACAAAATATGCAGCTGAGAGGACTTTGCCCACCCACACACTTTGACATTTCAGATATCAGTATTTCCATCCAGGGCTGGATGAACTCTTTCTAAACCCATCTGGAGGAAACATGGTTGAAATCTTTGCAGCAGGAGAGTGAAAAACAGTAGTACACGTGAACACTGCCATCTCTGCCCTGCCACCATTTTTCGCTACAGTTTTGAATAAACTGTTCAAATAATCTGTCCTCTGCAGGAAAACACAGTACAGAAATCCTCAGCCACAGCCAAGTGTACTAACAGAGTTATAGTTTAAGCTAAAAAACTTCTTCAGATGATACAAAAGCCCTTGCTGCATGGCATGGGATTAAATGGCATTGGCATTGGATTAAATCTTCCAAAAGTTCGGATTATTCTGCATACACTTGCTTCCGAGCTTCTGACAGGAGACACTCAATTTGGCCTTGCTCAAGCAAGGTACTTTATCAACTGTACCATGGATCTGAAAGAGTGTGTGGTGTCAGTGCTGCTCAGCCCCATCATCTCTGGGTGACTGCCTCTGGCTACCCATACAACACAGGAAAATTCACCTTACAACTAAGATGTTCCTGATGGCCTCTATCTGCATGGGGATTCTGGTGCAGAGGGATGTAATGCCTCCTGGGACAGATGTCAACATCACAGATCTGTCTGGGAATAAGGCCTCAATTGTATTTAACCTACAGGTGGGCATGAGAGCCCATTGGTGCTTATTACTGAAATAGTCAAGGTCATCAGAGTGGGAAAAATAGCCGTATTTTATTCCTTTGCTGCATTAAACAGTCATTCAGATATTTCTCTTTAATCCACTTCCCAGGAGTGACCTTTTCCAATAGCAGAGACACCTCTCTTGCCATGACCCCCTAAATCCTGCTTTTGCCTTTGCCCCAAAGCATCTGTACCTTAACGTCTGCTGTTTATGGCCAACAAGCCTCAGAGGTCTGTGCTGTGACATAGACTCCATGCATTGCCCTGACCCTGTGCAATGGTACCCCACTTTATTCTCCTACACTGAGGGAGCAGGAAAAGAGTTATGTCACATAAAACAATTTTGAAATCTTCTGTGATTCATTGGATGAAAAGACAATACGCTATTATTTCTCAGCTCAGGCACAATAGTAGGAACCTAACATTACCAGTAAATTCAGATTAGAGACGGATCTTGAGACCTACTTCCAAAATTAAAACTCTCAGAGTGCTGAAGAGGAGCAAAGCAGGCAGTATGAAGATAAATGAAGAACAACCGCGCAGTGTGACTGTGTTTGTTCCCACTCTGTTTCACTGGAGGCCTCTTCATACGACAGCTTTTAGCATGGACTCCTTTCAAATAACAGTGGAGACAGGACGTCAGCCTAGACAGACTCTCAGTCTGAGCTGTGACAGCTGTTGCTGTAAATTTATGGTATAGCCAGGAGTGTTTCCATTTGATGCCTCTGTCTAATAGCAGTCACAAGTTCTCTCTTGCCCATCCTCTGGGTCAGTAACAGAACAAGCTCACTGGCCAGTTCCACTTCATTATTGTTCATTTTTGGTGAAACAAAGAATGAATGTTACTGTGTGACTGTGTGCTTAACTAATGTGCCTGATTATTAATAGCCGTTTTTGGTTCCTCTCCCAGCCTATGTGCCACAAAATACATTTCCCTTCTGTCTCCAGGATCAAGTTGTCTGGGAATTCACTGTTCTGTGAAGAGACTGGACAAAGACCTCATTGAATTTCCCTCCCTTTTTAACAGAAGGCTGATAACTCTCTTTATTTTTAGCGTATCAACAACAGTTGCTTTATTGCTTCACTGTTCATAGATGAAGACGTGTTTTTGATACAGATGAACAGCTCTACCCAGAAAAATTCACCACATGGTTTTCCTGCATGGCACACATGAAGTAAACTGCTGGGTTGCCTGGTCCTCTTCACAGGCCCAAAATACCCACCACACCCTGCCTCACTCCACACAATCTCTTAGTTCCCACTGAAAGTGGGCAGTATTATCCATGCCCCAAATCCACATTGCCAGCCTCTCCCAGCTTCTTAAAACCCAGGCTTCTCTAGTGCCTAGGCATCAGCTCCAAACACCAACCATTTTCAGATCTTGTACCACACTCAGGTGATGCTCTTGAAGAGGCTTCTCGCCCTGGGAAGCTGTAGGAAGCTTTCTTGCTGGGCAGCAGTGGCTGCATAAGATGTGCTTTGCAATAGGGGAGAATACTGAGAAGAGAGACCTTATCGATGCCATGCTATTGCTGAAAATTAGCCTTTTCTCTGGCAGGTTCCTGTTATTATTTCAACAGCCATTCCATGTACCCAGTTTAAAGGACATTTGAAATTTCTGGGCCAGGTCTACTCTCCACAGATCCGTGTGACTCTCACTGGAGACGCAAAGGCGTTCACCCCTTCCCCTGACAATAGCTTTAGGAAATACTAAGTTTGTGTCAGTGTCTGTCCAGTGCCTGTGCTGCTCTTTGTAAAGCTTTCAAATGCTCCATTTCTACTTCTTGAAGAGACAGTCTTTTGCTGTCTTACCCACTAATACCAATAAAATCCCTGTTTCCATTTCCTAGGATTTTAGTCTTGTGCATTAGGGAGAAGGCACAATATCTGCTTCTGCATACAATTTATTATTAACCTTTCTTCCTGCTTCAGCTCTTCTTCTAATGACAAGTTCAAAATAATCAAGACAAAGAGTAACAAATGTAGGAATAACTCAATGAGCTGCTGGTCTCAAGCTGTAACAGAAGCATGTACAGTGTGTGTGATGTTCTGGGACTCTCAGCAGGGGTCAGTCCTGCAAAGATCATCCTGGGAATAAATGTGTGCACTTAAATAAAATTACAGTGTAAGAGATTAGACCTCTAGGGTCCACTGCTTTAAAATGAGGAAATCTCAACTTCTGTGAGCTTGGAAATCTGTAGAAATCTCTGTATGTGGACCCCACAGACTGCAGTGAGTGCTCTGCCTAGCCTAAGGCAAACAACTGAGTTAATCATACAAGAAGAGGTCATTCACATATTGCCCAGATGCAAAGTCTCTGTATTGATGACCAAAGCTTGTGATAGCAATGCTTTGCTGGGCTGCACCAGTCACTTTTCGGTGGAGCCATGGTTTCCCCAGGCACTTCTCCCCCATCTGTGTACTCAGTTCCCAGAGCTGGGCTTCTTCAAGGAGCTGTTTGTGAATGTGATGCTGGCGACTTCATCACTGACACTGCAGCTGGCTCCATCCCTGGCCTGCATACTGACAGCGCAGTCCTGAGGCCTGAGTACAGAAGCACACTTTGCTGCATTTTAACGTCATCAGCAGGGGCTATATCCACCCTTCTTTAGCATCCCCTGCACATTTAGGCTGATGTTAGTATAGGTACTGGTTCCTTGAATATCAGCCTAGCCACCAATATTTGATGTACTCCTGGTCCCTTGATTGTTTGCAAAAGCTGAGTTGCTGAGTTCTGGACACTAACAGACGGCTTGCAGCACCCAAAGGTGCTGTGTTTCCTTGGGGGCTGCATTAACCTGCCAAACGTCACTAGGTGGCACACCCGCTGGAATTCACCACATCAATGTTGGATGTTACTGTTGCCAAAGCCCGGAGCCTGCAGCCAGGTGGGCTGGTATAGCAGACATTGGCCTGTTAACCATGTTTCACGGGACCTGGCTTTGTAGCTTAAAATGTAACAGTTCATGCCTGTGACACTGGAGAGGCCTTGTTCAAAACCTGCTGGCAGTCAAGATAAACGCTTGTACAAGGAGGGAGGGGGACCGGTCTAGAATTTGGTTAGTTCCTGAAGCCTGAGCTGTCCCTTGTTACTTTAGCGTTATTGGTGTCTGCAACCCACAGCCCCCCCTCCTGCCCCTCTTAGATTTCTTTCATATTTCTTATACCTCTTTCTGTACACTGTCCATCCTTGTTCTTTCCAAGCCATCATCCCCCACCCCCAGCCCACCTCAGGCTCACACAAAGTTCACGGGAGCAGAGCCAATTCACTGCAATGTTCATATTTCAGTGAGTGGGTCATATTGGACAGGGCTGCAATAGAAATGCAGCAGTGGGCAGCTGTTTCCCATTTATTCACATGTAACCTCCACAGCAATGTCAGCAGAATATTAAACAAGGTTTTAGCATCTGTTTTTTTGGTTGGTTGGGTATCAGCCAACAGCTCCTGAATTCCAAGACTGACTAAGTGTCTGTATATCTCATTAGCAGGGTTAGCTAGTCTTTATCACTCGCTGCCACAGCAAAACCTCAGCCACTCTTAGCTCCTTTGCAGAACATAATTGTTGGTTGCAAGTATCTGATTCTTGTAGCTTCTTTTGCCAAGGCACAGCATGGGCTCTCCTCTGTTTCCTCAGGACTGTAGGAAAGCTCCAGGCCATGCTAGACTGAAAAGAGATTATCACTCTTACAAAAATGAATGTACCTTTTCTTGGTTAAAAATAACTAACTAACTAACTAAATAAATAAAACTTTAGCTTGCCCCTCAGCTAGGTTTTAAATCACAGTACAGAACTGAGGGCAGTGCAGAAATTTACTGTCTGATTCACTCTTGCTGGCCCAGAGTGACATCCAGGTGTTCACATCTGTATTCAGGTATAACCCCAAGGACATTCCAAAAGGTCACCATCTGTGGTGGTGGGCTGCAGCTCCTTGAAGCTTCCTTGCACCAGTCAATTCACACTCAGCTCTCTCACCCACTGTATGTTCTGGGTGTTCCAAGCATTCAACTGCCAGTAAGGAAAAAGGGGCTGGAAAACACATGCCAGAAGGGATGGATGCAGTCCTACAAGTCCCATAATTAGACTGGCACCTTCTCTCTGCACCTGGCTGTGAGTCCACCCAGCACTGAGTTGGGTGAACATACTCCCTTCTTACCAAAAGAAGAGTTGTTAGGAAGGAAAAAAAAACCCTCTTCTCCCTGTCACAGTGAAGGTTTTCCCTGCAGTACTTTTACAAGTACTTCAGCCAGCCTACTTTTAAATAACGCAGTTGCCACAAATTAAAAGGAAATAGCAAAGGTGATGTGCTTTGTTTTGTGTTGTTTTGTTTTGTTTTTCTGGCAGTGATTTTGGCTTGGAAAGTTCAAGTTCCTCTGATCAGCCTTTCTGCCTGTAACAGTGATGTAGCTTAAAATCTATTGTGTGAGTGAAGTCCAGCCCCTGAAGAAGTGTCTGGTTACAATGTAACCAATTTTAAATATAAGTTCTCTGGAAGGGAATTCAAATCTCTGAATCTTCCTGAACCAGCTGATGATCTCCTATAAAGTAGCAGGAAGATTTGTACCACTACTTTTTCTAGCCATAAAATTTCTCCTGCATTTCCATAATTTGAGATATTTCGTTTTCAGTGGCTATAATTCCACAAGGTACTTCAATGTTGTATAAACTGTACCCACAGTTTGTGACACATGGCCTGTGATATAGGGCTGTCTTCTGCCATCAAATATTTCCTGCAGGCAGGAAAACATTTTTTAAAGAAACAAAGACAACAGGGATTTCTTTACTGCTCTTTGTCACAGAAAAGCAGAGTCTTGGACCTAATTGTAAGACAAGGTCCACAAATGAATAACTCCTTTCGAAGGAAACCTGCGTTAATATAACTTGGTACACCTGACTCTACATTGATGCATTCCAGTATGCAGCAATCAGGACTGCCACTTCTGGAGACACATCCTATTTTTTCTGGTAGTGGGACACTGAGGTCTTCCTCAGCTCTACTGACATTTAATGAGTCTCTTTGTTGATCTGCTTGTGACTGTCAGGGCACGTCAGATTCACTGCCATCTGAGGTAAGACTTGTTTTATGAGTCTGACAAGAAATGTTGAAGTGTCTGAGGTACTTCTGATAATTCATCTGAGAAAGAGAGTGAGTTCCTTGCACAGGAAACATGCTAACCTGCCTGAAAGAACTACAGAGAAGCAACTGAAGAGAGTGCACATGAACAGAAAAATTCCAGTGCCGCTCATTCAAGCAAGAGGAGCATTTCATTTGCCCCCGCCTGATCTTGCTCAGGTCTTGATACATTGTAATACCTCCCAACTTTCCTAAGGACTTGAGCACCATTTTCATTTTCTCATGTTGAAGCTTCTTTGCCTCCTGCTGTAGTCTTGAAGGCAACCAATCTGTCAGAGAGGACAAAGCAGTTAAAGTAGCATCCCTACTGACAACACTTGGCAGTAAAAACAGAAACCCATTTAAATGCATTTCTGTTTGTCTGTGTGCAAAGTCATAGGCTTTAACTTAGTAGTTATATGGTTTACTCTACTCCTGACTTGCACCCAAAATGCTTTAGCAGCACAAAGTGGTGCAAGGCCAAACCAAAGCCTTTTCAGAAGAAAGAGTTGTCTAAAGCAACAACCCTCAACTCATCGGGGTAAAATGGGGATAAATTAGGATTAAATTTAAGTGGTATGCCCATTATTGCTACCTTAAAGCTCATGATGGGAGAGATGGTTTGCCTTGTTTGAATGGTACATGAATCTGAACTGAGCTGGGTTCCTGACTAAGATTAGGATACCAGGCCTGGAGCTAGTGCCATGAGCAAGTAACAGCAATGGTAACAAATTCAGACAATAAGCACTGAAGGTGCATGGAAATTGTAACCATGTCTTTCCAGGTTTCTGTGGAGCATACAAAATACGACGCTGAAAAGCTCTGGGTATGGGTGAAATAATGTGAATGTCCCCAAAAGCACTGTAGATCTGGTCAGTGCGTATCAAAGGTCTGATTGATAGTTCATGATCCATTTCCCTTCAATGGCAGGCAGGAGGCTGGGATGTAGGTGTAATATGCTAAGAGAATAGGTAATATTGGGATATCTATTGTTTCCATCTTTTGTCTACTTAGCACTGCTGTTTCTCCCAGAAATCCATGGGATGCTGCCATTTTTCATGCAGCTATGCTTAAAAGGTTTGAGTGTATTTTTTGATCCCACTGTTATTAGACTCTGTATTGCTACTAGGCTGGTGCAGTCCAGCTTGCCTACAGTAGTCTTCCGTAGCCTTCATCTTCCCATGATGCCTTAAACTGGAAGTTTGGATGCCTTCTAGATAATCTTGCAAATATCCACTAATAACATAATTTTTCCTAGAAATGGTTCCTACTTGGTGGTATGTTGAAGATCAGGCCTGTTTCTGGTTACAGCTCTGAGCTTTGTCCTACATTTCTTTCCTAGCTCCATCCCTGGTACTTAGTTTTCTGTGCCTCAGTTCACCACTTGTGAAACTGGCTCAACTCTTTGCTCTCCCATCCTTCTGTCTGATGTGCTTTTAATACATGTGATGGTGGCTGACTGTCCTTCTTCCGGGGACAAAAGTTGCCTTCTGTGCTCTGTTTTCTCTTGAATACCTTGATTTACACATTTCTTTCTACAAGGCAATGGATATGTCATGTCATGGAAAAGCTGGTGCTTGGCAACACAAACGATCACAACACATCACCTTCCCTTAATGACCTTGGCCAGACATTTCCAGGTAAGGGGTGCAACTGCCAAACTGACATTTCCCTCAGGAAATGCTCTTTCCCTCCTCTGGTTCCCCCCTCCCCTTCATTTGGAAAATCTTTGATAATTAAATCACTGCAAAGGCGAGTGATCTGTTGTTATAATTCATTTGATAATTCACCCTAAGCCCCAGGTTTCTCCTTGCACAAATGAAATTTGCTCTGTTCACAAAAGATTGGCTCCCAAGTTACCTGCTTACCCACACAACCCCTTTCTTAATTAGATGGCTGAAACTAGCAAAGCATGGTCCTCTTCCCAGCACAGATGACCTTAGGGAAACAAAAAGGCTTTTCATTAAAGAGGTCCTAGAGACCCTGCCATAAAGAAGAGAGATATATTCATTTCTGGAAGAAGATAAAAAGGTACAATTGCTGCTTGGTCACTTTACTCTAGGCAGCATCTCCTGTTCTCAGGCAGCAGGGAGAGAAGACGAGGGCTCAGCTGTTACACCAGGGACCCCTTATCCTGGCTTCTTACTTTTTTTCTATTACTCAGCTATCCCTCTCTTTGCTTTAGTAGGTTTTGCCTGAAAGAACTGGATAAAGTTTTAATAAATATCTTCTTGGACATGAAGAGCAGCAAGGCTTGGTCTGGAAAGCACAACCTTTTCCCTGTAGCTGAAAGAGTTGATCTGTAAGTGCCAGCAGACACTTTTTTCCATTGCACAGTCCAACTACTCCAGAGGGATGCAGCACCTGCAGGCGGGGTGCCACTTTAAAAAAGAACCATGGACATGATGATTTCTATTGCTGATGTCTTTGAATTAATCTTGGATATTTTTCCACTAGAAATCATAGAGGTGCAATGGCTATTGGCTCCAAATCCTTTTTGAACTGTTACACTAAGGATCCAACTCAGGACTTGAGGATCTAACAATTACTTTTCGGCTTTCATAAACTACCAATCTACTTGAAGAGAAATTCTACATATCCAGGATATCAGGTCTGTGTTACCAGAGGACCGTCTGCCTTCCTTTGTACCTGGATCGGGGCAGGCTTTGAATTGCCTGGTAGGGAAGCAGCGCAACTCCACATGACCCCCAACCACTGCAACAGTGCCTGGTGCTCAGCAGTGCCATGAAAGTTGTGCCAGTTGGAGAGCTCAAAGCAGGAGCAGAAAAGGAAGGAGATCATATATAAAAGGCTGAAAGAGAAAAGCTGCTATACCCTTTGTTTACTGCAATGGACACTTCTTTGCTGGCCCCTCCACCTTGGGAACAATTGGAGAAATCTCTGCTGAGTTTCCCCTATGACCTATACAACAGACTGTAGCAACTTTCCGAAGATTTCACTTCCGAATCTGTAAGGGCTGGAGATCATACTGCTTCATTTACTTAACATTCCCTGCAAACCAGCTTGTTTCCAACCACTCATTGTCTCTCAACTCAAAATACATTTGGATTCATGATAGAAACAGCTGTGAGTTTTCTCCAAAGGTTTCCCTTCGCTGTACGCAGAAGGTCCCTCACTTCCTCAACCACATGATCAGGATTCCTTAGTGAGCCATTTGAATGCCAGGGCTCTTTTTTTTCTTGCCACTCATCTCTGTGTTCAGGGCAGTTTCTGAGTACATTCTGTTTCCATTTACATGTGTGAAATCCCTGCAGTGATAAAGGGTTGGTTCAGCTCTCACCAAGTACAGGGTCTGGCTGATACTTAAACTCACAGCAATAACAATTTCATTACCTTTGAGATTCCTGTCACTGAAAAAGAATGGATTGACATGCTAGAAGCCAAAAATATCAACCACATCTTCACTGCATATCCCATTATGTTGTTTTATTTGGTGTCAATACTCATTTGACAAACAGCAATAGGCATCAATAGGCAGTAATAAACAGGAATATCCGGTGACAACCACTTTGTATAGCGGATGCTAGTTGGAAGTTTCTAAATAACGCCTACAAGTCATTGTTTCTGGATACTGTGAAGTATCTCAGGGCTCCAGAACATTTAGGAAGTTATTTAGACAGTAAATACTACACAAGAAGTATTCGTAATAGAGTAGAAAGATCCCCAAAACTTTACAGCATGGAGCAACCACTAACCATCTGAAGCTGGCAAACAACCCAGGGGTAGGTTAGTGCCCAAGTGTTACTACTCAGGTTTTACATCAGCTTAGGAAGCATCTGTCTTGCTGTGTCTGGAACACACAGAACCAGATGAACCCTGACCTGACCCAGCTTTCCAGTTTGTAGCCAGCTAAATAATCAGTGTTATCTGCTGGCCTCCTGATAGTCTGGTGATATAACGCTTCCTCCCTAGAATCAGCCCAAGCGAGCACATTTTAATTTGGGGGAAAAGGGCAAAAGTTTTTGTCATGTTTCATGTAAAAGGCAGCTTGCCTCTCCCTTACAGAGAAAGCTTTGTTCTTGTCTGCTTCCAGAAAAAGGGATCCCAGCCCTACAGCACAGTGAGATTGCATTAGCTCTCTGCAGGCGTGACTCTCACGTGCAGTTTCCTAAACAGTAATTTTCTTTAGGGAGCCTGAAGGAAAGAGGAGGTAAAGACAGGGGAGACAGAGTAGTGGGAGACACTCACTAGAGGCCCAGACTTTTCAGGAGGATAGAACCACAGGATGATTTATATCCTTATAGCAACAGAAGGCAAACATAGTTGTCTCGACTTCTATATTTACTAGACTTTAACTGCTGTTTCTTACAGCCCAAAGAACTCAGATCTTAAGAGCCCATAATAGCAGGAAAGAGAAACAGCATTCTTCTATAGCAGAGTACTTTAAAACTTAAACAGTGTTCAAGCATTATAATTTCTCTACCATAGCCCAATACTGGTAAACACTAGGGAAATTATTCCTCCCAATTTCCTTTAAGTACTCTGAACAGCCCCACCTGGCCTCTGCTCTGAACCAATCCTTGCCAGCAAGCCTCTATTTAAAAGGTATGTAAGCCCTTACTAGGGGTATGCTATCTGATGTGGTCTATGTGTTGCCCTCTGCTCTGTTAGAGTCACTAAGAATTAGGACTTCAGAGCACGTTTCTGTGTATGATAAATAGTTTTTTTTTTTAAACCTAGGTTCTTGGAAAAAGTTTGTGTGTTGTCAGATGTTGGCTATTTTTGTGCTGATGAGCTAGTCACAATACAGAGTTTTAATCAGAAAAGGAAAAAATCTTTTTGGCTGTACAAAAGACCTAGCTTCACCTGAGTGTTTTTCATATTGCAGCATCAGATTAAGGTAAGGAAAGTCTTCGTGATGACTTGAGCTGCTTGGGCTAAAGACACCAAGTAGAGTCTACAGGAGGTCTGTACACCAAGTATTACAGATTCTGGGCTCCCTTAGTGAAAGACAAAATCTTGTCTGCAAGTATGGCAGCAAACCGTGTTGTGAGGGTCCTGCTGTGCCTCTGGTGTCCAGGTCAGGGTATTTAGTGTTCTAGGATTTCCCAGCTCAGTGTAGTGGGTTAAGTACTCTTCTGAATGGCTCTTTAGCTTCTATTTTTTCTAGTCCTCTCTTTACCTATCTTTATGCTAGCAAGCAGACTGGAAATCAGCTTGTTTCCAACGTCTGCTTCCTCTTAGGCCTCAATTACAGGTTCTTTATGAGTTGTTTTCTTTTCCTTATTTTTCTTACATGTCCCTTCCGTTGCTCTCCCTTCTGTCTGTGCTGTGCTTCTGCTCATTGCTCTAACCCACCCCTGCTCTCCACCTCTTCCAAAGCATCACAGCTATGCTGGCAGTGGGCCATCTAGCACTCCAGATGGCTGGCACTTGCTGCTTCTGCCACAGGCTGGGGTAATGAGCTAGTAGTTTCAGAAACAAATCCAATGCTATTTGCTTCAGGGAGTAGTTATATCAGAATGAGTTATTGCCTGCTTCATTGCTGAAGGATGTGTTCCCTGCTAGCAAAGACTTTCACTAAGGTCCCTCTGAATCTACTCCAGAACTCCCTGAGACATGGAGCAGACTGTTTTCTAATGAAGGTATAGTACCACCTCTCCTCCTCTTTGAGTGCTCATCCTTAGTATTATCTGCCCAATGGCTGTTTTTTGCAGCTGGTGTGCGGAACATAAAGGAATGAAAAGCGCTTTTGCCGGCCTGTGTGATGCAGCATATCCACACTTGTGAGTTACTTCATGGTGCTTGTTTGGAATGGTGTTACTTTTACTCATATTGTATTCTATGTTTCAGTGCTCTAGAAATCTTATTTCATTAGATCCAGGGCGTTAGGTCTTGTATATATTAATGACTTTCCTCATGGATCTGATTGTGTAACCTCTGGACGCTTTGCAAACAGCAGATACTTTACAGTAGTTGAGCCAAACAAATGAATATTCTGCTTCTGCACTGGCTGAAACTGGTTTGGGCCATGCACAGGCTAAGAGTCTTTTCTTGGAGCTAGTTCTGATCCATGAGAAAGTGAGTGGCAGCATGTGGAATGGCAAGTGCATGGTGAAGGGTGCATGTGTGGTGGGGGCAGGGTACCTATAAAATGATGCTTCTTGGGTATCTGTACTCTGCTAGATTGCAGTTAAACTGGACAGGAGAGTTTTGGTAGGGAGCAGCAAATTTGAAACTGATGGGCAGTTGCTTCCCATTAACAAATAGTCTGGTTTAGAGCTGTCTACATCCTTCTTGGCCAAAGATGTACAGATGTGTTTAGGAAACAAGCGTGTGAGGAGCACTGTTATGCAAATGAGAGGCTCTGAAACAGTTTCTCTAAGGGATGTGAGAGCCCATGAAGAAACATAACAGAACAGGCAGTTCTCAGCTTTTTCCTTAAGGAGCAGTAACTTGAAGCTGGTATGGGAAGCCCAAGAGATGAGATGAGAACTGTTGCTTGCAGCAGCTGCTTATGAGATGTGCTTGTTCTGGGGCTTGTTAAGTTCCTATCACTGTAGCATAAACATAAAAACACCACCTTCCACATAACACAGCTAGTGAGTTATCATCCATCCATCACAGCATGGGCACACTCCTGGTCCTAGACACCCACATGACCTAACATAACCCCCTACTCTGTAGCAAGTTCAGTGTGCACAATGACACCTCTGACTTCCACAGCCTGCTAAATCCTGCAGTGGATTAGAAATGTATTTATAGAAGCTGAGATGAATATTAACAAGCTGTGCTCTCAAATCTAATTGTCTCCTAAAATTGTTAGCTTTTTGGCCAACATGAGGGGGTGGAAAGCAGCCTTCCAACACAGTGACTCCAGATCCTAATTAAAAGCAGTAGTTCAGTGAATGGGGCCTCCTGTCTCCTCCCCTACTAATGAGCAGGGTATTGCTGTAATCTCCTCCCTTGCTAGACAGCTAACTCATCTCCCTCTGAATGACTCAAATGGTTGTTTTTTCAGTAGTTCTTCCCTGTTGGATTCTGCTTAGTAGTTATCATTCTGTATGTGGAAAAACTAATGTTTTTCAGTTCTTCAACCCTTCTCAAGAAAACTCAAGCTCCTGAAGCACATGTCTGGGTTTAGGGGTTGTTCAAATGCTGGGAAGGCTGAGCAGTTTTCACAGTGTTGGATCTAAACTCTCCCTTTGTAAATGCAGAAGCACAGGCTCTAGACAATACTGAGATGCTGTTTGAGGGGAACAGGTATTCTGCATGTGCTCTGTTTGTGCAGGCCAGGCTGGCAAGGCATAGTCAGAGCACAGAGCTCAGCTGCTGCCAGCTACATGGATGAAAAGTGCAGATCGTGGGTTGTGGCTTGCCTGAATTTGTGTTCTGACTCTGATCCTTGAGGCTCTGATATGTGCCTGGACACCTTGGTCCTGTGTCTGTGGGCTGAAATAGTGTTGCTCCTACTAAGGAAGCTCTCACATTTTTAACTCTGCAAGGACCATCAGACCCACTACCCTGTAGCCTTTAAAAATGTAGGAAGAATCCGAATGCTTAAAGCACTATTCAAAATGTTTTCTGCATGTAAACACAAACTCCTCATACCATGAGTTGCCGGGGGGAGGGAAATGTCTGAACAGTAATTTACAGCACAAAGTAGAGGTTCTCCTAGAGCTGAGCAAAAGGAAACCTCCAGGATGGGGACATGTAGAAAATGAGCTGTGTGCATGCGGCTTTATAATCTGCCTGAAATGCCAGTGTGTTTGACTTTAAACCCACACTTTGGGCAGTGCTGCTCAAAGGAAACTGCTCTTCTGCAGGGGTTTTGGAAGTAAAAAGGGAGACTGACACTGTTAAATCACACCGGGCAGTGACCACATGCATGTGGTGTGAGCTTCCCATGCTTTAGCATTGAGAAGCCAGTAAGAATTTTATGGAATGAGTTAGACTATCAAAATGTATTGTTTAAGTAAGACCACAGAGGTGTTTCTACTACAGACTGGCTGCAGTAGAGTCTAAAACAGCTGGATATCCTCTGTAGCCTCTGATCTCCTTGGAAGACTTAATTGCAATGACAACTTCTCTGATTCTCTCGCTGCCTTGCCAAGGCAGCAAAGCAGATGCCTTTGGCTGCCCACGCTGTTGGCCTGTGTGGCTCAAACAGGCATTACAAACTTCTCATTGGGTTGCCATCTGCTGGCACTGCCTTTAACTGCTTCCTACTGGGGGTAGCAAAGAGAAGGGGATCAAGCAAGCCTGAAATGTAAATGCCTGATAACTTGTTTTTGTTAAGTGTTTTGTAAATCCTTCAACCAATTGTCTGTGCTGGTTTAGCAGACCTTGCATTAAGGGGAAAAAAGCTGTGTTGTCCTGTGGGGAGCCTGTTTCTAGCGTCTAATTCGAAATGATTTCTTACCACATCACCCAACGGGCTACATGAAACAAAACAATAATTAGCTTCTGCAAGGTCTTCATTTGGTCTGGCGTGAATCAAAGAAGTTGCATCACAGCTAATGTTTTAATGCAATGCTAAGCTAAAACTTCATCTCTGGTGTTTGTTTCCCCCAGAAATCTCAAATCATAAGCTGGTATAATTTGAGCAAGGGCCATTCTGCCTTTGAAGATCCTGTAATGTGCAAAAAAAAAAATCCATTTCCAGTTTAGGGATGATAAATCGCTTAACCCTAACATGCAGACTGAGAAAGGTCTGTGTAAATCTGGCTGCGTCATTGCCAAGAAGCAGCAGTCCAGGTTTGACTAACCATTCAGGATGTGAGAACTCAAAATTCACGGGCTCAGGTGGGCTTGCTGAGGCTGAGTTTGACTTGAGGTTGATAGGTTGTTGCAAGTGTATGCTTAGTCTGTGCTGAAACTGTAGAAAGAATAGCTAGGTTATAGGAGCTGGATGGCTATGAGGAAGATAAAACATGTCTATCAGCTATTAGTTCATTTGAGTTAAATCACTGTCATTAAATACTAACTGTATTGTTTGGCTTTACTGGAATTTCTGATCTCAAGTGATCACTTCTAGCAGGAAGTAACGTGATGCTGCACAGACACTGCATGTTATGACGAATAGTCATAACACGGCTATCAGTTCCTTAGCTGGGTAAGGATCAGACCTATGGTACAGCTCATTGAGTTGAGGGGGGAGTGACCATGTTTCAGAGCTTGCAGTGTTATTGCATAATTACTGAGGCAAAAAGCCAAGATCTTTCCTTTTCTAGCTTCTTGCTTCTCTGCAAAGTGGATAGGAGGGTGGGAAATGCAAAGCAATGAGGAGATGTCATTTCTTTTTTGCCACACCAATTCATCCAAAAAAATGGACTACCTGTTGTTCCTGCAAGTCCTTCCCGGCATTTCATGGCCCATGGCTACAGCACTGCTACTGGATCATAGTGACCGCTTATCAGCCCCGTATGTCCTTCCCTTTCTAGGGAAGGAGCAGCAATCACTCCAAACTGATGAACGCTTGAACAGGGATCCCTTTTTCTGCTCCTGATGCTCAGTTTTACCACAGGGTGGCATCGTTGTTGTCTTACAGACACCTATTGCCCGAGGAAGTGGCCCAAAGCATGAATGAGGTTTGCACTGAAGTGCCGATGGTGATTGCTGCCAGCACATGAGCTCTCATGGCACTCTGCAGGTCTCTGCTGCTTTGCGAGTCACAGTGGAGGTGCCCTTTGTGCACTGAACTTACGCAGTCAGTCTCATCTGTGGCTCACAAATATTTCCTGTCATGTCTGCCAACCTCATAGCGAACCAACGTGCACTGGTGCTACTCTGTGAGAGTGGTGTGTGTGATGTGAATATTCCACTCTGTTATGATTAGCACTGCCCAAAGTAAAACTAGACCTCTCTGCACTTCTCTCTGTCACACCTGTAGGGAAAGGGCAAGGAGGGAGGCCTAAAATGGATATCCCAAAGTGGTGTGTGGGAAGGGTACCATAAAGTAGAGAGTAAGAGATGATCTCTAGTATGATCAGCCCAGAGGTGAGTGGGCTTGTATGTGCTATAAGTGAGGCAAGCACTGCTTTTGATAACTGCTGCTCAGGGTTATGTCTACAGATGTAGCCCACAAACTGGAGATTTGGGCCAGCAGTGTGTTATAACTTTATCTTACAATGGAGGGGGAAGGGTTCATAATGTACAGAATGTGTAATCTGAAGATAAAATACCATCAGAATCAACACTGGAGTTTCTGGTGTCAGCTTTTTGCTCTGTAGCTCCCAAATACCATCATCTAGTGCTTCTTTGAGATGTTAAACAATGAGCTGGTTTTCAGCCAGCTGCAGATGTCC
>VXAL01008552.1:394062-493071 GCA_013399475.1 Chauna torquata | reverse complement strand
ACATTTTCCTAAGAAGATCAGCACCAAAGCACTGATAGTTATTGCCTCCCTGCTGGATGGGATGCCTATCTCCAGTGGCTCTACAGGGACATCAGTGGAGCTGGAGGATGCCCTGTGCTTCTCTTGATGGTCACACTGTAGACAAGGAGGAGAGCTTCTGCCTGAAGCCATCTTTGACTTGTCAGCATGACTCTGGCATGCACGGGGGGAGCAGATTAGCTGCAGGAGTTCAGATCAGAGTCTCAGTGCTTTAAGTAGAGCTGTTCGGGAGACAGTCGGTGTCTTACAGCTTTTCTTTCAAAGATAAAACATACATGTAGCCTGTTGTAGGTTCTCAGGATGTATCTAAACTCCATGGATGCTGCTAGAGGCAGGACTGCATGGGACCACAATTTTTTTTGAACCTGCTTCCTTCACATGCTCACAGTACTCGTGTGCCTTGTACCACGAACAGGGTACTGCTGGCTCCTGTATTCAAGACCCAGCTTCTCAAAGCCTGGTAGTAATCTGGGAGAAGAATCAGATTTGGTTTAGTTTAGCATAGTGTTTGCAAAGTTGGCTCTGGTTGCTGGACAAAGGTGTCTAAAGATGTCAGTGATGGCCTTGTGTGCTATAGAGTATTTTGTTTTTTTCCATTCTGGCTGGCTATAATTGGTCTGTGTCCTTGTAGAGTGAGAGACTACATATATGTGAATAAGAATCTCTGTTCATTAGTGTTTAAACAACAGTCTTCCAGTGTGCTCATGTATTCTAACTTGTATGGGATTTTGAGCAAATAAAATATCAGATTAAAATAAATTTTGTTCATTGCTGTATCTACCTTTAAATTTCAATGTAGATTCAAAGCAATGATTGTCAATAATTTCTTAGAGATAAATGTGTACCTGACAAACAACAGCAAAATAGCTAAGCAGTGTCTGCAGCCATGAAAAATCAGCATTGACTACTGTTGTCTGTGAATTTTTAGAATAAAACAGATTAGAACCATCCCATGAAAGCAATAAGACACCAGCACAGAAGTGCTTTCCCCACTCTGCTCTTTGCTTTCCTGGAGAGCATAAAAACCTTTGAGCTGCCTCTGTCTCAGCTGCTACTGCTGGTAGAGGTGAGCAAGCTGAGTGACAATTACTTCTATGTAGCTGACAGCTCTGTACAAGAGCTGAGCTTAGCCAGAATCGACACTCCAAATACTGATTGCTCATCTCCTGCCAGCAGACAGGTTTCCTCAGCCTCCTGGCTTCCCTGGGAGTTTGTCACCCATGCATGCTCTGCTGCCAGAGGCCAGATGTGTTGGCACAAACATGGGCTGTGCCTGAAGGTGAGCCGTCTACTAGTAAGGGGTGTGTGCTCCAAAGACAGCGTGGGCCTCAATCAAGAGTACCTATGGGCAATATGCTGGGGTACATGGACATGAGGAATGCTTAGGACTATGGAAAAGGAGGATCTCTACAGGAGGGAGACTTCTGCAGGCACGGGAATGAGTTGCAATTCGAAACCAAGAGCACTGAACTCACCTTCCTACCTTGCTTGTGACTCTCTGCTCTTAAAATTATGAAACCTTCATAGGCCTGTAGCCCGTGCCAGTCGTACAGGATGATCGTGGTTTTCTTGCAACTCCAAAGTTGAAAATGAGCCTTAGAGGCTGAGAACTCCAGGTTGGTGTAATTTGCCCTCTTATTACCTCTAGTCTTTGTCTTATGCTGTGCTGAATATCTCATCAGTGTTCAAAATCTCCTAATGTCTCCTAAGGCCACAGAAGGCATTTTTCATCTTCTGTTTAAGATTTTAATCTTGTAGGTCAATTGTCAAGAAATTATTAGTCTTGGTTATGAATCTGCTAACTATTATGACGCAGCCCGTGGACAACCTCTGAGAAAGGAGACATCTGGATTTCTTGTGGTTCCATCTGTCATGACCTTGGCTGGGATTTGCAGACCATATACCGTACTTAGTTTGGTCAGCAAAAGCATACTGACAACCTCTGAGGTTCTGCGTGTCCCCCAGGGTAGGGGCAAGGCATATCGCAGACGTTTCCATGGCTTTCTGCAAGCTTTGCAAATTGTTGTTAAGGGAAAACAGTGCCACAGAACTGCCACAAAATTTGCCTTGTGGAACCCACTGGATGTGGCAGGATTTATACAGGATATCACGGGGTGGGTACTGTGTGTGTGTGTGTGTGTGTGGAGGGGTTCATTTTCTGCTATCAGGGAATTTTTCAGCAGTGGAAAATTTATTGATTTAGATGGTTTTTGCTTGTAGTAGGGAGGGAATGAGCCAGATGAAATGTACTGCAAAAGGTGTTTTTTGGAAGACTTGTGCATTTTAGTGCTTTCTCATATCTGGATGCATTGGGAATGCCTTCAGTGAGTCATTGAATTACTCATTATGAGCTGTATTGTTTCCAGATACTTACAAAAGGTTTGTTAGCACAGGGAATGGCCTTTTCGCTTGCAGGATGCTTCCTGTTGATCCCTCAGAGGATTAATGGCCCCTTTCTCCCAAATTTCAGCAGAAGTTTATCTGAAGCCAAAGTAATCTGCTGAAGTTGACTGGGAAGTGCCAAGGGTGCAGGGCTGCAGCACAGAAACATTGACTCAGCACAGCTGGTGGGATCTGGAGGCTCGCTCCAGAGGAGTGACAGGTCCCATCCAAGGGGTTCTGTTGCTGTGGGGTGCAGATGAGGAGCCCCACATAGCTGGGCTGCTGGAGGTGGCCTTAGAGCTCAGCCAAACCAGTTGGCAGCTTCAGCTTCCACCCTCTCCTCCTTCTGCAGGCGGAAGACTTTGTCCCTGCTGCTCCCTGGGGTTTTCAGTGATTCAGGCTACAGAAGGGTCCAGCCCTGTGACTTAAAGGTCTGAACAGCCTCTGCAGATGGTTACAAGGCTTGGAGTGGGGAAGCCATGCTGTGGAACTATTCCTCCACCCCTCTCTCCCCAGCAACAAGCTGACTTTGGCTCACTAGTATTGATATTTAAGACTTTCAGATGTGTGTGGTCCCTGTAAAAATAAATCTCCAAAGGAAACAAATGTTACATGGTGAAAGTCTGCCAAGTCCCCACTGCTTATTAGCTCATAGTATCACGCAGGAGGGACTTAACTCTGTAAGCCAACGTAGGATAGTTCTTCAACGAACTGTCAGCTCCTCAAGATTCAGGCTGAAAGCCTGTTGCTCTATAGGGTCAAGACTGAGCCTCTGGCCTTATGGGCCTTAGTTCTTGACTGCTTCAACACATTTGGCAGAGCCCTGAAATAGTCATGTGTGATTTCAGAGGGCTTTGGCATATAAGATCTCATCAAACAAGGCTTTGAAAGGAGTGATCAGGGATGACATTTGCAAAGCAGTCCAGAAGCATGGAGGTTAAAATAAAAGTAATTAAACATGTGCATCTAAATAGACTGACTTGAAAATGATGATCCAAGACTTTCTTCAAAAGCAACGATAACTTGATTTAATTTTTTCCAGAATTCTCATCTGTGCTGCAGCCAGCCTTCAGCTGCTTATCACCCTAACTTACATCCTGATGGTTAAAAGTGCTGTGCTATCAAGATACAATTATTTTATAGAGTTCAGGCTGGTATATAGCAAGGGAACAGGGTGTTGACATAGAAAGTACTTAAGACTGACTTCTGGTGATAGAAACTGGATTTTGTGTATATGTAGAGAAGTTAGCACAGAAGCACTTACAAAATCCCTTTTACCTGCCAGTCTGCTCCTCTCCAAAGTATCACAGTTGCTCAGCAATGTCAACAAATGTCTTTATACAGATTGAGTTACACAGGCAGAAGTCTAAATGTTAACTTCCTAGAGAAAAGATGATTTACCTGATTTAAAGCAGATATTTTGTTCTGAAAAGCTAAACTTTTTTCCTTTTTAGCTAGATGCAGTTATTGACGGGAAGAATTTTTTTCCAGTTCTCAATATCTTGTGCTGCTTAAAAAGGTTTAGATTAGTGTCTCAGGGGTGAGTGTCTTCTGAAGTAAATAGGTTTTGACCAGCATTAACTCCTTGGGGGCAGTGAAGAAGCTCTTCTGCCTGACCAATAGAAACAAAGTCAGGAGTAGGCCCTTGTACTCATCAAGAAAGGGTTATTTCTATGCCATATTGCACAGCCCAGCCAGTGTCTGTAGAATGAGATGATTCTGCTCTCATTTGTGGAGAAGCAAATATGGTGTGATTCCACTGGGAGTACATCGCAGCAATCTGGCTCCAGGGCTCTTTGCCTCCAGCGATGCTCTGGCTGCTGAGATCCTTCTTGTCTTGTGGCAGGACTAAAGGAGGACAATTGTACTGAAGGTGATTTGGGCACTGTATACAAATAACTTGATTGTACTCAAGATGAACGTTATCATTGACTGTAGAAACCCTATCCTTCAGTCAGGAACAAATACCAGGGTTCTTGCCAGAGTATTTCCACTTAACTCTGAGTGCTTTTAAAAGCAAGTGCACATGCTCCAAAAAGCTTCTGTCAGTGTCCTGAGCAAACTTGTCCCTATACACGCTTTATCTTCTCACCAGTGGGCATGGTCTCAAATGTGGAAAGAAGTCAAAAGCCATCTGTTAATGCTGTTTGAGACCATGTGCTGTCCTCAGAGTGCTCCATACAAGTCGAACCTGGGAGATAAGTTGTACAATTACACTGACTGCATGAAGTTTCATCATTCTGCCACTGACTAGCATCCAGATGCCTTAGACATGATCCCAAACAGTCTTCCTCTTCTGTATCAAAGTTTTGTGCACCACTGAAGACTAAACTTGGTTTCTTTCTCTCTATTCTTGCTGTTACTGCACTTAGCACATGAATAATAATTTGTCTTTGCATTTCTAAAAATATGAATAAACTTAGTTACGACAGTACTGTGTATAGTATAGGGAAGAATTGTTAATCCTGGACAGATTAAGCACATGGTGATGAATGTCCAGGTATTATTTAATTTGGGAATGGGAAGCCTTGAAGTCCCACCTGCCTCTTGCATCTGCGTGCAGAGACCTACTGAAATATGCCTTGAGGTGCACAGACCCTGCTCTTTCCTGTGGTCCCCTCAAGTGCTAATTCCTGAGGAAGGAGAGCAGCTCTGTTTCCTCTCGTGATCCCACCAAGCACAAAAGGGAGCAGCTGACAGCTTTTGCACAGGATGCTGGGGAACCTTATATGAATGAAAGGATGGTTTCAGGGAATAAGAAAACTTTTTACAAATGTCATGTGTGAAAGTTGCTGGGAAACAAAGAGGAGCTTTCAGTGCATTCATCAGCATTGCCTGGACTGTCATGTACAGGGCAGACAAAGCTGGAATAAATACTAAATTTTTCTGTGTAAATGTGTAATGTGCCAGAATGACAAAATCTGATGTTTTCATTCAAAACAGACACAGCATTGTCAGGAAATATTTCATTCTACAGATGGGTAGACCCTCCCATTTCCAAGGCCCGTTTTCTAAAATGAAGATGGGATCAGCGCCAGCAGGCTTAGGAGTAGGGTTCACAGTGCTGGTCTTCTACCTGCAGAATGGAAGTCGATATCCAGAAAGCAAATGAGAGATTTTGCTGTCTCAGGGAAAGAGCATAGTGCCGTTTTGCGACAGCTGAATCCTTCTGCAGTGGGATCCAAACTTCTCTTAGTTTGGGATATAAGCCATGTTGAATCTGTTGGGTTAAGTTTGTGTTGACTGACTCCATCCCAAACCCCTTAGGTACCTGAATGAATTCGGAGCTCTGGCTTTGGCTTATGTCCAAAGTTAACGGAGAAAAATTATTCAGGGACACTGCATGCAGAGCCACCAAGTGAATTGTCCATTTCTGCTTGCCAGTGTAAACCATGAATGCTGTGTAAAACCCGTACAGCAGCAGGACTGGGCCCAGTGCCACTGGTCAACTTTTTTTTCCTCTTAATTGCTTTCCTAACACACTGGAGTCTTGCGCCAGCATTGTAGCACATTGTAGGCTTGCACCTATGACCTCCCTGTACTGGTAATCCTATAAAATTGGTGCGTCGGTCTAGTTATGCTCTTTTTTCAGTGGGGCCAGATGCTTTTTTGGTGAAGCTAGAGCCAAGGAGAAACTTGCTTCCTTCAGAACACAAGCTCCAAGTTTGCCCATTTAAACTTTTTGTTTATTCATCTATTAATATATCCAGAAATGGAATGAACACACCCTTTTTTTCCCCCTCAGATATGGGAAGAATACAAGCAGATGAATAATGATTACAGTAAAAACCACTGAGGCAAAGTTACCATGAAGGGATTGAACAAGGCACTAGGACCTAGGAGGCGTCTCATCCACCCTGGCAGGAATTTCTTGCTTGGAGCTCAGACAACAAAGGCAGAGTGAGCCTGGTTTTCTTTCTCTCAGCATCTCCACCCTGTGCGCTGAAAACCGGTGAGTAGAGCTCTTTGGAGTGACTTGCATGCAGAAAAGTAACAGATGTCAGATGGAAGGAGGAATCTTTCTCTTAGTATCTTGCTGCATCTGCAGTTCATTTTTAAAACAAAACCCCTGCATCCTCTGATTCATTCCCGAAGTTGCTTGGATGTTTCATTGTTCAGCACATGACACCAGACTGAATCTACCCCAGCTAGCATCGTGGGGAAAATGTTCCTAACTTGGGGTTTCCGTGCAGATTGCCCGCATTGTCATCTACTTTACCGCAGGCTGGGGACAATGATTTTTCTTGTACAGGTCACAGTGACATTGTAAAATACAGGAAAGCAGTTTAGTTCTAGCAAACGTGAGGGATGGGGAAGAGAGAGCAACAGCGTTTCCTCGATTTATACCTGGCTGCTAGAGGTGGGATGCAAATCCAATTTCTGCCCCGTGTTAACATGCAAGCAATGTATGTGAGTTGCATGTTTCTGGTTGTGCCAGGGGAGTGAGAGTATTTCTATTGCAGAGCTGGGGGATTCTTCCTCCTTTTGTGTTGGGGTTTGGTGCAGGAGGAAGGTTGTTCTTGAACATAAACTAAAGACCATGCCGAAATTCCTGATTAGTGGCTGTCAGCTCAAGTCTCTGCTTTTCTGTGCACTTCCCCTGCGCTAGGAGCCCCCGGTGCTCAGAACAATGAAAGGTGAGCCGGCAGGGGCGGCGTGTCCCTTGGGCAGGGGCACTTCCAGCAATTAAATCACTTAAGGCTGGAAGGGGGTTGGAAATAGCCCCTTTATTTTCTCCTCCTCATTAAACGGGAGCAGAAACGCAATTCAGGGGAGACTCTGGCTGCTGAAAAGAGCTCATAGAAGCCTCGTTTCAATGACAGATTTTTCTTTCCAGTCATTTCTTAGAGATGTAGGCTGGTCCTGGGAATTGATTGATGGGCTAGGAGGGGGCTGCGGATAGGGGGAAGGGTGGGCTGGATCTCATTGCTAACCCTTATTGAACAGGCTGTCACAAAGAAACTGCTTATTCCCCTATGACCGTTCTTTCATAAATGCCAGTTTATTCTAATGTTAAATATTCAGATGCTCTGGTTCCTTCCGTGATTCGACAGATTGAAGGGCTGACTCACTGGGATCTCCTTGTTTTCTGTTGCCAAAGGAAATCTCACAGGGCTCAGAGGTTTAATTCATTGCCAACTGGTGTTTGGATGAGTTTTTTTGGGGCTGAGTTGCAACTGTCATGTGTACCTTTAGCCCCAAGTCCCACTTTACTGCACTTCGAAAACTCCCAGGTGCAGGAGCAGACTGCTCTCTAGAAATGTGTTCCCTGCCCCCAGTAGCTGGATCCCTTTCAAAATGTGAGGACCACTCCTACCCTCAGCCCTCAGAATCGATACAAATCTGGGTCAGGGGAGGGGACGCTTCCCAAATACATCTGTCCTGCTGCAGACACAGCTCTTGCATTAGTGTCGTTTTTCTGTCTGGATTGCGGCTCTGCTTGGCTCTAACCTGTCCCCTTCACACTCCTTCTCTCCCCATCTTCCTGCTCAGCTTCAGATCTTTAGGGTTCACCAAACTATGGAACTTGATTTTGGACACTTTGACGAAAGAGACAAGGCGTCCAGAAATATGCGAGGCTCACGTATGAATGGGTTGCCCAGCCCCACTCACAGTGCTCACTGTAGCTTCTACAGAACCAGGACCTTACAGGCACTGAGTAATGAGAAGAAAGCCAAGAAGGTGCGTTTCTATCGCAATGGGGACCGCTACTTCAAGGGGATTGTATATGCCGTGTCCTCTGACCGCTTCCGAAGTTTTGATGCTCTCCTGGCTGACCTGACCCGGTCCCTGTCTGACAACATTAATCTGCCTCAGGGAGTCCGTTACATTTACACCATCGATGGGTCGCGGAAGATTGGGAGCATGGATGAGCTGGAGGAAGGTAATTAGCATCGCTGTCTGGTGCAGTGAGGAGGCGGGGTGAGAAGGGGGCTGCACCACTCGGGTCTGCTGTTAATGTCACATTTCCTAGGGGCTTGGGGATGCTTCTGCCTCTCTGTGCTGAACCTGCCCGATCCCCTTTCCCCTGAGAGGTGCAGAGCAGTGTGGCAGCCCCCGGGGTGCCCCCCTAGCATGCTCGCTCTGGTGCAGATGTGGAGCTGGAGGGGTGTGTCTGTCTCTTGGCTAGGCATGGCTGTATCCATCGCTCGGGGGCTGTCTGAGGGCGTCCCTATGTCTGTCCAGGCTGCGGGGGGGTTCCACTGGGGTGGATGGGTGTGAATGGAAAAGGGGGAGGTGCTGGGGGTTTCATGTGCTATGTTTGTGTGTACAGGGGGGTCACGCAGTGTGTGTGTAATGGTGGTGGTGGGGCTCCTGCTGTGTGTAATGGGAGTGGGAGGGGTTCGTGCACAGTGTATGGGGGTGCGTTGGGCTCGTGCACAATGCGCGCATGGGGGCGTGGGCTGGGCTGCACAGGGGATTTCAGAGTGGAGTGGGGTGTTGGGGGTTCGTGCAGGGAGTGTGGGAGGGGGTGTGTGAGTGGTTCACGCAGTATTTGGGGAGTGTATGGAGGGGTGTGTCGGGAGCTCACGCAGCGTGTTTGGGGAGGTTAATGAACAAGGTGTGTGCATGGAAAGGGATGTTTGGGGGCAGTGCACCTTGCAGAATTTGGGGGTTTATACATGGGTGTGTGTGGAAGAAGCTGTAAGGAGGGTTAATTGTGGAGGAGGCACTGAGATTCCTTGAGAGGTTTCCTGCTCAGGGGGTGCATTGCGGGAGATGCGCACAGGGATGCGTGGAGCTGCTGGGCCGTGTGTGTAAGGGAGAGTGCCGGGGGGGCGGTTCCTGCATACAGGTGTGTATGGAGGGGGTGTTGGGGGCTCAGTGCTGTGTGTGAGTAGGGTTCGTGCAGGGTGTGTATGGAAGGGAGGTACACTGAAGTGTTCAAACTGCGTCTAAGCGGGTGTATTTGGGGAGCATTTCTGCAGGGACTGTGTGCAGTGGGGCGGGCTGCTGTGGTAGATTTGTGGGGAAGCGTGGGAAGGCATCCCATGCATGGAAGGTCTGAGTGCCCCTCTTCCTAGAGGGGCTGGCAGCGTACCTGTTCCTCCAAGCATCACTTAGGCTGTGTGAGGGAGGATGAGACAAAATCCATCGCTCTGTCCAGGCTAGGTTTGCTCGCATGGAGCTCAGCTGCCAGCCTTGCCTGGGCCTAGGGAGCTCCCTCTGCAGTGGGGACTGCTGCTGTGGCTGCTGCCAGGAGGATGCCCAGGACGAAATCGCTGCACGGCCGGTCCTGCCTCCTTGCCCAAAGCATGGCCATGTGTGAGCTATGCTGGTGGCACAGCCTGAGCAGGGTGCATGGAGGACACCCACAGCTACTCTGTTTTTCTCTTCCTGGAGCAATTCAGATACTCCATCCTTTGTTTGGGCCTGGAATACCCTGATTACCCTGTTGCAAGAGGGGAGGTGCTTTTCCCTGTTCATTGTCTTTTTTTCCAGGCAGATGACCTGGCTGATTTGGTGACTTACTGAAAGCAAAAGCTTTGTGTATTTTTCAAAAGACAATGGATGTGAGCCTGTGTGAGCCACAGAACTGCAGGGGCAGCCTCAGCAGTGAGTCATTGTGTGACCTTGACATTAGCCTCTTTCCCTAGGTTTCCTCATCTGTCAAGTGGGATACTGATTTCCCCAAAATACTTTGTGGGGGGAAAGCACAAAATAGAATAAACGCTGGTTTTCATAAAAGAGTTTTACTGGGAACAAGTTGGTGCCTTTCAGATAGATGATGCAGTCCTAGTGGAGTTATTCTCAGAAGAGTTGCAATACAGCGGTCAAATGGAGGTGTGGCCTCCCTTAATTCTAGAGATTCTGCCATGTTTCTTTCTGATCTGTCTTAATATGGCCACAGCTTTTTTCTGACAGTTTTGTCCTGCTTGTCCTTTCGTGTACATCTTTAGGAGTAACTCCACAGGAGACAATGCTGTTCTTTTATACTCTTCCTGCTTTTTGTCACAAGTTAACAAACCTTTCATTATTATACCTGTTTTGCACTGGGTTTTGTGGTGCTGATAAGAAAGTAGCTAGTTCTTGAAAAGATTTTTTTATTGGTTGGGGTACAGGCAGGAGATGCTGACATTTGAGTTCTGGCTTTGTTCTGCCAAAATGGTGTCTGGAAACAGCAGTGAAGATGTGGCACTGAAGCAAAAATGGGATCCTGTTGCAGTATCCCCAGCAGAGCATCAGCAAGGAAAATACGATCTGAGCAGAATGAAAACAAAGGAATCCAGCATCTCAAAATGCAAAAGTAGATCTGTATGCTGTTATCGACGGTTTAATGATAATATTCCCATATTGCTGGAATGGCCTACGCATCTATTGTAGAAAAGCAGTCTTGGAGACACAGCTTTTGATTATTAACACCATGGTTGCAACCAACCTTGTGGTAAGCTATGCTATTAGCTTGGGTGTTTGCATAGCTGTGTACTAGGTACACCTGAGAAAAACAGAACTTCAGACTATTTGTACTGTAGCATACAAGAGCAGTACAGACACCAACAGTATGTTTGCCATATAAATTAGCTTTCTGGTTAGAGACTGAAAGCAACTAAAGCAGTTTTAGTTGCTGTAATGTGACTAATCTGTTACTGTAATTTTCAATAAACAAATAGAACATATCAAAAGAAGTCATCAAAGAGGGGCTAATCTCAGTTTGAGTTGCAATAGCTGGTAAATCACTAATAGTCTTTCACATCACATTCTAGGTACTCGATTACTTCTGCATGATTAAAAAATGTGTTTATATGGTGTAGTCTGAATGTACTTCTGTAGGGTAAAGAATGATATTGCATAATACCAATAACCTCAAGACAGCAGATATTTCAGGTGAACAAAACCTCTTGGTGTGCTACTAATTACATAGTCCTTGGAAATAGCCTTTTTGGTCTCCAGAGCCACACTTCATAGACTTTCTTTGCCTGGCGTTAGGGGCCATTCTCCTAAGGTTCTGGCCAAATGTTTTACTTCGTAGTCTGTCCCAAATGGAACAAGTGAAGTCTCTTCTATTGTTCTGATCACATCTCTTCTACCTATCAGTTGGGATGTGCCTCTTGGTCCTTTCCTGTACTGGAACCTAAAACCTCGCTCATTTTGGAAGCCCACCAGGACTCTGCCACATGGTGCTTTCTGCTGCCTGCTGAGTTCTCACCTGTCACTCTCTGCTTGTTCCATACTGCCTCCTGTGCCAGAGTTGTCTGTCCATGTCTCCCAATGACCTTCTCTCAAAATCCACCTGTGTGATCATTTTTCTCTCTCCCTTTCACTCATACCATTTCACCTGTTCACCATCTTCTATCACTGCAGTCATTGTCTTAATCTTGACTCCCTATTTTCTTCATCAGTTTTAATGTATCTGTAAATGATGTGCAAGTACATGCTGCCATTGAGTAGCACTGTATTCCTCCTTAATTTACACATTGGTTTAATGCAGTACAGCATCCTATTACTTCACTGTTACACCTGATCCTGGCTTACAGGTAAATTGCTGACAGCATCCTCTACTTGCGTGCTCTCTTGGCTGAGTCAGGAGTGAGTATTGGACCCAAGTGCTGTTATCTGTCATGGTTGCTCTAGTCAGTAACTGAATCTTGGAAAAGAAACCAGGTGAACTTTATTCCCCTTCATATTATAATGGGTTCTATTGACCAAGGCTGTAGGAAATAAATATATGAAGCTGCCTTTATAGATTACTGCTGAGCCACTATTGTAACAGTTCTGTGCCTTGTGCTGTTAGAACGTGAATACGAAAGATGCTAAAAAAAGAATGCAGCCATCTTTTCCTGCCTTGTTCAGGTTGATATTAGAGCAGCTCACACTGTCATCCAAGCTTCTGTTAAAATCCATTTGTCTTTGACATCTGGACAGGGTGGCTTGTTCTTTGGTTCATTTTGAGCACCCACATGTTTATAGACCCATTGCAATGAGATGGCAAATCCTCCCTGCCTCAGCTCTGATTGCTCTTTTTCTTTGAATGGAGGGCTGGTTAAAGATTGAAGCTGATATTATGCATTGACTTTGGCAGCAAAATGTCTTTAGAGACATTGTTCTTGACCATATGTTCCAAACTCAGGCTGCAACTGTCTTCATTGTTCCACAGATGAGCTCTTTCTGGGACAAAAGATTGTTTTTAGCCCACTCCATAATTTTGCTGCTTTCCCATGTGGCCCCACTAGCAGTTTCTTAACATGATGAAAAGAACAGTGAGCTGCAACTTGAGCTGAAGGAAAAGTACAAGGCAGACTCCCGGCTGTTGAGGCCAGCGCAGCTCTGAGTTAGCCTCAGCAGTGGTGGAAGTTGTGGTACTCCTGTGGAGGAGGGGGGACTAACACTTCCCCTAGAAACTGAATTCCTCCCCTTGCCAAGATTAGATCTTTGTCACCCTACTTAAACGCACCGACCAAACTGGGCATCCTACTGTGCAAGGCACCATGCAGATGTGTAGGAAGAGAGTTCCTGCCCAGGGAAGACATGGTCTGAACATGCAAAGGTGGAAGAAGGTGTTTAAGGAACCGAGATGGAGAAAGTCAGCCTGACTTATTTGTCCTAGTTCCACAGGAGAGAAAAAGGTGGAAGTCAGAGCTCTGAGCTTTCTTGTTCAAGTGCTTTCATTTGCTTCCTGAGTCTGTCAGGGTCTGGTCAGTGGTCTGGAGATACTTGCATCACTCAGGTTTTTTTTAATAAGTGGACTTTGGACCTATTTCTAGAGTCTGATTTCATGTGGATAAAGGGTCCTTTGCTGCCTATGACCAGGGTCAGAAATAAATGTGAAATAAGCCTTTATTGAATACAAATATAGCATAGATTAGGCATGGTGAGCAAAGGCAAAAATGCAGCCTGTAGATTAAAATTAGTACTTGAGAGAACGTGTAGTTGAAGCTGCAGAGCTTCTCCCTTCTGAGCTTGTGGTATGCCCGGGCTATTAGGCAGGGCAGAGCCCCCCTTGCGTTGTGCTCGGAGGGCCCATCATGCAGTGGATTTACACCCCTGTGCTGGGCTGCTCTAGTCTGAAATTAGTTCTTGCCTTGGTTTAAACATTACAAAAAGCTGAGCAGAGTTTTGTTTTGCTCAGTGGGGTTTCATTGCAAACGTTCTTGGATTGTCTGAGATATTCCAGGAAGCGTTTCCAAAATTTGTATCCTGTCATGCCCTGGGGAGTATTTTCCAAAATCTTGTCCAGGAGTGTTTAAAGTAATCACAGGAGCGCCTCCGCCCTGGAGCTGTACAGAGCCTGGTGTGTGCTGGGAGTGAGGGGTTTGTAGGAAGGCTTGTATTGAAGTCTCCACTCAATGTTTGTGTGTTCCAGTTTGCCTGGAAAGCTGAAGCTCGTGTAGTCCATTGTTGAAGCCTTGGTAACTTGTGGCATTGTTTTCTGTGGCTGTTGTCCTAAGAGTTTGGCTAATTACACCCTATATAACGGAACATGTTCTTGTGGTTCTGTTTTATTTCCTTGCTCATCCTGGCTGTCACGCTAGGACTGGCATGGTCCCTGCAGATAACCTGACATGGCAAATTCTTTATGGGCATCATGTGGTTGCAAAGATGATTTGGTAATCATGCATTTCTTGAATTTTTCCAACAGATAGAGGTACTTCTCTCATGGGAGAGCTTCTTGTGGAAGAGCCAAAGGAAGGAAGCTCTTCCACTGTTCATTTTGCCATGGTGGAGTAGGTCTTGAAGCAGAGGAAGATCATTTTTAGTGCATGAAGTAGCAGGAAGTTCATGCATTTGAATTTAAAGGCCTACTTTAACGCAATATACAATGACCTCTGCAAGGCATGAAGTCCATTTAATTCTTACTGGAGTCACAGTAAATCCCATGAAACATGAAAGCTGGGCATGGTAGCAAAGTCTCAACTTTGAGACAGTAGAGCTAACAACCAAAATAATTGACTGCAGCCCACAGAGACTGTTTTTGGAATAACTGTTAGCAGTTACACTTTTGAAATGGCCTCAATCCAGCTTTTCCAATTTTTCTCACAAAACTTCAGCACACAGTTCTTTCTACTTGAAAACTTGCTGGTGCATGCAAAACTTGCTGGTGCATGCTGAGAAAGGATAACTTTTGAAAGCACAGCCTGTCATTTTTCGTATTGTCAAAAGGAGCTGCTGTAAGGCTTAGCATTGAAGGCTTAGCACTCATCTTGAGCTTAGGATCTGTCCAAGAAACCTTCATTCTCTAAGACAAACCTTATCTTTGCTGAGATCATCCTTTCTTTAGGAGCTGAATAATCGCCTTGTGCTACTATCAAATTGGTAGCACAGTAATGTGTAATGTGCTTGTAGCCAGAATGATCATGTGACACAAGCCGTGGCTTCAAACGGCAAATATGCTGATTATGACTTAAGGTCAAAGCTCTACAGTCAGCCCATCTATTGCTAAAGGCAGGACAGAAGGAACAAATAATGGCCATAATGCCAAGCGCACATCATCCTGCAGGGCTTTGGCTTCACGATGCAGAAAGGGCGCCCGGCGGTGACCTGGCACTGCACTAGAAAACTGCTGTCCTTAGCACCACTGGTGTCATGCCTGCAGCGCAGTATTTGGCAGCTGTTTGGATGTTGTCAGGGATGATGCTTCTCACTTTTACCGAAGCCTCCCACCTGCCACATGAGTCTGTCGCTCTTTGGGGCTGCCGTTTGGGGTTTTGTTTGGAAGCAGCAAAATGGTTGTTCATCATACTTTCTCATGGCTTCTAGCTGTGTTTCTGCACATGTACACAGCTGCTTGCTGTCTGAAGACGTGTTCCTGAAGATATTTGTGCACAGATTTTTGTTTGGGGCTGGGGAGCAGTGTACTTCTTGGAGTTGTTTCTTTTGCTCTTGACTGAATCTCATATCTGCTTCTTCCCCTTTTTGTTATGCTGTGCATTTCTACAACTATGCTGTGCTTATCAGTTATATTTCTGGCACAGCTGTACACCTTGAATTCTCATTACAGGCTTAGTACAGGTGGATATAGCAGAGAAACTGCTCCTCTCTGATAGAAATATTCCGCATAAGATTTCTCTCCTTAGTGGTCCTCTGACCACAGCACACATGTTCAAATCTGGAAAGTTCACGTGACTTCAGACCATGTTTGCTTGATCCTGCTACTGCCTTATGGTAAAATTTGGGTAAAACTAGCTGTAGGAAGTAAAATAGCAAATGTTTCTGGCTGGCAAAAGGTAAAAGGGATGTGCCTTACTGAGGAACTTTAGTGACAGGGTTATTATTTGAGAGCTGTAAACTGAGTTTGGAAAGACAAATTGTAGTTATTTTTAAATGAAATTAACACTTCAGGTTACATCTGTAGGTCAGGGAAGATGGAAGTGCCTCTTCCCGGGAGCTATACTGCTGTAACTGGAAATGATGCTGAGAAGAGCTACTATTCTGAAGGATAAAGCAGTGTCACTCCAAGCAAATTTCTGGCCAGTTTTAGAATTCACTAAGTATCTGCTTGGGATTGGGTTAAATGAAACAAAGTGAGAAAGGGCAGAATACTTTTTCCACTTATGACTGTGTAATCTGAAAGTGTATATACAGCTACCTAATACTGCATTTGTGGAAACAAAGCCTAGGAGAAGAGTATCACCTTACGCCATTATTGCCTTCGGTGTACGCTGTTCTAAATACACTAGACAGCTACAGAGTGCGGTGAAGAATTTCAAAGGATTCACCTGGAACTAAGAATAATAGTACTCTACTAAACAGACCACTAATCTCTTCTGTTCGCTATAAAATGTAGAACTTATGCATGGAAAATACACTGTAAGACCTCATGTTTTTATAGAACACAGCACAAGCATACTTTCATTATGGCATCCCGAAGTATTATGTGAACAGATTATAGTCAAGCCTGGCACCCCTTCAGTAGCAGATATTCTACTTCTATTCTTCAGGTAGGGAAGCAGAGACACAGGTCAGGAGCTTCCACAGGGAGGCCTGCGGCAGAAGTGAGAATAGTATTCAAATCACTTATTCCTAGTATTGCATTTAGACACGGGAATCCCTTTTCTCAAGGCATAATGTTACTGTTCTTTTGAACATGCTTACAAAGGTGCTGCTGCCCAGGAATTATCAGCCTGGGGAGGCTCAGGTTCTTAGGGAGGGTTAATTCCCCAGTTTGAGCATCTCAAACTCTTTGCTGTGCTTCACACTCAGTTATGAAACTGGAGAGAAGTATGGGCCCCCTCTGTACCAGACGTTGCTTGGCTGAAGCAGATAGATAAACCACTGCTTAGCACTTAGTAATCAAAGATTTAATGAATTAAGTGCTTCTGGAAAACTGTCTCCAGGAATTCTTTGTAATGTAGGGAACTGTTTGGGGTATCTTTGCTTCTATTGAGTCCAATTCAAGAAATGGGAGGCACTAAGGAGCTTCAGCTATGGGTACTACTACATGGTCAGTTTATTGAGGGGTTCTGCTGACAGCGTGCATGCCCCAAATATGGATCGGTATTGTTTGTTCAAGCCAACAGAGCCTACTGATGGGGTTATGTTAGTTTGGCGTACACTAGTTACTAGTTGATAAAAAGCCCGACTCATAGTGTTCATCATGAAGCTGGTTAGCTTTCTGCCTTATGTATTTCTGTTCTTCCTTTAGATACCTACTTTTTGGTGATAAATGATTTTGGTCACTGTGCAGCTGCAGAGACAGCAAAGCTGATGGTTGTGGTGTAACCAACAAGAGTACATACCAGTTTCTCACAAATGGGATAAAAGTCAGGGCAAAAACCAAACAAAAAACAACCAAACATTCTGCATCTTTTCAATGGCTGCTTGTGACATCAAATACAGAGCAGTAGTAAGGACATAAATACTACGCACCGCTTTGTTTTAAGCCTATTAAAGGCCTCTAAGTATTGTGTATCTTAATGGTCTCTCCGTATGTTCTATGAAGAGATCATCTCAGTACCTTCATCAAAAATTCAGTTTAGTCAGCAGAAGGATAACTACATGAACACTGTGTACCAGGTGTGTGTTACATGCCTGGACCATAAGTTTTTCTGTGGAAATCAGTGGGCTCTTTGGAAATCCGTATTTATACCTGTGCTGATTAGATGTCAAATCCTGTCCTAGAGGATCCCGTAGTGGAAAGCCAGATTCGGATGCTGCGCAGGTTTTCAAAGTTATCCAGGCCACAGAGTTCGCAGTAGGTAACAGATAAGAAAATGCAGCCAGCCTGTATACGAAGAAGGATTTTTTTCTTATTCAAAATAGATTCAACTATTTCGATTTCAAGGCTATCACAATATTTAAAGAACTTCATTCTGTAAGGTCAGTCCAGTAAAGCACCAAAAGAAACGCCATAAGATCCTGCAGGTACCCATATTATTCCTTTAGTTCCTATTAAAATTTTATCTAATGGCAAGACAAAGGACAAAGGCTTCTTTCTCTAGGAATGTCTGAATTTTTTCGGTGCATCCTCAGCAGCCTAAGTCATTTCAGACTAGGCAGCTACATTCCCTTGGGGAGACAGTTTTACAGTCTCTCTCTAGTAGTAAATCCTCAAAGATCGATCAGATTTGCAGGCCCCAAAGAAGATCCTACAAATCCTTCTTTAGGGTGATCTTAAAACCTTGGGTAGATAGGATCCTGTAAATTATAGACAAAACTTGAAATTAGTTTTGAATGGGATAGGGTTTTTTTGTGAATTACTAAGACTGTGTAACACATCACCCTTCTCTACTATGTCTAACTTTGAATTTAATATATTTTTGGTTGGTACCAGCCATTTTAAAGCAAGCAATTGTATTTGGTGTAGTGTTCTATATCAGCTGCCACTAGATCTGACTTCTAATAAACCACTGACACCACAATGAAGCATATTTGTTATGCCTGCTAGCATTATCAAAGCTGCTTTTGGCAGAGATTATTCAGTACCGAATTTTCATCATTCCTCAGCCTTAACAGAACAGGTACTTTGTGGATGGATGTTGATATCCTCTTGGTAAGGAATGACAGACTGACGTAGTAGCTAGGTCTGTACAGGCGGAGAGGAAGCTGGCAGATTCACAAAATAATTTCAGTGATTAAATTAATTGGGAGTTTAGGAGCTTTTAGGCAGCTTAGTTACATCTTCAGGTACCTAATACCTTTACAGCTCTCAATCTTGCTTAACCCCTGGTTCATGTGACTGAGTGATAGGGTGTATTTGCTGATGCAAGTTGTCTGACTTGCTTACTTGGGGGAAATACTAGATCATATTTTAAATAAGCATAAATATAAAATTAAGACAATGTTTTAATAAAAAACTGTCATAGAAGTTGTAATGAAAACAGTGACTAATGTTTTATGTGGTTAATGGGGGAAAAACGTGTAGAGTCTGTTTCTCAGCAGTCTTACGGTAAGAACTGTAGAATTAGACTGGTGTTCATTTCTTTCAAAAGGGGAGAGCTATGTCTGCTCATCCGACAACTTCTTCAAGAAGGTGGAATACACCAAGAACGTCAATCCCAACTGGTCCGTCAATGTGAAGACATCCGCCAACCAGAAAGCACCTCAATCTCTGGCCAGCAGCAACAGCGCCCAGGCAAAGGAGAACAAAGATTTCGTGCGTCCCAAGCTGGTGACCATCATCCGTAGTGGGGTGAAGCCCCGGAAGGCAGTCCGTGTGCTCTTGAACAAGAAGACTGCCCATTCGTTTGAGCAAGTTCTCACCGATATCACTGAAGCTATAAAGCTGGAGACAGGAGTGGTCAAAAAGCTGTATACTCTGGACGGGAAACAGGTAGGAGATTTACAGATGTTGCCTTTTTTCCTCTTATGTTGATGCTTTGCTGACTCGTAACAATTTTTGAAGCCTAAAATTAACCTGAGGTGATCACTGCCATCTGTTCTCTTAGAAGTCAGACTTCCCAAGCCAGTGGTTAAGTTACTAAATTTTCACTGATATTAATATCAAGTAAAGAATGCAACCAACTGTCTGAGTGAAACAGATGCTCCGTCCTGCACGCCAGTGTGCAGCGCACGTCTTCCAGACTAGCTAAATAAATAACATGGGGAGTTCGGCTCACAGCCACCAGTTGATTTAGCTCTGAAGTAATTGCAAGAGCTCTCAAGCTTTGGATTCACTAAGTGAAAATATGTTGCTTGACTTGCTTTCCCCTCCAGTGTGGCCTTGCTAAGATATAGTAGTTGATCCGTGTATGCTCTTATGGCTAGCTCAGTAATTAGCAGGAAAAGTATGGAACTCTTGCATTTTCTTGACTAAATGCATGAAGAGATAACATGCAGAAAGGGATTTGGGTCAAAAATATTTAGTGGGTCATCATAATGTGCATCATGTCTACATTTTCCTGGAACTGAATGAAACATCTGTCTCTTGTTAGCAGCTACACAGCAATAAGATATTTTGTATTACTGTATCTATGAAAACCCTTAAAGGAATGTGGGGGATAACTTTGGGGACTGGGAAGAGCTAGATGCTTCTTCAAGGAAAGTTCTGAGCTTAATTTAATAGTTCTGCATCTTCTGTAACTGAGGGACAATCTTACTTTTGTGTCTGTTTTTCTTTCTCCACCTATTGTGTTGGGGTTGGACACTGGCTGTTCTAGGGTTTGCTACAATTGCTTTAAATTAACTCTCCTATCTTTGGCAAAAATTATTCAAATACCTCACCATCTTAATCTGAACCAGTAAATTGTCTCAGTTTTTTCAGAATAGCCAACGTTTCAGAGGTGAGGTGCTGCTTTGGACGGAGCACGGAAATAGTGAATTTCTGTCAAACCGTTCTCTTCTCTGCCTTTAAACTATTTGCCAGAGTAAGCATTATTTTCCCCTCCACCACTGACTGGTGAGCAAGACTGAATCAGCCCATAACCTGGACTGCACTTGTGGCCTGTTGGCTGGACCAACCTGTGAAATTGCGTTTTAATTCCTAAGCAGAGATTTGGGAAATGCTGCTGGCTCTTAAGTTAAAAATTGTTTACAGTAGTGCTGCTGTGGGGCAGAGTACAATCTGGTGCTGGAGTAGCTGCCTCACATGGGGATATGGCTGAGCATGGGGCACAAAGATCAATATAACTTAGCAGTTCCTTCTGCAAACTGTTGTCCACCGCAACCACAATACGTGACTCTCCATAAGTCCCAAAATAGAAGGCAACCTTGCTTTGCTCATATCAGGCTCTGATATACATATGGTGACTGGTGCCTTAAGTTGGTACGTTGTGCACTGGGGCAACCTGAAAACTTTGCCATCGCTTTTTGTTGCAGAAATCTGATTTCAGTGAGTGAAGATATCACGTTTAGTTTGTTTTACTGGCTTTATAATTCGCCATTTCATGAAATGTGATATTTCATTGTGTGTTAGAGAGGTACCACCAGCAGTTTCACTGCATACAAATGTATGTTTAGCATTGCAGTTAATGAGAGGAATGAGATTTTGTGATTTGACAATAATGGAACGTTTGATATTTGTGGCATCAGTTATTGTTGGAGGTCCCTGAAGAGCAAATCTGTTTACCAATGCTTTGTTCTTATTGGAAGGTTTTCTTCAATGCTTGTATTTTAATCTAAGTTTATTTGAAATCTCCCCTCTATGTGTGTTCTCAGTGTTGCAAGCAAAAGCCAGAAGCTTCCGCTGTGAGTGTAGTGTTCCCTGTTTTGGTTTCCATGGTATACTGCTCCATAAAGTCTGACCTTCTGACGTTATACTAAAGGTTTTTGCATGTCTGATTCTGACATTAGAAAAAGATTCTTGAATGCCTGATTCTGCCAAACAGTACTTTATTTTCAGGAGAAAATATTCATACAAAAGTGCAAGCTGCTCAAAGCTGAAACACCGACAAGAATCCTGACAGTCTCTCTTTGAGCCTCATCAGAGGCATGTTACTCCCTCTGTTGTGAAATGACGAAATGTACAAAAGGAACATACAAAGGAAAATCATCCTTCCCCACTCCATGAACTGTAATTTAAAGAGGGGAGATGATTATTTTATTTATAGGCATTTCCATGGTCCTCATCAGCAGAGTAATCAAGACGCTTTAGAAGTACAGACAGTAGTGGCAGTGATAGAGTGATATGTAAATAATTACATTTCTAAGCACTGCAGACTTGCATTTGGAATGAGAAAGCAGTTAATTGACAGCAGGGTGGGGTACGTTTGAATAAATGTAGTGCTTAAAACAATGGTTGGATTAGGTCTTCTTAGGAAGTTTTGTCTTGTTGTATTTTGGGTTGTTGCCCTTTTGAAATTGCTGAATTAGCATATTGTGTTTAAGTAGCTTATTTAACTTGGTCTTGCATGTATTTCTAATGCCTTGTGCCTAGTCTGTCTGTACTTAAGCTCCTTCTCTCCTTGGGGTATATCACCACCTCTTGACAAAAGCCCCAGAACTTGAAAGGGGCTTCAAACTGTTGACCAAAGAAGAGTCATGACAGAATCATAATAGAGATTTACCTTTTAAAGTTTCATGGCCATATAGGATATGGTATATGCCAAAGAATTTTGTGCATTAAACAAAAACTTACTACAGTGGATCAGATTCAGCATTTTGTTTCATGACTACAGCTCCTGTTGTGTTGAGATATATCTGTGCATGTGTGTGTGCAGGATTGAATTTGGTCTGATCTGTGGGTCATGTTGGAAGCCAGTTGCATTGGCAGATTCTTTCTCTTTTTTAAACTGTTAGTTATATCCACTGTCCCAAATAAGTCTGGATTCCTGGGAGCACCGGCTGTTTTATAAACACGTGATGACAGTTTCTGCCTCATGTAGTTAAACTGAATTAGAAAACAGAATTTGAGACTGTGGATGAAGTTGCATTCAAATATTTTGAGTGCAATAGTCTCAACTAGACCTTGCAAATGTTGTATAGATTTACTGTCCCCCATTTGTGCTTGAGTGTCTCTCACTGTGGTGTACAATAAATAGGTGTTTGTCTGGAACTGAGGAGGCTATTTTGTGACTGACAGCCCAGTGCCCATCTTCTGCCTTCTGTATCTTGCTTTGCAGGTGGTGTCTGTCAGCATTCATTCCCGCTTTAAGAAATGAACTGTGAAAGTTAATGTCTTCTGTATATACTGAACTTCTCTTTTCCTGCACTGTCTTGCATTCCAAAATCTGAGTCGTTCAGCAAGTATACAAAGAGATGTAGCAACAAAAATCAATCTGTTTTTTTTAAATTTGATTGGCTGAGTGGGTGATACTTCAGAGGAACCAGAAATTCATCAGGCAGGTTCAGTTCTGCTTTACCATTAAGATACTTTTCAGTGGTATGGAATTCCTTCTGCTTTTTGTCTAGCTGATGTATTGCCATGTCTTAATTAACTAAATACCCCATTCCATTAATTAGCATCACCGAATAAGCAGAATAAGGTACTGTTTAGATGGGAGAGACCTTGTAGGCTCCAGTTCCCCATGAATATAGGTGTTTTGGTCAACAAGCAGGGCAACTGAATGCCTTTTCAGCAATAACATACAATGCTCTCTTCTGGACTTTGAAATCTTCAAGCACAGGGAGAAGCCACGCATGTGCTATTTATTGGCTTTTATCTAGCTCAGACAAAGTGCTTCTGTTCCATCCGAGTGTTAGCTGTCTCACCAGATGAAGTTGTATACATTTTTATATGTCAGGGCACTTGTGACTGTGCTCCTGAAAGAATTTCTAGTCTTAATAAAACAGTCCCCTCTAGCAATCTTTGCTTTGATAAGGATTTCATGTGGCAGGTGATGTGTGGAGTTCATCTTCCTGTTTGCAAAGCTGATGCAAATGCATAGGAGGCCAGCCCACTTCTCCTGTCCAGAGGAGAAGCTGCCATTTCATTTTAGATGACCTGCATTGAGGAAGGGCAGCAGCCGCCAGACAGAGGGAGAAGCAGGATGACTAAGCCCACAACAGGTTAAAGGTCGAAACTTCCAGGTAACAGCCAATGAAGCAGTTGGTAAGGCAGCTCCTGGTGCTGCACTACTAGTAAAAAGCTACTCCGGATGCACCTATGCAAGTTGCACTGGAGAAACTAAAACTTTGGAGTTGCTGCACTGATTTTGAGATGGTATTTGGAAACAAACCAGTAAAAATTTCACTGCTTAAGTGTCTGTGCTAGCAGTGGACCAAACTGTTGTCAGGTTAGAGTAACTCCATTGATTATATTAATGAACTTTTATTAATGTGACACAGAATAAGGTTTGTACCAAAATATACAAATGCTTCCAAGTGCTGTGGTTTATAATTGATGCTCAAGAAGGTGAATAATTCCATGACATACCTAGTAACATCTGCATTGCTGAAGGATCAGAGGTTAAAAAAAAAAATCCCTCTAGAGCCCTGGAGACAGTTAACTTATGCCCTGAGGCATGAGGTTCAAGGCTACAAAGCAAACAAATCGATTTGCATTGTTGGAGGTGTTGAGGGGTAGGATGTGGAACTCCTTGTCCTTCTGAGACTTCGCAACCACCCATACGGATACTGAAAAAACTGCATTGAAGTAACCCCGGAACAAAGTAGTTTCATGCACTGCTGCAAAGCTGGGGAAGATCTAGCCCCAAAACAAATGGGAGGGAAGAATAGGAGATGGGTGAAAGTGTATATTGTATCCTGCCTCCTGGAAAATGCTCTGCAACAGCTGGTGCTAATAGGGAGAGACAAGTTCCATCTTCCCTCCCTGCTGCATAAAGCCATAACAATGAAACTGTATCTGTTTTGCATCTTTTTCTCTGTCCTTTCTTAGTGCTTCTTGTTAACTACTGAGATTTGGCAGGCCTTTCATGAGCCTCCCATTTTAATACGAAGAGGACGGGTCTGGCTCAGCACTAGCAGAGGAATAGCACAGGCAGGATCTTTGCCCGTAGCCACCTCTCCATAATAGATCTCTTAGAGTGAGGATTAAATCCCTGCTTCGTTCCTTCTCATTGCATTTGCAGACTGCCCTGACTCAGGCTGTTTTTGTGATATGATTCCTCACCAGCAACTGTCATGCCAAGAAGGGTAAGTAATAATGTATGGGCTGAAGAACTTTTGAACCCAAGTCACTTACATGGCCAGACAAGGCAGCCTGGTTCCCTGTCTTTAGGGAGCTCTTAGTCTAAGCTGGAAATTCAGCATCGCCTGATTCATGCAATGACTAGATGCTAACACAGACAAAACCAATTCCTCCTGAGGTATCCCTTAAGGATTTTATTATACGCTGTAGTGAATAAGCCAGGCTTCCATGAAAGTGTTTCTAAGTACTTACGATAAAATATTCAGAAGATTTTTCTGGGATATTATGCAGAAACCTTATGCTTAATTTCTGGTTACGTAGGTCTGTGGGCCACTATCTGAGATAAAAGGGCCTAGTTGGAACACTGATGTCTGCCCTAGCATGGGCCCATCAGGCACTGTCGCTGAAACCATGACTAGCTAGTGCCTTCAGTACAGTGCCAACTACAGAAGGGTGACAAATGCCCTAAACCTGTAGTATTGATGCTATGATAACCTCTGCCAACAGGCAAGCTGAGAGTGGTGCCCTACACCCCTACTGAACCCAGAGAATTACCCATTTAAACACAAGTTTACTAAATAGCTACAAAACCTGTTACGTTGTAGCTCTTTACTTCTTATAGCAGAACAACTGGTTTGCATTGTAGCCTGTTTAAAAACAAATGAGCAAAGAATTTCCCCCTTCAAGGATTTGGCTGATCCCACTGTCATGAAGATTTTTGTCAAATTCCTGCTGACCTGTATGGCCTTGGATCAGTCCTTGCAAGAGGTGGCTCTAGGAATAAACAATGCTTTGCCTCAGACCTGCTGCTCTTGGCTGGAGATTTCTGAGGAAGCAGTGCCTGGAGCAGACAGACGAAGTGTTGAATTAAGTCTTTCTTTCCTCACCAAGTACAGGCTCTTTGAAGTGTTGGGGTCTATGGACAGGCTGTAGTCCGTTTTCCAGTTCCACAGGTTTTTGGTTCTTATCATCCTGCTCTACTGTCTGCAGCTTAAAGGTAGGAGAAGGTGACCCTTGTTTCTGAGAGGCTGCCTGGTGTGCAGCCTGAGTGCTAATTCCTGTATTTATAAAAGCAGAAGCAATCTGATCTCAGCAGCTCAAATCTTGATAACATCTGTTCACCTGTGAGCACTGGGGCTCGCATAGTTGCCATTAGTGTTGTCTCCAAAAAACTTCCCAAGCCACGTGTAGAGCACAGGGAGACTGCAAAGCAGCCCATCTTTAAAACTTTGGCAGGTATTTTGCCATTGCTTTCCCTCAGCCTCCAGTTCTGGAAGAAGGTGTGTTCCCATTTGCCATCCAGCAGGTCTCTGGCACTATTTGTTGGCATTTCTTTGTTCTGTAAACACTAGCTGAAGCTGTGATGAATCTGTTGTCCTCTTAAGGCAGTGAGGATCAAAGTCCAGAAGCATACTTAGTGCTGCTTGCTGAAAATTGTTGGTTTTCTAGAAATGCAAGCCTTGCTAGTAGACATGTATTGACCACGATTCACATGAACACCTGCTACTTACATCACAGATGGCAGGCTGTCAGAATTATTGGAGGATGCAGTCAGATCTGACCCGGTGACCTAGAAGTACATGGCCCCTATTACTGAATCCTGGTGCTATTCACACCCCAAAAGAGATGTACGTTAAAAATTCAGTCCTCACAAGCATCTTTATTTTGGCAGTTCTTTGTCATGGAGTGACATGTTCCCTTTTTAACTCTGAATCCCAGGAGAGAGGAGGATTATTCACTGTAGTGCCAGAGGGTTTATCTAGGAATAAATGGGCTGAAAATGAGCAAGGGAAAATTAGGCTGAATATCAGCTGAGACAGGCCAAGAAAGCCTTCTATTTTTATTTTTTTTCTGTTGCTAATGTTTCCTCAAGTGAAGCAGAAGATTGTGGTTACTTTTTCGTGCTCAAGTAGAAATCTCATCAGTGTGAATGGGAGTCCCACCTGCCCTGAGAAGGGAGCAGGTATGCTGAATATACTCTGAGCAAACATCTGCCTCAATGCTTGGAATTCAGTAGGTGTCTTATTTTGATCACATAGTATAAATAAATACATGTAGTTTTTCTCCTATGCACTGGGGAATGTCATCTTTATTCTGGTAAGCCTGAGTCCTTTGTTCTTGTGCTGTGAGTGGCATCATCTATGGTATATTTGCTCATGTCTCCCTACCTGCTCTAGTGCCCCAAGCAAGTGAATACTCCCCTGACCTCATCCAGCACGAGACACTTCAAGAATCTGATTGCAGTTGGTGCCATATTCCACATCCTGTTGCAAGTTCCACCTCTTCTTATCTGTCTGAATTCACTTCTTCCCTTCGCAGCTCTTCTTGGCCTTTGATCAAAAGGCTGTTTTCACTCAATAGTTGGTAAGCTACATCAGCTCACACTTTTCTTTAGGAAGAACTTGGACTAGATCTGGGTAAAGGCATACAGCCAAACTACAGAGGCTGGTAAGAAAGTGTGATTGTGCTATCATCTGGCACAACAGTATTTCCTTTCCTTTTTTTCTTGTCCCTCAGACTGCATGCAAAACTGAACCAGTGATTTTTGTTTTCTGTATGTAGTCTGTGCATCATGATGGAGCCTAAGTGTTAGGAAATGAATCCATGTTGCAAAGGGCCCAGGCTGAGCAGGAGAGGTTGTCCAAAGCCTCCCAGTCACGTGTTTTGTACATATTGCCAGCGTCATTCAGAGGTCTCTGTATGGGACAAGTGATAGCTTTGCTCATGTGCAGAGGATAACAGCTTCCATCCACCCTCAGGTCTGCCAGGGGTGATGAAAGATATTGGCACAGAAATGTAATAAAAGCATGTCTAAAGGAGTTTAGGAGAAAAAAAGTTGGATCCAATCCACCCAGATTTTCAGAATTGGCTAAGGTAGGCCTGCATATGTAGGGAAGTGCAAAGACGAGCCATGAAAGCTACGGGCTACTCCAGCTTGTGTTCAGGGCTTCTCAGGCTGCAACAAATTGATTAGCATACAGAGCTGGAGCTACAGGCCTGCTCCTGGTAATTTGCTTAGCTCTGAATTCAAACTGAATAGGGAAAAAAGGGCAGGCTAATAACCAGAGCATTTATTGCTCCAAGCCAGAAGACACACCCTCTCCCCTGTGAACATACAGTCAGTCTTTTCTGAGTTAATACACATAGTTCTAGTTCTCTGGTTAACAGCAAACAGGGTGTGTACAAATATATATGCATGTGTATCTATCTGTGTAAATAAATTTTAGTAAGTATTACAGAACAAAACTGCAGCTCAAATTGCTGTCCAGCTAATCTAAATTCTCCTCTTTAAGGAACCCAGGGTCTATTGTGCTCTGAAAGCAAGAGCCTGGAGTCATGTTATTTATTGTTTCTTCTTCCCTTACTCTAATAAAACAAAGGCATTTTATTGGAGTCTTTAGACTTTGAAAGTATATTTGATTACTTGTACATTATGCTTTGACATAAATGCAAATCTCATTGTCATTAACAGTTTTAAATTATTCACATATTCTAAAATAGAGAATTTGTATATGTTGGTTCATGATGCTTTTCTATCATTTTCTATCTTGAAAAATGCATTGAAAAATGCACAGGACTTTTCAACCAACTAGTGAGTGTAAGATGTAACCTCTTTTTCAGTAATTCTTTTTTTCTTCCCCAAATGGAGGTCCTAGTTATGGACAAAAATTAGACATGGGGAGGATGAGATAATATGCACTATTCATTAGGAGGATTTTTTCAGGGGATTTTGTGTCAGTCAGAATTGGCGTGAGAGGTCAGTCCTTCCAGTCCTCCAGGTCTGAGCTCTGTTATCTGAAGGACAATGAACACAACGAGCTTTATTGACTCCACAGGAATAATTATGCAGCCAGTGAGCCTGCATGGTAGCAGGGGAAAGCAGGGCTCCAAGCTCCTTCCCTGTGCTCCCCTGCCCTCACCATCTGCTCTGTGCTGCTTATCTGGTACTTGGTCCCCTGTGGCTGCCAGGGTCCACAGGTCTGGTTCTGCTACTGCCTTGCTGTGCGCATCGCTCCCTGATTGTAATGGACCAGTTCAAGTCACTACGTGAAACACCCAGCCGTGCCGACCGATACTGGGAGAACAGCTTATGGCTACAGTTGTCTGTCTTTCATTTGGGTTCTCTGAACAGGAGAGAGTAATTGGTTTAGGAAAGCATCTTGTGGTGTGTGCATCTTTCTGTGAGAGAGGCACTGCTTCAAGCTATTGCTGCTCCTATGCTCTAGACATAACCTCTCGGGCCCTTTCTCAGTCCCTCGTGCCCACAATGTTGCTGAACGGTAACTGATGGGTGTACCCATCGTCCTCTGTAGGGCTGGTGCTGAAAGTACACTACGAAACTGCTGTACTATATACATCAACTGGAGTAAAAGTTAAAATGAATCACGAAGTACACAACATAAGGTATGAATAAATGTAAGTTTGCAAGAAAATCTTTCACCTTGTTAATGTATTAATGCAGAATAATAGAAAAATGTCATGGGTGAGGAAGAGCCAGTGGACATTTGGACTTCAAAAACTCATGAGGAAGGGCTCTGTCAAGAACCTATTAAGGAACCTAAAGTAGCGATGTGAAGGGAAAATACTGTGACAGATGGGAAACATGTTTAGAAGAAACTGGGGTAAAAATAATGACTTCTTGTCAGAATAAAAATTAAGTATCAAGATATCCATGTTGTTTACTGTGTCCTTGAGTGATCTGGATATGGAAGTATTTGGTGAAGAGAATGAAAGAATTATTGCAATAAAGCAAATTTGGAGACTTTTCTCCAAATATTTACCAAGATTAATAGACAGTATAATAGAAGATCGTAAGTACAAAATGATGCACACTGGTGGTAATTACTCTTATACTTGGCTTTTAAGTTAAATAAAACTATTCAGCAGAGTGGATTGGTCTCGATGAGACAGGCTAGGACAAATATCTTAGCACAGATTCAGAACAAAATAACATTCTGGAACCTATGGTATGCATTCAAAATTTAGAAAGGAACAGTTTTTTTTAAGTATTCCTGTATTCCTTTTATCCTTCCACTTCACATCTCCACCGCTCTACATTTGCAAGTGAGCCTCAGAAGATGGAAGTAAATAAGGAGTTTCTCCTTGGAAACTCCTTTGTTTAATGCATTATGTTAAGACTGGGATTTTGGTGGAACGTGAAGCAAGCGGTCAGTGTGTATCCTGTGGAGTGTTCAGTGCTAAATCACCCAGGCTTATATGGCTATCCATGGCTTCTATGTTGTGGTTTTGTGCCTGTAAATGTGAAATTGGGAGTTTTGCCTCTGGCTGGGGTATCAGGATGACATGGCACCAAGTAAGTTCACTTCCTTTGGATGTCCAAGGTGTCTAGTTATGTAAGAGGTTGAGAGAAGCTATAGCTTTAACTACAGATAGGGAAAACTCTCGTTTTCTGTAGGCAGAGGTGATGTCACCCCACTGCGTGATGGAACATTTGAAATGGTTTTGTTGAAATTGTGTGGAGTGGTCCTACTCATTACATTAGGGCACAAGAATACAGCGCTTGTAAAAGTCTTGCTCTTAATGTGTACTTGTCCATTCTTCAGTCAAGCATGTCATATAGCTGTTAACTCAGGATTTGTAGCTTCTGTCAACTACTTTGATACAAAGACAGCATGACCATTAGGCATATCTCCAAAATAGTATCATTGGAGCGGAGAGAAATTATGCTGTTCATCCTGCTTCCACACCACCTAGTATTTACAAGAGTCTGTGAAGTATTTTAATAATAGAAGCAGAAGCAAAAATGCAGTGCAGCCATTTCAACATATCAATAATTTTAAACATAGAAGATGAATTATTTGGGGACAAATGCTGAGAAGCAGGCTGAGAAGCAAAAATCTGTTTGAAACCTTAAACCCGAGCAGCCTTCTATCGTGGAGCTCAGCTCTCCGGAAAGGCAGTAAGAGGACTAAACTTCTCCTCCTCAAATGCGCACATATCAGGAACCTTATCAACTGCTGGCAGGCTGCAGGATTACATGTAAATTAAGTGCATCAAAGAGTTGAGCTAGATAGCCAACATTAGGAGCTAAGAATGTTATTCTTGCCTACTTGAAAGACTTTCATAATGGATTAGAAACAAGAACTTACATCTCTTAATACCAGCTGAAAATTGAGGCATCTTTTTGCTTCTAGTGAATTTTAATATTTGAGTGTAAATGGTACTGTTTTTTTCCTTCATTTTAGACTAGTCAGAGGGTTGCAAAATATGGATGTGTCATTCAAAATGAAAGCCATAATGCTGCCTGAATTTTATGTAAGAGTCTCGATAGAGACTGTTGGAGAATGTTATTTTTAGCTCTATAAAGCTAGAGATATTTGCATCCTTGGCATTTCTTGCAGTTTTAAAATGGAGAACAGTTTCTGGAATGTCTACTTTTCCTTGACTTTTTGTCTACCTCATGAGCTTCTTCCTAAAGTTTTTGCACTGCTGTTGGCAGCAGGTAGTGATTTAGTGCCAAACAGTGCAGAACTGCTCTATTTTACAGTGTTTCTGCAGAATGCTTTTTCTTCCAGAAAGTAGATGCTGGAAACAATCCCATCTGATCCTGACGTTCATTGTTGGGGTTGTTTCCAGCTGCGTGTGAAGTGTTCAGCTTAGTGTAAAATAGGCAGTAAACAACGAAAAATAAATTTAAGCCCAAAAGTGGATAAACTTGAGCACTAATTTACCAGTCTCATAATATTTAATACTGGTGAAAACCAACCTCTTTTTTTCTTCCAAGCATAGCTTACCGAAGACTTTCTTACTTTCAAAAGTGGAAGGTAGATGCTACAGAAAATACATGATAGATGAGAGGCAGTGTGCTTCAGCTACTAAAGCAGCAAGAGTGGGTCTCAGGGCTCCTGGCATCACTTCTGGATTCAACTGCAGTGTGTGATCTATTTTAGGTTAAGGCAATTAATGTGGCATTTTCGTGTGGGTGTGATGAGGCTGAAATGAAGTTGTTCATTTCTGCTTAATACTCAAGTTTTCATGTCTTAGCTGTTTTGGTAAAAACAGAAGATGACTCGCCTGTAAGACTTGAATCATACTGCAGAGAGCTGGAGGGATGATGTAAGTCAGAGTTTCTCAACCCCTTTTCTTTTTTTTAATCAAAGGACTGCCCAGATTCTGTAAGAATATGCACTACCTATTTCTAGCAGTTTTCTAACAACAAACATTACTATAGCAATCAATAAAATATAGACTACAGTCTGAATATTCATTTATCAATCTATTTTTTTCTCCCATTGTATTCATTCCATGCTTGCATGCATGGGGATTTGCCTGTTTGTTTTGCTTTCCTTGCCATACTGTTTCAGTTATCAGATGATCTTTTTTCACTTCCATTTGACTTATGTGTGGGTTTGACTTACAGCTGGGTAAATAGGCATTTTGGTAGATGTATTGTGGACCACCTTGTGCTGGTTTTTGGACCACCGGCTAAGACTGATGAAGAATACTAAGTCTCAATAGTATCATAACAGACTCACTCTCTTCTCTTCATTGCATCCTGACATCGTGTATGGGATACCTGACTTTAATACTCCAAGGGTCTGGCTTCTAATGCAAACTGAGTGTCTGGGTTGTGCCCCCTCAGTGGGTGAGACCCATTGACGGTGATCTCTTTTTTTTGTATCTGGTGCTGTATTTAGGCCAGGAGACAAAGCAGAGATTGATTCAGTCCCAACCTTTATCCCCTTCACATGTGCTTCCTTTCCATAAGTCATGCTTTCACTTCTTTTTTGTAGTCTGGCAGCTGCAAGGACTGGTTGCTTGGTGATGCTCTCAGCAGCACAAAGAGCTCTCAGCTGGGAGGCCAGGTCTGCTGGCCACAAACAGCTGGGATAGTTTTATTTGTCTTTCTCTTGTTCCTGTTAATTGCAGGGAGCTGAATCAAAGTCAACTTATAGAAATGGGAGCACCATCAGATACTATTTATGGCTTCTTTAACATCCACCTTTTTCTCCCTGAGTTGGAGAAGTAGCAGTGCGTGCCAGAAGTGGCCCGTTGTTGCAGAAATGTAGGAATAAAATTAAAAGGCATGATTTCCACTTCTGGTTCAGATGGGCTTTTACCAGACTCTACATAAAAGCAAGATGTCAGATAGGGTTTTGGATTTATGAATTGTTCCTTAATTTGATGTGTGACTGGCTGTTCATTCTTTGTAATAATTGTATGCTGTGTGGGTCACATCTGTGAAATAGCTGTTAGTGACTTTATTCTACCTCAGAAGGATGCACCACTCCTCAGATTTCATGCCAGATAAAAACACAACTTCCAGAGTTGAGGTGTTGTGATTTAATGATCTGGGCAAAGGCCTTGGTTTTATGAACTCTGTTTTCTCATTTCTGCATAGGCGAAGTTGCCTACATAGGCGATGTCATCCCAAGTTATTTGGTGTTTTGGCTGTTTCATTCACATAATAAGAAATATTGCTGCCTCAAGAAATTTTGAGGGGATTGATTGATTTTCTACTTAGGCCCAGACTTGCTGGAGTCACTGGACATCAGTGCTGCTCGGCTTGCGTCTCTGGAATAGCAGCACTTCTCAAGCCAGTGCCAGCATCAGGCACGTGTGTTAGGTCTCAGTGCTACCAAGTGCTAAGCACACCATCTTGGATACATCAAAGCACTTAAGCATGTGAAGAGCTTCCTGCAAGTTGGCTTCTGCATAGGTGCTTTGCGGGGTTTGAGAAGCAATGTTCAGCACTTACAGGGGAAAGGCAAGGAAACTTGCCATAGCTGAAGCTGGGCTCTTCTTACTTCTACTATTATAGTTAATAGTGACCACTGGATGTATTCCTAAATTACTGAATCTGTAAGCTCTGCTTTTGCAGGACTTTTTTCTTATTTCAGGTATAAATCACAATAAGTTGTTAATTTTATGCTTTTGGGTACTTAATTATGCAAGTTGCTATACGATAGCTAAACAAGTAAACCCTAACATAGAATATTTGGGCTGCACTGATGAAACATACTAAAGTGGATAAACAAGAATATACTATATACACTAAAGGGTCTACTGCCAAATTCATAAGAGCAGAAAGCACTATAGGTTCATGCATTTTCTTCCCTGATCAAAAGCCTTGAGGTTCAAACAAATAAAACTACCTTTTAAGAGTTTGGGCCGCTCTCATCCTAGGGCTAAAGTCAAGGAACATTGAGGAATGTGAACCGAAGTGGAAATGTACCTGCTTAACACGGCTAAATCTAGCATGCAAAATTGCTGAGGGAACAGACTAAGTTTGTGCAATCTTCTGATCTGTTCAGGAAAACGAGGACTCTGAATTTCAGTACTTCTTGCTCATGAGCTGTAATAGCAGGTGTTATAGCAGACACTCTGGGTTGCTTTGGACCATTTTTTTATGCCCACATGCCTGTACAGCTTGACCTTTCAGGGTCTTGTTACGTAAACCTTTTCAGTGAAGAGGGAGCAACTCAGTTGGTATTTCTTTGTTAAAAAAACCATGTTTGAGCTAAAGTCTTTTTTTCATCTAAAATAATCTTGTCTCTCTAATCCCAGTGCTTGTGTGTAGTTCTCATCACTGAGCTGCTGATTCCCAGATATTTTTGTGTGTGCAGTAATTGCATGGATTTCATTGATTCCAAATCTAACAGTTTTTCTTGTCTATTACCTTCCAATTTACTACTAGATGTTGATGTATGGATGATAATCAGGACAATCCCATAGCTCATGCTTTAGTATTTAGAGTGATCATTGAAGGGATCAGGGAGTTTCCCTCTCCATGCAAAAAGACAGAAGTGCATTATTTGAAGTAACAGCTTTCCCCCTCCTCTGAAACATCAGCTATTAGCCCCTCGCAGAGGCTGTGCATCAGCCTGCATACACGGATGAACTGATCCTCTGTGTCAAATCCTTATGTAAATGCAACAGCATAATCCTCTTGCCCTAATAGGAATTTCACACCTTAATCCTCACTATGAACAGGGGCAAAAGCATTCCTACTAGGCAGTTTGACGCATCCTATTTTGAGAAAAATTACTGTATACAAGTTTGTGGCAATAGGGAAACTGTAGTCTCCTATTTGTACGGAAGACTGAAGCATGGCATTCTAATAAAAGTGAGGGGATTATGTTTCTAAATTGTCAGTGGATATCAGGGGATTTGCTACACCAAATGAGCCTATTAGCCTACCAAGTCCTTCATTTTGCCCCTGGCCACGACTGGCTCTTTTTGCTTTAGCTGGAAATGCTCCCTGGGTGATACAGTTGAGTCTATAGGAGTGGAAGGAAAAGGATTCTCTCCTGACCTCTGCAGCGATCCAGGTTATGCCTCACAGCTTGGCACTGCTCATTGTGTGCTGCGCTTGCACTGCTCGAGTTGAAAGAAGTGTCAGTCAGTGCGTGTGGTGTGATTCTGAATAAACCCGTAGTTTACATTATGTAACCTCAGAGAAGTATTTAAAAGGCTGAAAAATAACACAGAGCCTAGGTAGTGCCTTGAACTCAACTTTGTCTATATAAATAGGTACTAAGCTCTCAGGCATGGATATTTATTTCTTAACCAGCTGCAGGGCCTCATGCAAAACTTGGTAAAGTTTATGAAAGACTTTCACAGGCCCTGAAGACCAGCTCAGCCTGATGGTCCAATTCAGGGCATTCTGTGACGGATGGGAAGGCTAGCCCTGTTCCTGAATTGCCACCTCTGAAAACGATGCAACAGTTTCACGTTGCAGCCCAGGAGTAATTGCTTTACCCAGAGAGGATTTTCTCAGCTTCAGCAGGACCGTGTTTGTGCCTTTTGTGCTCCTGGTTACAAAGATAATTGTGGGCACAAACCAGGCAACTGGATGTGCTGTTAAGCGTTGTTCCCCTGGCCTGTTTGCTAGATGCCTCTTCTGCATGCAGACACAGGGTGGATCTTAATCAGCTGTGGATTAACCACTAACACAGAACACAATGCATGCACAGCTTTACAAGCAACTGTGGTTTGCTGGCCATTTGGAAGAAATCTGCGTACATGTGTCCTGTTATTTCCACTGCCAAAGCTTTTCCAAACCAGCCTTTTGTTTTAGTTTATTTCTCACTGCAGAAGCTTTTCGTTCCTTGTCCCGCTCTCTTGTTGCAGTTCCAGTCCCTCTCGGCTGTTCTTTGTTTGCCCTGCTGTTACTAGACGCTGCAGTTTGGACTTGCTTCTCACCGGTGCACGAATGAGGCTCTTCAACAGTCAGGCCTTTATATCTATTCTCTGCAGAGTTCATTCTACTAGTGCCACCCTTTGAGCATTTGCGTCCAAAATGCCAGTGCACTGAGTCAAATCTACCACTACACAAGAGAGGCTGAACGAACTAAGCCTTGATGTTTCCCAGGCCAGCTGGCTGTGGAAAGTTTTGTTCTTTGCAACTGTAAATACTTGTGTTGTTTTAAATCAAATTTGACTGTAACTCCCTTAAACATTTGTGGCTTTTCCTTAGGAATGATATCACTGTCCCAGCTAGATCCTGTGGAGCAAGGACTGGAAAATCCACTTTATGACAAACTATAATTTAAGAGTCAGCAATGTCTCATGTAGCAAGAAATGCAGTTTTGGAGGGTAACTGTTACCCAGTTATTTAAATGCATCTGTCATTTAGAATAAACCTGTCTGGAACAACAAAGGTTATAGCATCCCCAAGAGCTATTTTTTTCTTGCTCATCTCCAGCATGGAGCTGAAGTGACCTGTGTGTATTCAGCCCCATGAAAGGGCTGCTCCCTCATGCAGCTGTCCCTGTCCTTGCTGGGTTCAGTTTGTGACATTGAGGAACCCCGGAGAAATCTAGAGGAAGCTGTGATGATAACCAAGTCTCTGTGTGGATCGCCTTCAAATGCAGCCTTTTCTGGGCTTTTCTAATGGTTTTGATAATTGCATGTCATTTTTGCAGCCTGACTAAAGCAATTTTGATATTTCCTGTTCTGATGCCCTGTGCCAGCATTTTCTTGTACTAAAGAGTACCAAAGCTGCCTAAGCTGTGTTTGTCTTTACCATCTCAGCCAAGAATTTAAAAGAATTTATTATACAAATTGTAAGGAAGAACAAAGTATCTCATTGCAGTTCAAGCTAGAAATTACAAAACCCAGAAGTTTCTTCCAGCCTCACTGGATCGTGTCTTGAACAGAGCTTCAATGCCTGTGTCCAACCTGCCTCATAAGCCAGCACAAGGAAGGAGAGAAAACAGAGTAATGCTCACTCTCTCCAGGCCTTTACAGATCTGATTCTCCACTGAGCACTTCACCAATGTTGTTCTGTGTTGCTGTGTGCTGTGTATCCCAGCTATTTTTACTTGTTCTCGCATAAAAATAGTACATCTCCTTCATTGCAAAAAAGTATATGACTATTGTGTCTTCCCAATGACGTTGTACCAGAAAACATCCTATAGGGCCTGTAAGCTTAGGGAGAGACTAAGCCCTGTGAAGCTCTGCAAACCAAGACTGTGAACATCCCTATTGCTGCAGTTGTGACAGCTACGCTGGCCATAAGTGCAGAGTCTTAATTCAGCCATAGGCCAGGCTTTCTTAACAAACTCACTTAACTAATAGAGTTTGCTACGGACAGGCTAAGGCTTCCTACCTTGCCTGTAAAATGGACAGTTACACCAGCTGCAAGTGCTGGATATAAAGGAGAGTGCAGGTAATGCATGACTGAATTTGTGTGTTTGTGGGTGTACTAGCACAGATGCAGTTGCAGGTGCTTTTCACTATTGCCTTGCATTGCTTTTTTGGGAAGAAATGTGGGAAATGAGCACAGTAAACATAAATAGCCTAAAGGTTTTTGTTGTTCCCATCAGGCTACGCTGCAGTAGTGAGAGTAAAGGGGCTGGTGAGCCAGATTCCCAGCGCGTTCCCATTGGCCTTGCTCAACATAAAGCACTCTGAGGCTCCACCCTGGCTGGGGGGGTGAGCAATGGTGTGTGCACCGACAGCAGCTCCCGAGGGCAATGCGCCTGCGGCAGGTGCATGCCGCTGGTATCCCAGGGGCAGCAGATATTCAAATAGCCACTGCTGCACCATTTTGTAGGGCCCAGAGTGCGCCTCTTCTCGTGCCTGCCAGATGGTGCAGAGGGGTCTTTGCCTCGCCCTCACTGCTCTGTCTCATCTGCTCCAACTGCAGATCTGGGTGGGGGCTTGATTCCCCTGGTCCTTGCACATCAGTAAAGTTGATGTCAGGTCACACTGGTGCCTGACTGGTGTCCTTTAGGCACCACGCCTCAACATTTGAACACCTTGCTGAGAAGGTTAGCTGTTTGCGTGCTGCAATGTGAGACACAGGAGGCTGTATCCTCAGCTACCATCAATTACCAGTTAAGTGGATTTGTGACAACTAGGCACGATACTCTAGGTTTTTATCCCCTCCACTCCTTTTAGCTGGATAGCTGGGAGGAAGATGCTGAACTCTCAGTGGAAAGCTGTAAAAGAGTTACCTGTGGGTAGCACCCATGTAATTCTCCCTGAGCTGGCACAGCGGTAGAGATGCTATTTCAGACACCACTCAAAGCAAACATATTCCCAGAGCACGATGTGTGTGGGTCTTGAACTTGCAGAAATCCATTAACAGGACTGGTATGGGAGTTGCCTGGCTGTCACATGCTGGGTTATGTTTGCAAGAATACTGTCAGAAAATTAGATCCTTCTTGACAATAGAGTATCCCCAAAGCAAGATTTTAAGATGTTGTAAATGGGAAGGTCTGAGGTGCTATTTGCAGAGTGAGAACTGATATAAGCCTGGAAAGCTCTACTAAAGGCAGTGCAGATTTATTGATACTAGCTGATAATCTGTTCCTAAAGCTGCTTTTTAAACCTAAGTAATGTAGTTCTTATTGCTTGCCTTTGTCCTTCCTCACACTGTTACTTCTGTCACTTGCTTAAGTGCTGACAATTTAAAAATGTATTTGGGAGGAGCGTTGAGTGGATTTTGAACATGATACTGTTAACAGGAGCATTTTTCTACCAGTTGCAGCAATTACCCAATTTCCTCTTCAGTGCAGATCTACTGTTTTATCTATTTAGGCACCAGATTACCACCTTGTGAAACAATATTACTATTTTCTCCCTGCCAAATAACACCCAGAATGTGAAGGCTGCTCCAGGCAGGAGGTTAGGTGTTTGTCTACATCATTTCTGCAGAGGGGGAAAAAAAAAATATGCAGAGGAAAAGTCTTTCCTGTCTTTTCTGACCTGAAGAGGTTAGAATAGTTTTTAAGTAACTGCATCCTTGTAGCACACTTTTCTCAGCAGAATGGGAGCTTAATACAGCCAGCCTGCCTAATACTGACCATTCAGCATCTCTGTTGATACGTTAATCACACATCTTCCTCAGCGGTCTGCCAGAACCAGCAGCAATGATGTAACCGAGTTCCCTGCAAGTCCTTTGTTTAAGCAGTTGCTTCTGCTCAGTGGAAAAGCTGAGCCGCTTGGGCTGTGGCAAATGAGCTGCATTTAACAGGAACGAAAGGGGCTCCAAGAAATAACTTATCTTGTTTGCCTTAGAAGAGAAATTTTCCTCAGAGGTGCTTTCCTAATTATCTTGGTTTTATTCTGTTTGTGCTGTTTGCATGTCTGAGATGGAGAGTTAGCCCTCCAAGATCCCCCGGTTGAAAGCTTTCCTACGGAGGTAATGTGTGGGCTTTTACTTACCATGACGACATCTGCTCCATGCTGCCCTCCACTTGTCTGCTGTGCAGAGGCTCTTAGCAAGCACGTCTTCCACACGGTACAAGTGATAAGGAAATTGAACCTAGTCACAGAGGGGTGAGGTAGAAATCTGATTCATGTGCTGAAAGGAAAATGAGGAAGTGGTTGAGCAGAGAGGGTGAGTGTCCTGTCTTGAACTTCCAAACATAAATATGTATGTACAAAAAGGCTCAGTATGCTTACCTCAGAGCATCAAGTGCTACAAACTGAGGACTTGGCCCCAGTCGGATCATTTGTAAACATGACACATCTGTGATTTAGCATAAAGACCCTGATTTTCTGTCTTCCTTTGTGGTTTGCACTTGCTTTACATTGGTGTAAATCATTGAATGAAGCCTGTGGCTGTGGACAGTATGATCTAAGGAGAGGTGTGGTGTTGTGGGTTCCCCAGAGCTACAGCATCAGAAGTGAAGCAAAAATAGGGCTCTTTTGCTATGGAAGCATCACTTTGGAGGCAGCCTTGGTTCACACAGGCCATTGTCAAGGTGCTTCACCAGCTTATATGAGTACAGCTGCCTGAGAGCTGATGAACAGCAGCTTCCATGTGCAGCCACAGAAACTGGAAAGGAAGGACATGTGTTTGCATCCCCCAATGGGCAGAGAAGTCAGTCTCGTAGAAGTAAAACACACATCAATGTGGCTGAGCAAAGGGGGGCCTGAGGGGTATGTTGCTTCCTTCCTGCAAATTTAAATGCTTGTGAGACTTCTTGTGCAATAGGTAGCTGTGCACAGAAACACATCCAGTGTGGGTAAAGGCGTTTTAGAAAACTGCTATTAAAAGCCAAATGCCCTGTGCCCGGTACAAGTGTCCTAGCCTAGAAAAGTTTATCTTATTCTTTTGCATAGGTGTATCAGCAAGGTTCAAAAGTTTATTTGCTTGGTTATAAGAGATATCCAATTTGATTGTTATTTTGGCCTTACTGAATAGGTCACCTGCATTTGCTTGCTAGAGTTGATCTGGAATCTGAAGGGAATTAAAGTACCTTGCCCTTGCTCTGCCAGGGGCTTCCTCCCAAGGAGTAAGGAAAGTAAGCAGCACCTTTTTGCTTGGCACCTGCATCTGTGCTGCTCTAAGAATTATCACAGGGTGAATCATAAATATACTGGATCTAGGAAGCTATAAAAAAATCTCTAGAAGGCTAATATCTGATGCTGTATTCACCTAGTTCAGTGCATTTGGCCAGATTTTCCTCCCTTTTACTCCAGCGTTTATATTAGACTGGTAGACTGAAGAGTAAGCTCAAACATGATTTGGCTCTTGAACAACAGTAATATAATTCAGCTATGTAAGACAATGAGCATTTGCCTCGTGGAGAGTTGCTATAATGACTCCTCCTGCTTTTTATCCATCTCTTTTTTCACCTGGGATAAGAAAGGATATGGATATTTAAGTATGCAAGTTACTAGTGAATGAGATTTGGACTTTTTTTTTTGTATTTGCACAGAAGAAAGAAAAGGTGTGTAGAGAGGTTGTAAGTGGTACACTACCTTAATGCAAATTAGTCTTGTTTATTTGCCTGAAGTAATGGAATAAAAAGAAAGCAGTGGAAGAGGAGCCAAGTCATTTTCTTGTAGACTGCAGGAGGGAAGTTTAGTGCATCTGGAAGGCAGCAGTGCAGAGGGAGAGTCTTTGTAATTGAACTGGCATATGGCAAAAGAAGTGTTGCGGCAAATTTGCGTCAAAATAAGGGTGTTGTCAAATTGAGCTCAAATTCAGTAATCACAGGTGCCAAGTGGATGAATTTAAGTTAAAAGTTAAGAATTGTTGTGATTACTGTGGTTATTCTGGATTCCTTGTTCAGATTGTCCCAGCAGGCGGCATAAAAGATTAAAAATTTTAACATAAGGATGGTGACAGAGAGGCTCTCCACTGCAGGAATCTGGAGTGGAAAGTTCACAAATGCTGCTGAAATGGAAAAGTACTTGCAATTCAGTTCAATATAGAACACTCAGGTTTTGCAGTCCTCAAAAAACGGATGATAATTGGCGTAAATGGATTTATACCTCAACAAAATAGGATTACTTTGGATAAACATACCTTTTAATTTGGGGGGAAAAAAAGAGCATCTTCCAGAACAAGTAATTAGTCAAGCATAAGAGTATTTTAGGCATCTAATGGTTGATTAGGTTATTCAAGGGAGAGCAAGTTAAAAATCCAGGGAAAGCAAGTACATTTGGAGAATAGAATCAAAGATCTCAATGTTGGGTGTGGGAGATAAGGCTGCATCCTCAGGAACTGCATTACTAGTGCAGCTCAGATACATTACAAAATAAGCATGTGTTATTGTCCTCATTCTGTGGACAGGAAATGCTCACGGATCCTCAGATTGGCCAAGTGCCCTTCCCTCATTGATCTCTCCTTGCCTCACACCCTCAATCTGTTAGGCTTGTCGAGGTCACGCAGCAGGTGTGACAGCTAGGAGATGACTTCAGCATCCTCCATTCCCCACATCGGTGATTCTTTCCCACACATTTCTCTCTTCCCTGCTAATTTAGTGTTGTTCCCTACAGTACCTGGAAGGCTTATTTCTGTTTTTCCTCCCAACTGCATTGTGCACAATTCTTACAGTATGTGCACTCCATACCATTTCAGAATTGCCCTTCCTGGACAAAGGCAAACTTCATTATCGTGTAAGGACTTTGGGGAGAGGTCAATTAATCTTGATTCATCCCTGGAGAGCTGTGAGGTGGAGCCAGTCTGAAGGTGTGAATAGCTTGAAATAACTTGATTTTTTCACAGCCCTGAAATGAACAAAGAATCCCTTCTGGGAAAGAGGCCTGTGTGGAAAATAATACAAGATGAAAGAAGAGGAGAGCAAATGGGCTGGTGACCTCAGGCTTGGGGTCGCTACTTGCCCAGGTGTGGTGAGGCAGGAGAACCTCTTTTCTACATCATCTGTCTGTCACAGATTTGAAAGACCAGGAGAAAGAGAAGGGAATTGCCTAAAATGGAGTCAGTAGTGCTTTTTCAGTATCCTTTGCAAACATTGCAGCTTACTATTTATTATGCAAGAGTAGTGGAAGATGTTTTTCAAGCTTTTTTTTTTTTTTTTCTGATAAGATTAATGGCCTTGCCTGATACTAGGGGTATTTGGAGGCATAGGGAATATCCTGGCCTTCCTGGCAGTGGGAACGGTTGGATGTCTGCACTCCACCTGCCCCTGGCTAGTGCTCTGACGCCCTGTTTGCTCACCCATAAGGGGTGGGGAGAGGATACCTGCTCAGTGTTTTCACCCTTGCATTTTCATGGTAGGTCTCTGGAACTTCATTTGTGTCTGTCTTCCTTAGTAGCGTGTAGGATGTAGCAGTGGATGGTGGGGAACAAGCTGGGTTACTTTACCTTCAGTGAGATACTGAAATGTTTTGTTTTAGCTAAATTCAGTCACTTTAGTATCTGTGCTTTGCCAGCCAAAGAGCAAACTGGCTGGAGCCCATCCAGACAAGATCTTAGTCAGTAGTAGGACTGCGGAAGGGATCTCGAGCCTGTTCTCAGTGCACACTTATCACCGCGGGGTGGGCTTTGTTCCTTGCTTTGCCCAAGAGGTTCAGTGCCTGTGATACACAGTTCCAAGAGACTTCTGTGGCCATCTGCTTCTGGTGAACTGGGTCTCAGTACGCTAATCCATCCTTCTGTAACCTGTGAATTTGGTCTTTGTTGTCTTGTGTTCTGCTTAGGGACTATTGGGAATTAAAAAAAAAAAGTGCAAAGCTGTCGCTTCCTCGTATGAGCAGCAGCACCATTGCACACCTTTTTTTTTTTTTGTCTCCTCCCTCCTTCTCACCTTTGGAGTGCAAATTTGAGGTATTGGCTTGGATTTGCAAAACTGCAGATAGTTTCTAAGAGGTCTCCTTTTACCTTGAGTGCTAGCACCAGCTGGGATCAGCCAGGTGCCCTGAATGCTTCCTGGATCTGATACCTTGGTGATAACCTTACACTGAGGGCCCTCACATTTAGAAGCTGCCTTCCCCAGTGGCCCAGTAATGCCTGAATAACTTGTCATTGAAGAAATGTCGATAGCTTTGTTCTGTCTCTTGTGTTTCCCAGGATGACATGGTTGGGTGACTGCAAATATGGTAGCTCTTCCGCTTATGTAGAAGCAGAGAGACGTGTGTACGTGTTTTTTAATTACTTTGTGCAAGTCTGCTCTGAGGTGTGTTGGGAAGAGGATGCATTTTGTACAGCTAAAAATAAATACATCTGAAATTTCTATATTAGATTTCGCTAAGGGAAAATAGGCTACAAATTCGTGTGTTTGAGCGAAATAGGATAAATGGAGTTTGATTAAAAAACCATAACTCTGCAAGTATAATGTTTTTAGTTATTTTGATACTTTCATGGAGCTTTTTTTTCCAAATGCTTTAAATCCTAACACGAGTACTTAAAACCGCTAGTGGTTTCTCTAGACAGTGAAGCACTTCCTGATAGGAACTAATTGGACAGCATAGTAACTTAAACAGCTGCTTTAACGTCTGGTCCTTGAAGATCTGATGGTGAAACTATCTTGTCAGTTTCTCTGTAATATTTTAAAATATATTTCCTTTCCAGATGTGAAATGGTCTTTGTACAGTACATAGGTGTACAACAGTACACATATGTGTTCAGCCTTGCAGACATGCACTTGTGTGTATTTTCAGATAGCTCTTTATAGGATTAGCTTGGACTATGGAACTAGATAGCTGAAACATCTGACCTCTCTATATATTCTTCCTGCAGCTCTCAAAATTTAGGAGACTTCTCAGGTGTGTTAAATAATGTGTTGGAAATAATGTACTTTGTGAACATTCATGTTTTTCATTGCCTGGTTTCATTGTGTGGTGCACTGCTGGTGATGGCCACTCCATGGCCTGTCTTATTTCAAAAGTAGCAGCTCACAGAAAGGCTGATGGAAAGCTTTGGTTTATCTTTAATGCATATATATTTTTTTTCCTACTATTTTACTGAATAATAATCTGTATTTCTATGAATAAAACTTACTGCGACAGGAGGACTGTGGCTGCAAGTCGAAGTTACAAGGCCTGGTTTATTTGGGTAGAGTGCAGGGCTTCACCCTAGATGTTATCTTAAAAAAAGCTGAACAATGTAAGGCTGTAGGAACGGCTGGAGTGGAGTTGGGAAGACATGATACGGAGTTACTCACACTATGTGTAGGACATGTGAGCTGAGAAACCCCAGTAGAGAGAGCTGAACTCCAAGCAGTACATAGCAAAAGTAGGAGTCTGCAGGGATCAGTCTCTCCTAGGGCCAGGAGGGAATCGCGCAGGTCACAAACACACACACAGGGCTATATGCAATCATGGGTTATTAGGCACCACTGCAAAAGCGAAATGCTTGAGGAATTGGTACAAAAAGTGCAATAAAATATGTATTAACATGATGAAATATGTATTGGAATGAATGCTAAGTGGGATAAGTGTGGCTCTCAATTGAAACAAATCTGGAAGGCTGTAACTTTGGCTTATGGAGAAACCCCATTGCATGTTAGCCCAGTGCAGATGTTGGAGAGCTTCCACACTGTCTCATTGCACAAAGCACTCCTTCTGTCTGTTGAGACCATACTTCAAAGGGGAATTTAGTACCCTTTGATTTCCCCTTCAAACAGAGGGCAGGCAGTGAGCTGTCATGGCCTCCTAGGGAAGGACAAAGTGCTCACATTGACTTTAAGCCATAAGGGTGGCCAGCCTGGAAATGAAATATTTTGGATACATGCACACTGTGATGGTCTTTTCTATGGCAGTCTTTTCAGAAAGAAAGGAGGAGAGAGAAAGTATTTTCTGTAACTCGTTCCCATTCCCACACATTGAGAGAACAGTGTAGAAAGAACGAGGCGTGCCCCAGGAGTTGTCCCGCTCCTAAAAGCCCTGGGACCAGTTCTACCCTGACTTCTGTCATCTTCAGTTTCACCAAAGGCATTAGAGTTGCATAGGGTGTAACTGAGGCAATAGCTTTGGATCCTGCAAGACACTGTGCAATTCTGGGAGCACAATGAAACTCCAGTGCTAAGGCACCTTACTACCAACTCTTCAACTTGACATGTTAGCATTTGCAAAGGTCTCTAGAACGATGGGCCATAGTGATTCAGAAGATGCAGAGCTCTGAATACATCCCTACCAAACAGGATCCCTTTGGGAGTGAAACTCCAGGGCTCCTGTGGTCATGTTTCTCAGTAGCTGTTTATAGTTCAGGCCATAATCCTATTGTAACTCTTACTATTCAGTCTTATTCCTGCAAAGCATCAGGGAAGGTTTTCCAGACAGATTAATCACTAATGAATTTGTGATCTGGCTTTGATCACTCATTCCTTTTGAATGCTGATGGGTGGAGTTTACATGCCAAGATTTTCTGAATAATGAAGATGCTGCCTCTTAGGATCCTTCGGAATTAATGTTTCAAATTTGAATCTAATATGTACGCTGGACTCCTATAGTTGTTTTTCTCTTAACTTAACATTGAGAAGACACTTAGGCAAATTGTACAGACCTGCAGGCCTCCACGTGCACCTACTGAAATAAAAACCAAGATTCTCTCTGCTTTGGAGGAAAATTGAAGCAAACAGATATAAGTACTTGCAAGGCAGACAGGCCATTATCTGAGGAGTTTGAGCACATGGCTCTTGAAAGTGACTGACAAAGGTTCAATCTCTAATCCCTCTGCATGTTGGTTTACAGCACTGAAACCCTTCGCAATGTCAGCAGCATCTGACATGGAATATCCAGCAAATAATTATGGTCACCTTTGACACAGCAAAGTATAAATCTCATTTCTGGTGAGGCATAAATGTTAGAAAGCTGTCTGTACAATAGCTAAAGGCTGTGTAAATTGTAATTAAAAGCATTTAGTTTAAGTTAATCTTCATTAGGAACATAATTATGTCTACACACAAATTGCTTCAGTGTAATCGTCACAGTTGTAAATAACTAGTTATATTAACTAGCTTTTCTTCAGGGATAAATTGACTAAGAGAATATCAACTGTTTTAGAGCAAAAGCAGAGAGTGTCTATTTGTGTGTTTAACATGTGCATGGATGGAATTAGATTGAGCTTGCCATCCTTGCCCCCACATGTGCTGTAGAGAGGCGCCAGCTCACGCATTCCCTGTGGCTCCAACTAAGTCCTCGCGCAGAGATGAGAGGATACTGTCTTGGCAGTTCAGTAATTCATGAGTATTTGGTTGTAGAGAACCAGGGCCAAAGGTTCTCCCCACAAAATGGATCAGACTTGAATTTCCAAGGGACAGAAGTAGTTTAGTCCAGACTGGCACCTGTTTCAGCCTTGTCCCTGTCTTATAGCATGAGAACATATGGGAGAAGTCTACGTTTCATATAGTTGTCGTTTTCTAATCAGGTTACCAATGAAATTTGTACATGGACTTTGCTGTTCTGATGCCCACAGGAAAACTGCATGTTGCAGAAGCCTGGAGCTATATCCTGTCATCCACAATTCCCTGGTGGAGACAGGCCAATGTCTTCCACTGGTCAACTGGCATCAACCAATAAATTACTGTAATTCTTTCCCTCAGATCTCTTGATTGCTGCGGGGATTTAGGGTCTGATCCAATGCATGTTGAAGTCAGTGGGGAATTTTCCCGCTGACCTCTGTGTGATCAGAATCATACCCACTGTAGAGGAGTGAAGAATGTGATACATGTTGGATTCTGCTGAGAGCAACCTGACCTGAATCTAAAGAGACTGAGAGTAGCTACTGCAAGTCTTAGCTCAGAAAAGGAATGATTTAGCCTTTACTGCCTTGGGAAACAATGCCATGAATGCATGCAAGAAATTAAATAGCACTTGGGAGATGTGTAAAAATAGTCTTAAGTGGACATGAATGCTTGAAACGGATGTCCTAACAACACAGTTTAAAAGTAGAAGCTTCTAACTGTTGTGAATGCTCTTCCCAAATAATCTGTGCTGTTACTGATAGTTGGCATAAATCTTACTCGTAATACCCATAGCAGAGATTTGCATTGAATCCATTGCTAATCCTATAAACTCATGAGTTTGATAAAGTTTGTTGCTCAGGGCATTGCTAATTTTATCGTCATGCTTCCATTTGCTCTCATTCATTAACCCTCAAATGGCAAGTTGGTCTGCATACACAAATGAGAAAGCCATAGTCATCTTCTTAGCACCTATAACTGTGAGTGGAAAATTACGATCAAATGAGTACATATACAATCTAAATAGAATGCCTCTTCATGTGTGTCAGTATGCTACCAGCTGAAGAAGGGCCAGGTGCTCATCCGCATGTGCAAAATTAAACCTAGTACAAGGAAGTTCTATATTGAATGGCATTATCTTTCACATGGCTTCCTACTATACCCCAGGCACCACAATATGTAATACTACTGTTCCTTCCATCTCATTGTCTTATTCATTTAAAAGTGTATATGTCACATTGTTTAAACTCTGCACACAGTTATTAGAGCAGCTGCAAAGCACTGTTAGCATGATATCTGGGACTCAGACCAGACCATCTGCCTCATTGGGCCTAGTACTATCAAGGGTAAGTTCAAAGACCAAATTCTGGCGCTAGAGTGGATGACATCCATCATCAGTATTAGAGGAGACCAAATAAACATCACTAGGGTCTCTTCAGACGTGTCTAAGGCAGAATCAGTGTGTATCACTGGGGCAAGGTAGAAATGCTTGCAATATCAATGCTTTATTTTTAATTTGATATAGGTAAGCAAGGCATCTTAAAGAGGATTACAGAAGCAATGACTTGCTCCATAAGATATGAATTCCCTGTTTTCCATTTACATCCTGAAGAGAAAAAAGAAATCTGTTCAGGAAAAGACTGGAATCTTCATCTGCCAACCACTGGCCTAAATTTTACATCTAAAAGCCAGAATAACACTGAAATCCACCTTTTTTTATGAGTCAATGTCACTTTGTGATATAACGCTTAGCTATATGATCACTTGGTAGTCCTTAGATAATTGTTCACTGATACAGTCCGGGTCTGCTTCCAGAAAAGAAGTTTGGATGCGAAATAGCATCTCCCTAAACCGATAGTTGCCAGAAGAGCTCGGTTTGCATACTGCTACCAGGGAGCTCTGCATGAGAGAGCTGCCCACTGCTCTCCCACTAGCCTGTGGCTCCCGGGCAGCACAGTCCTGCACCTGGCAAGAGCCCCATGCAGAACACGTTGCATGTGCCAAACAGTGGTTTCCATTGTCAAATCCCAACCAAATAAAACATGTGAGAGGGACAGCAGCTACAGAACCAGATCAGATTACTAGGGAAAATGCTTCTAAAACTTTTTACATATAGGTCAGCTTAGATAAGCAAATCTAATACTTGCCTAGTTATTACAAAAAAGTGAAAAGCAGTAGCTGAGAAAAATATACTATTCATTATCTAAGGCTAATCTTCAAAGCTTTTTTTTTTTTTTAATCCAAGAAAAATGCCTTGGAACAAAAACAACACAATGGTGTGTATTATGCATTCTCTTGAGGAAAGAAAGAAAATATTTAGACTGGCCTACAAGCAAAAAACCCACATTTTTTAAAATTACTTCAGCATGTTTGAGTTCAAGACAGCACAGCAAAAGAAAAATGCTTGTTAAGTCACTCTAGTGTGCAAATATCATAGCAGATTTGATGTTCCAAGAATTGACTGCACCAGCATGTTAATTGTCAGGATATGATTTTTTTAAAGGACGTTCATGTGTTGCCTTATTTGGTCACAGATGCTTTACTGCTTCTTGGTACAGAGGAATAACAAGGGAAAGAAAAAGGGCAGTTGGTTTAGTACAGTGACATCTTAGTGAACTAGCACCACATTCCCTGTGGAAATGTATCTTCTGGACTGAACAGTATTTCTTCAGAGACACCAATAAAAATATAGCTAATATATTATAGGAGAGCTCAAAGAACTGGTCTTGTTACAATTACCTCTCCACTTATTCCTGCTCTCACATGCTTCAGAGATGCTCTGTATCTGTAGTTCATTTTGAAACCAACTGGAATCACAGACATTCAGTGTTTCTTAAAAAAGCCCAGCCCACGCTGTCTGGACTGGATGTTTCTTAGAGTGCTGGAGCAAATTGAAAGCACACCAGCCTGGGTATAGGGATCTCCTCAGGAGAAGCTGATATTGCTGGATTATCTGTCAAAAATGATCTGAGATGAAAGGGGAAGAGAGCAAAGGGAAGTTATAAAGCATTTGAGGGGGAAAAAAAGAATAAAAATACAAAGTTCTAGAAGTGCTGTCATTTTGTTTAATCAGGGAATAAAGTCAGATTGCTGTTTTGTATAATTCTTCTGACTTCAGCGGATTCATACCAAGAGGCTTGTATAGCAGTACAGATTTGGCTCTTTTGTTTACATTTCATTTCATAACTGTATCTTCAGTCTTTTTGCAGTGCCTACATATGAGCTTATGTATGAGCAGTGTATCCACCATGAACAGACAGCAAGCCTTGCTTCTTTCTTGGCATCCACAAGAAAATTAAAAACAAAAATAAACAACAAAAAAGCACACCTGCACCTTTTAAGTGATATCAAGGTATCGTCAACCCTAACAAATGGTTATTTAATGTCCTTTTGTTTTAATTGTAGTCACAAAGTTACTGATCTCCACAGTCACAATGAGGATTCAGAATTGGTGTTTTGGCCTAGGGTTGCTGGATGCATAAATGAGATCAGCAACTGCCTCAAAATCTGCAAAGAACAAGAAGTACTTTCTTTGGAAGTGGAGGTGAGGATCAGCAGAAAGGGTCTGGGCAGGGAGAAATATCTATGATATCTGTCCCTGGAAGGATGAAGGCTGCTGCAAGGTGCTCTTTGTGCTCATTATTGTCTTACACCACAGTGCTGTTGAGAACGAACAGCCCGGTACAGTCCCCGTTAGTGTCAGTGGCAGCAGGGAAAAGCCCTGCGTGGGCAGATGCTGGGCTCGTGTTCTTCACACCAGCAGAAAGGATCCATTTGTCATGGAAATAACAGTCTAGAGGGGTGAGGGATGGGGAAGAGATGGAGAGTGAATGATGTGTGAAGAACTGATGAGTTCATGCAGCAATGGAGAAGAGACAGGAAAAAGTCCAGATGTGTTTTTTCTGTGGTTCAAATAAGAAAAGCAGTACCCAATTATCCCAGAGACAGTGCACAAAAGGAATGTAAATGCGTATAACCATCTGCAGCCAGCTGATGTGTGAGCTCATGTAGCCACCCCAGCACCTTTAGAAGTGGAACTTGCTGTTTCTTGCAGATTGGGAAAGAAACAGATATAGTTCTGCTTCCAAGTCTCTGTCCATCTCCGGTTTCTCTTATCATGCATCATTAAGGGGAATCTTCCAGCAATTAGTTTCTAATTGCTTCAGTAGCACACAACTCATTTTATGAGAAATACCATCCAAATGTAATGGCTCTTGCACATTTCAGAGAAGCAGAAATTAATTGCATTTTAATTTTTAAAAGTCCTTCCTGCTCCCCCTTCCTCCATCACATAATACTTTATATTTTGAAAAGAAAGATAAAACATTAAAAAGGAAGGTGTTTTATCAGCTACTGTTCCACCACTGCTGAATGGCAAAGATTCAGCCTGTTGTGAAATACCTTTATTATAATGTAATTTGAACAATACTGCCAAAATTAGTGTGGATCCTTTAATACCTCTCCCAGGTGCTGTTTAGTTGGGGCAAGAAGGCTTTAACCTTCTGCCTTTAGGAATCCCCTTGGTAAATCAATGGCATCTTGGGATCATCTCCAAATGAAATTTGCCTGCTACACAGCAGCAAGAAGACGTGATAGGATTATAAAACAGGACTATTTTTCACTGCAGAAATGCTTGAACTCACTCCAGACAATTATGCAGCCTGCCATTTTACACATCATCTATTTCAGTATTCCTGCATCAATTATTTCATTAACATTACTGCATACTAAGCTAGAACTTGTCATTGGTCTGAGACATGGAAGGGATGGGACATATTTCAAACTAAATAAAAAAAAAAAGCAGCATTTTCATTTGAGAGGATTTGGGATATTCGTTTCAGCAGCCTCGCTGCATGTTCTGTGCAAAGTATTTTTATCTCACAGCCTGCTTAACATTGTTAATTTCTACCCTAATATGGTTTAGTTCAGGACATAATGCTGAATTTTCCATTACTCTCTTAGCTGTCAGCTGAATTGAAAAGACCTGTTTAATTAGAAAAAAATAATAGCTTTATCCAAAGATTAACAGAAATTAGGGTGAAAACAAAGTTATTCTGATAGGAAGGGCATATGCATTTGCTGTAATTTCGGGAAATCTCCCAAAACACAAAGAACATGTTCAGAATTGTAATTAAGGAAGAAATTTTAACTCCCTGAAAGAACAGCTTGATGGCAATTGCTACTTTTCTGTAGATTTAATGTAGCATCTGTTACAATTTAATTTTTAAAGGACACCATTTTTAATTCTCATTAATCTCCAGAATTAACAGTGTAATAAAGATCCATGCAAACACTGAAGTTTAACTAGTCAAAATGCCTTTTAGAGCCTTTTCAGAATATTTTAGCTATTGAGCAAAAGCTTCAATGCTAATGAGTGGGATGAAATCCAAAGCCAATGTTAATTAGATACAGAACCAGTTGCATCTTCTGATCCTCTTCAAGAATTAGGCCGACTTGGATCCATAGGCTGCAAATAAAGTTCCAGTTGGAGGACTGGACAGTTTGTTCGTTGTCAGGTTTGGAGATGTGTATTAGGAAGGATGACTTGAAGGTCCCGTACTTCATACTTATGGCTTTTTTTCATTGATGTTGTCTGCTGTGAAAATGTTAGCTTTTTGACATCTCCTTTGGTGAGGAAGTATTTTGCATTTTGCAGAAGCTGAACAAAATGGAGGGGGACCTGTACCAAATATGAGCTCAGTGGCACATCCAAGAATTAATTAATAGAAATATCTTTAGATACGATGAAAATAGCAGATGTGGTTTTGAAAGCCTGTGTTGTTGGAGACCTACACCCTGAATAGAACAATTTGCAAGCAACCCAGTGCAAGCTGAGATACAAGTACATGTATAAGCTGAATTGACAGAGTAGTCTTGTCTGGTCAGAAAAGATTTCTAATTGCAGTTGAGTTAAAATGCATCTTCCCCAGGAAAAATTCTGCTAATATATTGCCATAATCCTAATCAACATATGCTTTCTACCATAAACGGCAGGAAAAGACAAGGTTATCTGTAGCAAAGTGTGTTAGTGTGCTGCTGCTGCTGTGCTAGGGAAGGCACAGCCAGTTTGAAACCTGCTGCCTTCAAAATCAGTGGTGATGCCTGACTTGAACTGAAGTGTCCTCAAGCTCTCCTGATGCACTAATAATAATGGCAAGTCTGACACTGATTTTTCCCTAATGCTTATTTTGGAAGGAAGTTACTGAAGTTCAGCAGGACACATGACGATGTTGAATAGCTACAGATCTCAAGGAGAGGCTGCCTTAGTGGGTAAAACACATCCACTTGTTGCATGGAAACCAAATCTGTTCGTATTAAATATGATTTGCTTTGTCACTCTGAGTGATTATCAGAGACAGAATTTCATCTCTTATGTCATCTTACACCACATCACAGAGAGGCTGTATGAACAAATCTTGCTATTTTGTACACCTGTGTAATCCTCTTCATTTTGCCAGAACTTTATTCTGCCTGAAGCACCGTGCAGGAATGCTGTCCTCTGCTTCCATGGCTACACACTAGGTAATAGTTAGGCAGAATAGGGTTGCAAGAGCAATGGACATATCCCCAGAAAATGGAAATGCGTGGATAAATCAGTTCTCTCCCCCTGTGAAAGTTCATCTGTAGCCACTGTCGCTGCAGTGCTGGGCTGAAGTCCATAACCATACCCAGGTGGTCAAAATCCACAAAGGAATCTCTCTTTTGTAGCTGGCCAAAGTACTGTACTTTGAAACATTTGGGCTGAGAATTAAGTTCTTGATGCATCTAACCATGAAATAATTAACATCCAGAAGTATTTTTACATAGTGCTGACTGGGAAGAGAAAGAAGGAGTGGGAGCAAAGAACATTTATATGACAGTGAGGGATGGAAAAGACTCTTCTAGGGCACCCTTCTAGCAGGTAAAGAAAGCAGAGATGTCATCTTAATCTTTTAAGCAGACAACATGCACTGCATGAGGGGATGGGAGCAGCTCTCGCAGCAAAAATAGAGATTCGCTTCCTCATTCCCACAGCATTTTCCACACCTGAAAGTCAGCAGGCAGAGGGCTGGCTGTGGGGATGCTGGTTCTGACCCTGTCATGCACCAAGTAGGCGCTGCAGTCTGGTGTATGGAGATGGGGGCTTGGGGAAGCAGGGATCAGCTGCGAGACTAAGTAAGGGCTTGGCTGTTGGTCTTCTGCAGCCCCTCAGAGCTTGCTTGCAAGTGGTAAATGCTTGGTATAGCTTTTCACTCCTCTGGGCCTGTAGCTTGGCTAATGGTGATATTATTTCTGTGCTCTCTGAAGATGTTGGGGTTGCTTGCAGGCATGCATCCAATGCATTCACTCCTGGTACATGGGTTTTTGTTGTTGTTAGGTTTTGTATGTTTTTTTTATTTTTTAACCAAGGTGAGGATCTATTTACCAATGCCAATCAGTACCATTGTGACAGTTAAAGAAAAACTTGCACAAAGCTGAACAACAGCCTTTCTCTTTTATGAAGATATGCACAACAGGATCATCAGCAGCTATAGGTTTTTAGGAGCTTGTTGCTGGAAATCCCATTAACTGGAAATTTCAGCCCATTGGTTTTTCAGCCTGACCTTGAGTAGGTTAACAGACTCTTTGTGCCCCTTCTTTCAAGGCTGCCATTTCTAGCGCTGTTGCTTGACTTTGGCCATTTAGTCATGCTACTTCCAAAGCCTCTGATGCTCTTTTGTAGTCTGGAACTACGGTTTCCTCTCAAGAGCGACGAGGGGGGATGATTAGGAGGAATAGTCTGGGAGTTCTCTGGATTCTTAAGTGTTATCTGTGGGGGGGCAACTTGTGCTGGAAATCTTTCACAGTCTTAATGTGTCACCTAGGATTTCTAGTTTTATGGTTTTCTGACCGGAGAAAGGGTAATTTTTTTATATATTGGTGTCGATGGCTGTGCTGCGTATGCCACTGAACTGCACAGCACATTTGTCCTCAGTGTAATACCCTCATGAATGCAAGAACAAGCCTTTCTTTTAGGTAGAAAGAATCAACAGCCTGAATATCTGTTTCATAGTCGCCTCCATATGTATGGGGAATGGCGATAACAAACTAACCTTTCTTCCAGGGACTAATTGGATTTCACATGGTTTGAAAGCACCACTAATTGACCAGATATATTAGATTCAGCTTTAACATTCCTACTGGGTAGCTTGGCTATTGTCCCTTCCTCCGCTACTTCCTATTCTATTCTATTCTATTCCGTTCTATTCTATTCCATTCTATCCTATTCTATTTCAAACTGCTCCATTTTCAATACTTAAATAAATAGGCACCTTGTGCTGCAGCCCTTTTGAGAGCAGCATTTCTTCTTGCATAAAGTCTTATAGGCTTCTGTGTACATGCATGCAAGAATATTTCTTATTCCACTTGAATAAGCATCATAAAATCAGTCAGAATAATGCATGCTGGTTAGAAGCCGGTGTCTGTACTCTGGTTTGGTCGCAATATAACAAAACAGTCCAGGTGGACTTAAAGCGCTCATAATCAATCTACTGTACTATGCAGCCTAATTAAGAGGATCTGCATATTTCATCAATAAAAAGATATCAAGTTGGAGAAACGGTGGAAAGGGGTGTAAAAATCCCCTCATGCATCAAAGAAAACATTTGATTGTGCTGATTTGCTCAGAAATTTTTCTCCTGAAGGTGAAAAAGGAGGAAAAAAAAATCTATACAGAAGAGTGGAGTTGATAGTTTGATACAAATACAGGTTTAAATGTGAGCCATGGGTCTCCATGAATACAAGAGAAAGCTAATGTCTCTGACTAATGTTTTAAAGAATGGAAATCTCACTGCAGGTTTTTATAGTGCGGGCAAACTATGTGTGCTGAAACCTAGACGGTAGAGATGAGTTTTCTTTCCCCTCATGATGTGCACTGCATCGAGAAGAGCCAGCACGACCCTGGTCTCAACAGGTTTCCACATGGATGCTTGGCACAGCAGGAATAGAAGAGCAGACGACAGAGTCCCCTTCCCTTATTGCTGGGTAGCTCAGAGGGGGTCCCCAAAGACAGTGTGATGTTGCACATACTTCCTTGGCATGGGCTGGGCATGCCGGAGTGCTCCCGATCCATTTGTGGATGCCAACATCCATGCTTTTTCTGCTCATCTTTCTATTGCTTATCCATTTTAAGCAGTATTTTTTTCCTAAAAGCAGATAAGTAATTCTCTTTCTGTGAATGCAAATATGGAATCTATTGAGTGGGTGTGTGCATACTTTAAAGAAGTAATTGAATCCAAACATCCCTTCTTTTTAAATGCAGGAAACCAGAATCTAATAAAATATAAATCAATTCAGTGTCTGCTTTGGGCCTGCAGTCGTCGTACTGTTACCAAAAAACTGTATTAAGTGCTGTGCATTCCAATATTAACATATTTATTTTCCATTATATCTGCTTAACCCCTTAAGTCACCTGAAATTTTATTCTTTCTGGACATGTGGTGAAGAGCTTGTCAGAGAAGAGAAAGCAGTTCAATTAAAGTCTACTCAGCATGTCCATTAGTTCCTGATACTGACTCTGAAACATGACCTTGCTGAGCCTTCTTGTGAACAAGTCTGTATGTGTTTGGCTTCTGCACCATGCTTTATTGATTGCAAGCACACTACTGATTAATTGTAAAGCACGGTTACCTTTGTGATTTAGGACTTCGTATTTTCAGACCTGAAATAAACATACCACTGCCAATTTGACTTGGAGTACAGGTCTTGGAGTATAAATAAGTCATCAGATTTCCAGTTTGAGTTAAAACAGAGTTTAAACAGAGTTTAGTTATGTTCTCAGTTCAGTTAACTCTCAGTGCCTGTTTAGCTGCTAGTCCGAATTCCTCAGCTCCAGCTAGCACTTGAGCGTTGAAAGAAAAGGGACATTAGCAAGCATCTAAAATACGTAGTCTTCAGCTAACAGATGGTCGGGTGTGTTCAATTTTATAGCATTTACCAAAGCACCTTAGAAAATAAAAGTATGTCTTCACTCTGTTCTGCTCTTGATAGGCTTTACGTGCATGGCATGCAAATTGTTTTCTGTGGTCTTTCTGGCCTTAAAGGAAACTGTTTCTGAAGACAATTTTTCCCCATTCTGAACTCTGGAGGCTTCTAAGCTGAAATAGTACGATGATTTGAAGAAAGCAAATAGGCATCTTTTTTCTTTGAGTATAACTGTTATATCTGCAGAAAATAAAGGAACAGTTTCAGCCTGCCTATGTACTGGTGTTGCTTACTGTTCTGCCATCTGAATTCTTACACAGGAGGGTTATTACAGAGAGAAGAGTTAACAAAGATTTTATGACCAAGGGAGAGAGGAACAGAGGAAGAAGTCTTGCCCTGGCCCTCGCTTACCCTAAGACATGCAGAATCAAGCAGTTGGTTAAAGATGAAGTCCTTGAGATGGAAGACGTTCAGCCCCCAGGTCAAACCTGTGGTGGTATTATTCCAAATCTCCTTTCCAGATTTGTGCTGGCCATTGAAGCAGAGGTCTTTGCTCATTCCACAACATAAGGAAGAGATGGAAAATCTGGGAGCAGGATTATGGACATAAATCACTGTTCCGAATAACCACTAGCTACAGTGTCTGACCATTTATCATTCAGCCTCACCTGGCTCCATCAGCTAAAAATAGGAACCTCTGATAAAGGCATTTCTCAGAAAGGTGAAAAAGACAGCTCAGTTAAACCTACTGGTGAAGTATTCCTCTTCAGAGACATGCTCTGTGTTCTTCTTGGCAAATGGTGATGGCCAACCCAGGCTACCAGAGGCCTCCTGCTAAAGTGGCAGCCACAGGAGCTGCAGCGCTCGGTCCACCAGTGAAAGCAACGAAAATGTGGCTGGAGCCTATGTTACTGCTATGACAATCTTCATCCTGCTAGTAGTAGAAGTGACAGTGAGGGCAACCCATTAGCCGTGAAGACACAGCAAACTCTGTCATTCTGCAGGTTATGAAAGGGAACAAAAAGTGCTTGTTAATCATAACAGCCTTTTAAAGCACATGCGGTGTTGCACTGGTAGGTGACCCAGACTAAGGCTCAAGTCTTCAGGCTTTTGATTCCTAATTCTTTTTCATTTGTTCCTGACTTACAATTTTTAAATACTTCTGCTGCCTCCTGGAGGATGGTAGAAATAGCCAGTTATTCACAGCTGTGCATGTGTATCCTGCATATTTACTGCTCCTTTTCCAGGTGAACTCAGAATAGGTATAGCATCAAAGACACTTAAGTAAACTGTGAGCTCACCTCCAGAGAGACGTTTGAGGCAAGCTCCATTTTGTCAAAATCCTGAGAAATGGTTAGTTCTACAGCTACTGTGTTAAAATGAACTAGAAGGCTCAGCATCTCTCAGAAGGCCGTATCTCCTTTCTGCAATTAAAATTGCTGCAGCGACACTAATGGAGTGTCACTGCAGAAATCCCCTCCTGGAAATCCTATCTGTCCTCTCAGGGAAGGTTTTTCTAATATACGCAGAGAAGGATTTCATTTAACAAGGAAAGAAACCACACTTATTGAAAACCTAAGGAATTGCATATAGTCTTGTGCTCCCTAAAATCTGTTAACCTCTACCAGCTTCTATTTCTTCCTATAAATATATACTCTATAGTCTAAAAAAAATCCTAACTTGACACAAAGAAAAATTTTAGCATCAAATCTCTTAGAAAGAATTATTTTGTAAGAAATAAATTTTGCCTCATCTACCGGAGCGTGAAGATGTAACTTCCTTTATTGGCATTGCTTAAGCTACAGGAAATGGAGAGAAAACATTTCATGCAATATGATCCTTTTTATGTCAATACTATCTTTTTAATCCTGAATTTCAAATTAAATATTATCCTCTTTTTAACAAAGTCATGGACATTCATCTTGGAAACCAATACTATTTATTCTGTCTACTGTAATTATATACACAGGTTTAATGCTCCATTATAAATACTAATAACAAAGTTTGCAGATTTAAAAAAAGGTAAAAAAAAAAAAAAAACAAGATCTTATTAATTTCATGGTTTCCGGTGTCATTGCTAATTGAATATGATAGCAATCATGAACAAAATCACCGTTTTCAGGTAGCAGCATAGGTCTTTGCACTAGCAGGCTGCTACTATTTTTCTGTCCTGTGTTTTGAAGAATTCATAGCTAAGAGCAAGTTGCATCATTTAAAACCAATGATTTTCAGCTTGTCTGCTGGGGTAAATTTTTCCAGGGTTTTCATGGTATTCCAGACTAATTATTGGATATAATTAGAACAGTTGATTAGGGTAAGCTAGAGCAGAACACGTACTTTTAAAATGGTCCACACTGCCTGGGGAGAGACTTATAGTATTCTTTTTTTTTTTTTTTTCCCTGATAAAACATGAGAAAAAGACTTTTGAAGAATAGAGATCAGAAGATTTATAAGGTTATTCTGGAGTCACTAAAACCCCCTGAGTCAGTAAATGCAAGGCAGGGGTTCAGCATTGCTGGACAAGAACAACCCTGAAACGTTCCATACAGGCTAATGAGGTTTCAAGCCCCCTGTCCCAGCAGAGCAGCTCACAGTCCCTTTTCCCAGCTTCATGTCCTTCAGGGATGTGTATATCTAGGGCTTTCTTTAGGAGTTTTTCTTTAGGTAAGCTGGCTCTGGTGCAGTAAGATCCAGCATTTAAGTCGCATGTTTTCACAAAGTTTATTCTAGCAACTTTATGTAGACAATGATACATATGGGGCATGTTTCAGGGACATACAGTAATAGTCAGGGATTGAAGCTTGATAAACAAAAGGTAAATAGGAAATACCACACACGGTGAACAGATGCAACATGGCTAACTTAGAACTATATGAAGTGACATGTAATTTTTTGAATTTTGCAGTGTTTTCAGTTGTTTGATGACAAATGGGTTGGTTTTTGGCTATCTTTTCTACTATATTACAATGAGTTTTTAATAGTGAAAATTACACTAGGAAACAAAAGGGAACAAATAAGGCATATACAGAAGTTATTGTTGCCTGAATATTAGGAGCGCAAAATATAGGTTATCTCATTTATTTACCAGCCTCCAGTACTCAGCCAGCCAGCTGTTCATAATTATAAAGTATACATAATAACCTACTATCTGAAGGGACAAGAAGGCAACAAAGTGAATTGCAAGTATCTCTGCTTGACATGTAATCAGGTTTCTGTCCTTGTGCATGCTGGTAGTTTTCCATCACATTTGGACCCTTGATCTGAAAGTTTCTTTGGTTGCCTGGATTTTCTTTTTGCTTGTGGTGGTCAGGGTGAGTTCAAGGACAAAATATACACTTTGACTCGTGACCTGGACACAGTGAAAGAACCTCTGGGTTCTTTCTGGTTTCATCTAAAAGGCTGTGAACTTTCTGAACCCGTATGTTGTGATCTAGCTTTGCGCTAAGTTTAAGTGCACAGCAGTTTCCGTACTGAAGGGTGAGCTAAGCAACCCACGAGTCTTTTCCACGGCATACGTATAGTACTTGGCATTCAGATGGGAACTCTGTATTGAGCCAAACCCAAGTATTTGCAAATGGCTCAGTGCCATACACCCTCAGGGAGGACTGTAATACCAAGTGCTGGTTTGAAATGTCATCTTTTCTGTGGGAGTATCTCAATGGGTAATGTGTTAACTATTTTCAACCTATTTTTAGGCAAATAGAAATTGGAATTCACTGCAGTCCGTAAAGAAAATTCTATCTTTGATCAAAGCCATGGCAGATTTCGTCTTGCTCCATTTTGAAAGTCATGCAGAGGTGAAAAGGAGGCTTTTCACTAATGTTTGGCATTGTAAACAGAGCTGGCACTCTTAGGCAGTGTTTTAATTATACATTATATTAACCAGTGTGAAATACTGAGCCTTATTAGGATAGCCAAAAGCCTTCTTTACATTTTATTTATTAGAGCTTGAAATTAACTTTTCACAGTCCAGCTCAAACAGATCAATAGATAAGGAAATTCAGCTCTGTCTACAGTAAGTTTCTCCACTGCTCTCTCCAGTGCTCTCTCCAGTCCCTTGCAATGCTTCTATCCTCTGTAAAGACCCCAGTGGTCAGACATGCCAAAACACTGGGCTTCAGCTGTCAGCCTGATACCTCCATTATAAATGTTGGTGCCAATCTTGCAGTCACTTGGAATGGCCTTGTGGAAAAGCTGAACTTTTTTTTTTTTTTTAAACTTTACCCACTTGTAGCAGGTGCATGCCCATGTTGTTGGACTCACCCAGGTGTGCAGATGTGCTGCTGGTGGGCTGCACCAGGCTGGCTGATGCTGGAGATGTCCCAGCCTGGTGTGCTTGTGGATGAACATTCTCTCCCCCTCCTGACTCAGTACTTAATTGGTAGGTGGCTGGGATGTCAGGAGCTCAGGCTGAAGCTCTAGACAGTCAATTGAGTAGAGGTATTTTGGTGGTCCTCCAGCCTGCGGAGGCAGTTTCAGTGCTGAACACTTGCCTTTTGAACACAAAGGCTTTGAAGTTGGACTTTCCAACATTTTCTCAGTAGTGTTTTTCCCCTCTTGAAAATAAGTGTTAATTTGCACTTCATGAGAGTTTTCAAAGCATTCTGTGAAGATGGAAGAGCATTGTCTTTCTTTGCCTCAGAAGAGCACCTGTCAGCTTGCCAGGAGCCTGATTAATTTTCTGCAAGATACTGATGACAAATCTGGGTGTTTAAGGTTCTCTCCAAAAAGCAATGTTTTTCCACTAGTCCTTGCACAGAGATGACTTGAATTAACTTTAGGTACTGGAGATAACACAATAGCATTAACATGACTTAATGTGTAATTACCGCTGGTTCCAGTGGAATTACCATTAGCATAGTTATCTTGCTGCTGTTGTGTAATTGCATCCATTATTTCACTGGTAATCGTGCAAATTGCCATGACTGTAACTGTGTAAATATCTGAACGGCTCATTATTCACAGTGCAGCACCTAGAAAAATGGATGTTGAATGGCCATCACCATTGCTGTCCTGGCAGATTCAAACAGGGCACAGCTGTGCTCCCGGCTTTTCAGGCCAACCAGCTGCACAAGTGGTAGAGGGACATGGTAAAGGAGGGGAAGGCAGGTGGTATTAAGGTCTCCTGTCCAGCTCTGTAACTACCTGCAGGTCCAAAGGGATTACCTGCTTGAAGAGCTAATGGTGTTAAGCAGAGACACTTTCTGTAGTGTGCCCAGTCACTGTTTCTCTTCTTAGCAGTCCGTGAGTTTTTGACTCTGTTGTTACTAAGATACTCATCAACATGGGCAGTGGTGTCACAGCCTTGCCTACCAACCCGGTGTGGGGGCACCCCTGCTTCTTATTCTAGAAGTAGCTCAGGAATGCCTGTGTCATTCATTAGGATGACCAACATAGCCTGTCAGCTCCTGAAAGGATTGGAGATGCCATACTTCATTGGATTTTGCAGGGTAGTCAGGACTTTTTTCCTTCTTTTTTTTTTTTTTTTTTAATTACACTGTTGTGCTTGACTTGCCCAGAGAAGCTGTGTTGTGCACCAAGCTTACAGGAAGCAGGACCACATTAGAATGGGATGGGGGAAGAGCGGAAAGGCAGCGCCCTCCTGTTTAAATTAAAACGGAGCCACATCAGAATGTTGCCAATTAAAAATAAAATGAATGACTTTGCTCTCTCTGTAGGTGACCTGTCTCCACGATTTCTTTGGGGATGATGATGTGTTTATCGCCTGTGGTCCAGAAAAATTCCGCTATGCACAGGATGACTTTTCTCTGGATGAAAGCGGTAACATTAAACACACTCTGCTCTCCAGTCTGTTTTCATTTGATTTCCATTCGGTTGCTTGTAACAAATAATAACGCTGCATGCTTTTGTTCTGTTCTTTAAGACCTAGTACATGGAATTCAACATCCTTTTGTGATACTATTACAGTCAGTGGATATTATAATCGGGCAAACACAGACTGAGGTAGCCCATGTCAAAATAGGTGGACTGCTACACTGTACCACCATTTTGACTTTTATTGCAAAATCTGGTAGTGTATATCCTTTAAACTTTATCCAGTTGCAATCAGATGGAAACATTTTTCTGGAGAACTAAGCAGTAGAAGAATAATCTCTGCTTTTCTACTTGAAATACATACACACACACTCTGCTTGTCACTCTTGTCCTTATGTATGCATGTGAATATTAAAAACGGAAACAAGCATGGTTAAACAGAAAAATCACTCCCTCTACTTCTTTCTTCTGCTGATTCAAAAAGCAGGGCAATAATTCCCTTCTTAAATGGGATTGGGAGAACACTGTTATTTGTCCCTGTTAAGATTGTTACAACAAATCTGTAATAATGTGAGTCTCTACAATCAATTAAACCATGAAATCTTTTATTTCACAGAATATACAGAGCTTGCTTGTAGGAGTTACCACCTACGCTACCTGGCAACTGTATATATTGACAGCACAGGCTGTCTGTTGGTGTCAGCGAGTGCAGCAAGAGTAAATGAATGCAGCTTTGACCATTTAAACTAGAAGTAAATGTGGTCTCCAAACATTCAGGCTTATTTCTGAAAGCTTGTTAGGTATCTTGTGTAGGGAACAGGAGCTACATGCTATCTTGTATGCTACAAACTGGCTCAGCATTGAAGACCAAATTGCTGTATACCAGGAGGTAAAGCAGCCTCTAATCTTCGAACACTGCATTTTTATGACTCCTGATTTTATTTGATGCTGGTACTTCTGACCTGTGTACTCCAGATGAACCCATCTGGTGGTCTTGGGTATTTCAGTATTTCCAGGGTTCAACTGAAACTTTGCAGACCAAGAATAAAGCCTGCGTCAGGCTGGGGAAGTGATCTGTAACATGAGCTTCATATTTTATTTTAACACTCTGCAGTTGAGTCAGCTCCACAGGGAGATCCACACTGTAGAACAGATTGCATGCAATTCTAGCAGAGCAACTTGATGGGAAGCCCAGCTCTCTGCCTACACTCCTGGTTTCTACTGATTTTTCCGGATTGGATTTCTCTAAAAAAAATAAGCCAAGCTTGCTGTTGGACAGGCACTGAGCAACTGCAGCTCTCCATTTTATTTCCAGGGGAGTGGTGGTGCCCTGCACCTCTCAAGAAACAGATGAGGAACTATTAGCCAGCAGCGTTTTCCCATTATCCACCCATTATCCTTCCTTGTTATGAGTCAGACGCTGCAAGGAGAAGCTGAGGTCTTGCAGATGAATGTCACTTACTAAAATCTCCTCTGTCGTGGGTACTTTTTCTTGCCTGTTTGGATGACATGCACTTGGATTGCTGGCTGTTATGCTCACTCTGGCAGGATGTCAGGAAACAAAAAGAGAAATACCGTAAGAGCAGATTATGTCATTTTTTTCCTCCTGACTACCCATCACAGCTTCTACCCTATCTTCCCTGTTGATGAGCACCTTCCAGATGTTGTTGCTCTGTCTCATTCGTAACCAGTGGTTTCAGCATCAGCACACTGAAATGTCACACCCCCACAATGTTAAGAGGCCTGTTTATACTGGTGTCAGCACAATCAGATGTCCACATTTATTACCTTGTTTCAAGACGTACGAATGCTCAGTAATGGCCTTTGGTGTTCTGGCACTTGCCAATGGCTGAGCTGGAGAAATTCCTCAGTCAGCATTTCTGTGCTGGAAAATGCAAAGCTGAGTTTCTTTGCAAGGAATTACTCCTTTGGGGAGAAAATAAATTTGAATAAGCTCTTGAAAAGAGGTAACAAAGTTTTTTCACTTTTTAGGTTTATATCTTTAGGGAGTAGCTCAGGTGACTAAACACTGATGTCTCACACCCTTTTAAACTCCCTTGGTTTCTGAGAAACCCTGGTTTCTGAGAACCCATATCTGACTGACAGATATCACAGAGGGGCACCAGAAGAGTCACGGTGCCCCAGGGAGGCTGTTCTCTAGGGCATCTCACATAGCATTTGGTGTCTTGGTCTGGGCAAATGAATTGCTTTCCAAGATCCAAATGTTGCACTCTTTTCATTAAAAACCTATGTGTAAGAGCCTTGAAAAATATTACTTCTGCAGTGCCTGAAGATGATTTTTCCCCATGTTTTGGTCTGGCTGATTAACACCAGTAGCAGTTATTTGCACAGTCTCCCGAGTAGCTATCTCATGGTGCCTCATCAAACACTATTATTTAGTACTGAGGAGAAGTAGTCTACTTCTCCCTCCTCCCACTCCACGCTTATTACTGCTGTATGTGTATAAAAAATTGGGGCTATATCTGTTCCGGAGCCCTACAAGCCTTTCTGTGGCATCATCTTTAAGAAGCCGGGTACCTTAGGAAAAAAATATACTATTTCTACCTCTAACTTACAGTTGCCAAAATCCATTTAGTAGGAAAGAGAATAAACTTGTTGTAAGGTTTAATTATCACCATGCAATATTCCTGGAGCACAGGGAATCATCTCCTCATATTCTTCTACTGCATGACCCAACAGCAAACTCTCCCACAAACCATCCGGAAGAAGAGACTGACTTCTGACTGTCTGAGAATGAGAAAGGCCTGGGGAAAAATTTAGGGCAATTTCATCTTCATACATATTCTGATATGTAAATAAATAGCACATACATCTAGATCAGACAACTTGGTTTTGGTTGACCAATTACTTATCCACTCTGTACTGCCTTAGTTCATTCCCATTAGGGAATCCAGTCAAGGAGATTCTCAGCCCAGCCCCTGCATGCAGAGCTGAACTTTCCTGTGAAAACCTGCCTGTATGTGGAACATGTAATTCACATTTGTAAAAAAGTCTTGTTTTTCACATATTTGGTGAGGACAATCTGTTGTAGGAGGTGAGGTGAAACCAGTTAGCATTTGATAAAGAGAGAATTCCCCTTTTATTGCTGCCTTCTTAACTGAGTTAACTTCAAGGATGGCAAAGTTCTTTTTCTATTAGCTCTTTATGTAAATAAACCCTGGTTTTGAAGATCCGACATGCCTGAGATCCTGGGACACACATAGGTTTGTAAGCATTCGGTTCACTTCTGCAGGACACTGTAGATTGTGTTTACATTTCCTCCTCTTCCTGGCCTGTTTATTTTTTAAGTAAAACACAGTTGAGGCTCTCATCTGCTCCCGTCTTTAAGCGCATAAATCTACTAGATTTGTTTATATAAGCCTTTCTGATAGGGATGACTGGCTAGGACAGAGGCCATGTTTTGTAAAACCATTTTGTTTTCTTTGCTTTCCACATCTGTAAAGTTGCAGCTTGTTGAAACCACAAAAAGAGGTTGTTTCAGGCTGGATGAAAGCCTCCTGGGGCAGGTGTCCCATGCACAACTTAGAGATCTTTAAGTCATGCCATGAGCTGCTTGCTGGCTTTCTGCATCTGCATAAATTATGCTCATCATTCCTACTACTAGGTCTTCATGGGAGGGCTACCGCAGATTAAGTGTTTTTTGGCCTGATTCTTCTCACTAGATGCTGACCATTTCCATTGTGCTCACTAGTTGATGGCCACCAAGGCAAGGGGAAGGGCAGAAAATCCTTGGTAGGACACAAGTACAAAGATGGGCCCTGCCAAGGAGAACAGCCTAATCATGATGTACAGTCTCAGCACCTCCTCTACAGCAGCAAAGCTGTTCCTTTTGCCCTCCCCCTAAAATGTCTCCTTTCTGCCCTGAAGAAAGCTTGGAAATACCAGTTTTTCCCTTGGTGTTGATGTTTTCTTCAACTCTTTGGAGATGGAAAGCACTGAACCAACCAAGGATGTTTGACACCTAGTGTCCATAGACAGTGAGATTAGGTAGGGACATAACCACAGTTGCTGTTTGTTTCCTTAGAGTGCCGGGTGATGAAAGGGAGCCCTGCGACCGCCACAGGCAGTAAATCATCTCCCACCCCTCAGAAGAGCTCAGCAAAGAGTCCAGCTCCTATGCGCCGGAGCAAGTCTCCAGCTGATTCAGGTAACCATCAAGATGGTGAGTGATTGTTTCCTGGTGTCTGAATATTAACTCTGATCAAGAGGAAAACATATCGTATATGCCTTTGGATAAACTGACCTTGGGTGTTTGCATTTGAGCCTTTGGCATTTTTTAAGCACAAGAAGCTGGTGTTAGCATACAGAGTCACTAAATAAATATTGGAAAGGAATTCTCTGGTCAGTTAAGCAGTCATGGCTTTGGGATCATACCACCCACAGTCTCACAGCCTCTTGCCTTAAAAATCTTAAAAAGGAAAGGTTTCCGTTTTACAGACTGGAGGAAATCAAGGCCCACAGAGCTCCTGTATGTTCGCTATAGGTACAGACAGACTTGGAATAACCTCTTGTGCAATGCAAATGTTAATTATTGTACAAGTCAGAAATGTCCCCTTTTAATGACCATTTAAAGAAGACCAGTGACCTTGCAATTGGAGAACTGGTGATGGTCTTATTGATGTGACAGAGACATTCATTCAGTAGTACAAGAGAAGCAAAATGGCAATCCTGATTTGCTGCAGCAGGTTTCACCATGTGAAATGCCTCCCTCCCTCTTCAGTAGCAACTGGATTGGCAGCGTAGCACACATGGAGAGCTCCAGAGCCTATAAATTAAAGGTCTGGCTGAATATCACACCTCTGGTAATTGGCAGTTTTTAGAGTCATACAGTGGAGAGATTGGATCTCTAGGTTTGTCATCTGTCCCGCTATTTTTTCCAAAAGAGAGCCAGACATGGCCTTTCATTAAAATGGCTAAATCGTCAATTAAGCATTATAGGATTCCAGGAGAGCTTCATAGATTCAATTCAAGTGACCTGCAGTATTAACACAGGTGATATAAAGCAGACATTACTTTTCACCTTCTTGGTTACACACTGTATATTGCATGTGAACACCACATAACAGTTGACCATCTGTAGACATTGGATTACTGGATACAAAATTCTCCTAACAGTATTCAGAAAGATTTTCCCCACAAAGCAGTTAGTTTTTTTAGGGTCTCTGGATGTTCCTTAGCTACTTAAAAAGACAATGTGAAATTGGTTGGCACATGCCAAGACTCCAGTTTAAATTATTACTTCTTTACAAGGTGATTCTGCATTCATAGAGTTTTCCTTCAACATTCCAGTATGTGTTGTTCTTAAACTTGGGCTTCCTGTAATCTAAAAAATTTTTACAATCCCAAATGTAGAGTAGCGTAGGTGTGTTGAATGTGGAGTTGTGTAGGTGTATGGAGAATGTGATTGAAAATCTGTTGTTGACTAAAAACGAAAAACAAAACATCTCCCATACAGTGATCTAGGAGTCAGGCCATGCATGAGTTCTGAGACAGCATTTAAACTCCGTAAGCATCAGGTGCCAACTGCCACCAGAACTAGACTTTATTGCATGAGCATATAGTCTAATGTGAAATGGCAACTATTGTGTTCTTGATTTTAACTAATTGAATGACTCACAAGAACAAAACGGTGAGTCATCTGATGAAGTCTGATAAACACAGTTAGTCGAGCCTTTCAGGAGATTAAAATAACCAGAAACGTCAAACAATAGCCAGCTCCTGGAGTTAAGGCCTGTAATGAAGGACAGATCAGGTTTCTTTAATCCATGTAGACAAGAGTCTTCCGTACTTTTCTGTGATGTCAATAGAGGAGAAATGGCAGCCTGTCCTATTTAATGAGAACAGAAAATGACCAAACTCTTTCAGTGGTGGAAAGTTAGTCAAAGACAGTTGTTTTCACAGGACAGAGAGAAAAGAGAATACCACCATCTTGTGTTCTTGTCCCTCGAATTTCTAATAAAGAAAGTGGGTCTACACATTACCGGAGTCAATATTTACATAAACAATCAATAGGCTTAGCTGAATTTTGAAGTTAGCACACTGAGAAAGGCAGGGAATGCTGAATGAAGACTGATTAATAAAAGATGATCTGACCTTTTTTTTTTTTTCAGAATTCTCACCTATTTCTTTCATGAAAGGTTTTTAAAGCAGTTTTATTTCACGTATGCTAAGTTTTTTTCTTATATGTTTAATCTACCTATTTGTACCTTTTGTCTTTGCTGTCTTTCACTCTTTTGTGGTTGTCATATCAGAACCTGGAGTTTCTTTGATTCTGTTATTAGGTTCTGTTCTTTTCAGTTCTATTCCATGGAGTACTTTTTATCCTTTTTTCTGCCATTGAGAAATCTCTTGGCACTGATGTAAATTCAGATTCTGAAGTGAGTCTCCAAACTGCTTCTGTGAAAGAATTTTGAATGTTTCTTATTAAAAATACACTACAGTTACAGAAAAGGGTGTTATTTTCCTTCATTTCTTATTCTAATTATTCCATCCCCACTAAAACAGGTGGGAAAATGGTATATAATTTATCAGCAGCAAAAATGAGAATGCAGTGAATTTACATCTGGACAGTAGTCAGTAGCATTTGCAAGTGCACATGCGTTGCCCACGCCGGCAGCTAAGTCTTAGGGCAGATTGTGCATGCACAGCTGTGCACGCTCCTTGGCAACAACTCTGATGCTGCCAGTAGATAGTGGACAAAAGTACTAAGTAGCTGTTATAGCACAGAGAGAACAGAAAAAACCTGCTTCAGCACAGCTTGCTTGTGCTGCTAATTCTGAGGATGTAACACTGACAGCTTGAAAACATTGCATACATTTCCCCCACCACTCACTGTAGGAACACTTCTGATCTTTGTGTGTCAACATAAATAAAACACTTCTCATTCAAAGCTGTAGAAATGCTTTGTGCCCAAGTAGCAACAGCTATCCTCCACACAGGCTGGGGTATCTGGGGATTTGTGTTTTATTCCAGTCTCCTCCACTGACTCACTCCATGGCTTTGAGTACGTCATTTGAGCTGTTCAAGTCTTCTTTACCAATGGATTGCCCAATACAGTAATGTCAATCTGTATACAAAGCTGTGTAACCTACACATGGAATCATGCACAAAAAAGAGCTTTGAGGCTCTTTATTTTGGACTTTTTGTGTATTCTGAAGCATTTGTAGAATGATATTGCTAAAACCAAACCTATCAGCTCTCAGATTGCCAGAGACAAGAGACATCTCCATCAGAAGAGTGACTGTAGTGTGTACTCCAGACCTTCCAACAGAGGCAAGTCACACAGTAGCAAGGCTACTGTTGACCCTCCAGTTGATCAGAGACTACTTCAGCCACCTTTACACTAATGCATTCATTCCAGTCATTCAATCCTGCTGCAATAAAATGTCAGGTTATGCAGGTGAATTAATATAACTATGTGGCGTGATGCTGTGTTAGCCATTGTCACAGACCATGTGGATTCCCATCTAAGCTGATTTGTCAGCCTGGAAGCATTCTGTGTAGGGATCTGCCTTCTGTGCCAGATGGTCTCCATTCATTGATAGCCTTTGCTCCTTTTGGTTTTGGCTATGGATTTAGGAATCTACTTCTCAATGAGAAACATAGGACTTGGCATAACCAGCTTCGTGGGAGAGCCACAGAGAGAGTACTTCTGGCCAAAGTCCAGTTTCCCTTGATGGCACTCAAAACTTTGTTACTGACTGTGGTCTCTGGGGCCACCTCCGAGTCAGAACAATAGAGAATACAGAAGAAAATAGATGTAACAAGTCTGTAAATCCAGCACTGAAAAGGAAGCTGTTTCTAAGCCATTTAGTTGCTCCTATCGCAAGCTAGATGTGCATTTTAATGTATTCTTTGGTTGTCTTGTTACAGCAGTCCTGGTAGTGAGCCACCCAAGTAGGTAAGTGGTCAGATCCCATTCCAAAATAACACGGATTAACATGGAGCAACAGAAAACACAAACAAAACGTTTTGTTAAAAAACATCAGGACAAAAGGCTATGCACAGAAGTGCAGCTGCACAGAGAGTACCAGCTCCAGCTGCAGTGATTCAAATTCGCCAGTCAAGTTGCTACCTTCTGCTGGAGGCAATTTGCCTCCTGCTCAGACATGTCGTGGCCTTGCTGTGAAAAGCTCAATTCCCTCTAGGCAGCCCAAGCCCTTCAGCTCCAACAGTACTCAAAAACTGAGGTAGCTAATCCACAGAAACATGTTAAACACAGTTTTCTTGGCATGGTACTTTATCCCTTTATTTACCATACAGTCATTTAAATGAATGAACGATGATAGAATGAATGAATGAAGAATGAAGAAGTGTCTTGCTATAACCAGATGGTAACAGACCACAATCCTTTTTTTCCCAAGGGGAATCTTTTCTTCCTTCTCTCATTAACCCCCAACCCATATATACACCTTCTCAGCAATGCCAGTGTATTTCTGTTTTGATCCAGCTACTTCTCCAGACACCACGACGATCGCTCCATTGTGGGGTTGTTTTCACCTCTTGTTTCAGTTTGACTAGAAGGCCCTGACTGCTTTGCCAGCAGTTCCCACTGTGCTTCCAGTATATCCTTTAGCCTCTGATATCTTTGGTGCTGGAGCTGTGATGCAGTCTTTCACCTGCATCCTCCATGTAACTACCCCAAAATGTTGCTTCCAGCAAGGTGGGGTTAGCAAGATTTTACTTCTCCTTCCACAAGAATGTATCCAAGTGCCTTTCTCTTCTCTGACTCCCAAATGTTAGCTAGTAGAGCTGAACTAATTTCTCTATCTCATACATCAGTGTGAATTGAGACTGGAAGGGATTTGGTGTCTCTGTGTGGCCTTAGTTAAGCTTGGGGTGTTGTTTTGATATGAACAGAACATGCTCAGAAAGGTGTAGGCAGACGAGAAAATCCAGAAGAAAATTCATAGGGTTCAAAAACTGCTCTGGGAGGAAAGGTTGAAGGAAATGGACTGATTCAACTCAGAAAAAAAAAAAAGGAAGATCAGGAAGGGACAATTTATCACTCTTCAAATGCATTTGGAGTATTAAAAAGAAGATAAGGATCAATTTTCTTGTGCACTCATCAGGGATAGGACAGGACATTGATTTAATTTTTAATTAGGGGTATATAGATTATGTATTAGAATACTTTTCAGTCATATGGATCTTATTCACTGAAGCAGGTCTCCTAGGGAGTTTGTGAGTCCCTGTCAGACTTGGTGCTTTTAAAGCATAATTTAGACAGATCTCTATCAAGGATGACCCAAATAAACCTGATCACAATTCAGAGCACAGAATTGGAGTTACAAAGCTTCTGTGGTTCTTTCCAGCCCCTATTTTTCTTTCCATGAAGTCACCTTTGCTAAATGACATAGCTTAGGGCAATAAAAAACAGGCTTAAGCTACACCTGCAGTACACCATCCAGTTCCTACTCCGAGCATGACAAAGGAAGACTGGTCATGAGGAGATATGGCTCTGTTCCTGCTACTGTGTCCTGCCACAGCAACTCACAAACGGGTGTTATGTGCTGGTGTAATTGAGAAAACCCAATGGTAATTCTAACATATGGTGGATATGAGGCAGCCCTCTGGTTTTGTCTAGGAGAATGGACAAAGATATTGTATATGGTCCATGAAATTTTAAATGGGGTGGGGTCAGCAGAAAGTTTGGGAAAATTAGAACTAACTATTTCTTTAACAGACCACTCCAATAAGAAGTCAAACCAAATGAAAGACAGAGCTAAATCTCACGTGAGGAACACGGGGTGAAAATGATGATGTCATTTCCCCTTACTTCTTTGTTATAAAAGTTTGAATTTATCTTACAGTAGCTCATGTAACAAACAAGAGTTCCATTGTATAAGTACATGTGCTGTAGTAGGAGAGTTTTATATCCAGCATGACCTCAGTCCCTTGCAGTACAGAGCCACAGGTACCTGAGCTGAAATTTGAAAATGTCTTTTCCCCAGTTTTGCCTTGATTTGACACAGGAACCCTATGAGCAGCGCTCTGTGGCACTGCTACAGGACTTTAATTTCTTACTCCTCTAATGGGAGGGTTTGGATAGAGGGACGAAAGCATATTCACAAGGCAGCCACAATTAGCAAAACAGATACAGAACGTCAGTCTGTCCTGACGGCAGATCTGGCTCCCTGGGGTCATTATCTATGAATGTGTTAAAAAGGCAGCAGATGTCTTTTGGATTGCACATAAGATAGAGCAGCTTGTTAGCCCACTTGTGCTTACTTACATTCTGCTAGCTGACAATCCGCAGTACGCATCCAGCAGACATGTCACCCTCACAAAACATGATGAGAAAGGGGTGCCAACAGTGCAGAGCTGAGTGCTTGGAAGTTAGGAGGTGCCTGAATGAAGGATGCCAGTGCAATCTGAATTCTTCCACTCCTGAATAAACGCTACAATGAAGTCTTTACGCTTCCCACAGGCTCTTCTATCCTGGAGGGCACGATGACTCGTGCTCAGTAAATGAGCTGCTATTTCTATATTTGCTTTATGCTCTCCTTGTTCTGGTTGTTGCCACTCTTATTCTCTTGGTGACTCTTCAAACTCTGACCTGGACAAAACTATCCACGTATTTCATGTTTTTTTTTCTCTTACTTTTGTGATGTAGGAGCACGTGCTCCCCACACTAGGAATTCATCCACAGAAGCCTGGGAACCCTGATCAGCAAGGATTATTAGCCTTGTTTTCTAAACTGAGAGAAAAAGAGATGTCTTTACAGATTTTAAGCACTTACTGTAATCTTTTGGCCCTGCTTTTTCCAGTTCTGTTCATTAATAGAAATTTGAGTTCAAAAGGTGGACCTCTTTAACCTCGTGTAGGTCTTGGTGCTTTATCATTGTTGAAAATTCAGATCCAGAGCCTGAGTCAGCCAAGCGAACATTAGCAGCACTCAAGGTACAATTGCATATGAGAAGTTTGGCTAAAATATCTGTGGGAGAGGCAAGCAGAGAATTCAGTTTACATGGATCGTGGATTTCTCATAGCTATCTCAAACATGACATGATGCTATATTCTCCATACTTCCTCTCATTTGCTGGACTAACCTTATTTATCTCCCGAGTACAAATTACCTTGTGCACTGAAGGAGGCATGGATCCTTTGAAAAAAGGTAACGCATGTTCATGCAATGAAAGGATGTGTCATATGTACAAAGGACCTTTAAGGCAAATTGAGGTTGCAAAGCAAATACAGTTACATGAGATATAATACATAAACAAGAAAGCAACAGAAAAAAAAATAATTCAAATGAAAGCTGGTTATAAAGAGAGGTTTTCAATAGCCAAGCTTATGTGAGATCCTCAGCTTCCATAAGTCATCAGCAGATTTCAGTGGAGCAACAGCGTTATACACCACCTGGGATCTGCTCTTTGCCTCTTTTTATTTCCTTGCATTTGAGTTCAAAAGAAGTGCATGCAAGTTTGATTATGAACACTATTCTTCATTAGCAGACACAGAGAAAATTAAACTGGGCTTCTTAATTGTTGCTCCTGCTGCAAAACTCTGTGTAAGTATCTGTAATGATATACATTTGTCTTGTTGGATTTCTGATTTGGATGTCACATCTGTTTTTCCATTGGCACTCATAAAATATTAATATCCCTGCTGTAGCACTTAAAAGTCTCATTGTATTAGGGAATTTCTGTCCTTCCCTGCAGCAATTACATCCTTTTTCTGCGTACTGACTGTTAGCCGTTATCCCAGTCTTCCTGTTTGTGGAAGGGAAATTTGTTTTTTTTTTGTAGAGTTAAGTGGCATTCTTCATCTTAGGAAGAAATATTTCCTGCCTCAGGATCAGCGATAACTGGAAATAAAGAGGCATTTTAGAAAGTAGAGATGGATTCCAGCCAATAAAGATTATATTAGTACTATTATACCCCAAATTTTCTTTAATAGAAAACCTAAAGTCACTTGCTTTTTCCCTGAATTGCCTTCATTCCATGGCAAATAGTTAGTGAACTCTACTTTTTTCCCCACCAGCCTCAAGGGCAGCTCACTTCATAGAACTGGAGCAAAGTGAGAAGTGGCATGTCACAGTGCAGGGAGTGGTGCGTAACACTTGCTGGGTTTCCATAACTATTTTTTCCTCCAACCAATAAAGAATGGTCTGCGTGGAACAGGGAGGTGAAGGGTCACTTTGTACTCTAATTATCTATAAATCATTATTTCTACAATCTCTTAAGAAACACCTGTTTTGTTTGGTGAGGTGGATTTGTAACAGGAAAAAAGCTATCTGTGATGAATAGTGCCCAATAGCCCCAATAGTGCCTTCTACATAAAAGCAATGGATATGAAGGCAGAGGACCCACATCACCAAGAATCGGTTAAATCTGAGCTGCTTTAACATGCCTGTAGCTCCTCCTTTGTCCTGTAGCTTACAGCATGTGTTTCTTTACACTTACTTAAGTTAAAATGTAGAACCTCTACATTTGACCCAGTGATACTACGAACCTTAAGTGCCTCCCTCTTTCTCACAAGAAGGTAACAGAGAAGAGGCATTAAAGCAGGAGTTATGTTGCCACCCTAGAGACTAATGAGGTAGATACTGAGGACCTAAAAGCTAACCACAAATGAATTTAAAAAGCAAATTATAGATTTTAGTCTCTCAGGAATATTTTCACAACTAGAAAAGCTTGACTGAATGAAGCCAGAAGTTTTAGCAGGAAGTCTATAGTGACANAAAAAAAAAAAAAAGATATCTCAGTTCCAATGTGGAATTGCTCATCAGTGGAGAAGGAAGAAGGAACATAACTGTTCACATGACATGTAGGGAATATCTGTTTGGTCCTGGCTCCAGTGATTTAATTTTTTTGAATACTGAATACAAGATGGAGCTGCTGTTAGGAAGGGCTGAGCAGACCAAGCCCCTCCAGAACAGTCTGAAGCCTGGGGCTGAGCCCTGGAGTGGAGCATCCTGCAGACCTGAGGCCAAGCCAGGCTCTGCCATTGAGTGTTAGAGGTGATAAACTGAGCCCATATAGCAGTCCCCCAAAGTAGTGCACTTGAAGTTAATCATATACCTGCTTGGCTGGGACCAGACTCTGCAAAAAAGCACTGATGTAAAGGCCGGACCCATTTTAGCCCCGCTGGCTGCCGCGCATGTGTGTAGACCTGAGGCAGGGAATGTGCTCACGTGTTTACATGAGAGTTAAATTCAGCTTGGCCCAGAATCACCAGGGTCAGGACTGCAGCACTGAGACTCAGCTCACCTGTCTCTACCGAGGCAGGCTTCCCCAGCTTAGCACATCTGCAGACCACAGAGAAGTCCTAATTCTCATGTCCACTTTCCATGGCAGTGGAGATGACAAGTGCAAGGTGGGTACAGGAACATATATTGCTGCCCTGCTTTTTGTACATCTTTATCAGTTAATCCTGATTTTGCTCTTAAAAAAATACAACACTTGCACACATTGTTACTGTATGATACTTATGCGTTTCTTAGGTCTCCTCCAGACACTCAAATACTTGCTTAATTGCAAGTATCTAGTTTGCATATTTAGCTATTACAATTGAAAGTGTAAGTCCCATACACTGAAATCATGTATCTTCCTGTGCATGTGTCCTTGCAGCTAGAGTAATGGTATACAGAGGCAGTGGGCACTTAGAGAGCAGGACAACAAGCCTGCATTATGATAAGCTTGTCTTTCTCTTTCTGTGTGAAACACCAACACAATTAAAAATACTTTCTTTAAAGGGGTAGGGTATAGTTATCTGGAGGGTAGGCAACATTATTGCCATTTAAGGAAATGACAAAATATTTGGGGTTTAGTTTTGTGGATTGTGCTGAATATGTTAACATCTGGAGTACGTTTTGGAAATATCACTTTCTGTACATTTGACTGGGATGTGTAGTTTTAGATTTGTAGTTTAATGCTCATAAGGGCTCCAGCTTGCTGCTGATTGGATTGCAGAAAGAAAAGACCAGAGAAGATAATATACTTAGACATAGCATGAGTTGGAATTTCCTTCCCTCAAGAAATGCTGCTTGTGCTGATGGAGCTATATGTTTATAAGCCCTGGTAACAAGAGCAGGGTGAGGCTTTATATCCCTGGAGTGATTCTATGATCCCTTCTATGATTCTATGATTCTATGGAGTTGATAAACGACATATGAATGCCCAAGTTCACTAGGAGTAAGTATGTCCTTATGAAATACATAGCATGACACTTGGAAATTATCAAAGACATCAGCTTTCTTCAAAGGACATCAATGGTAAGACAAAAAATAATTTATCTTGATTCCATTTTGTTTGCCTTCCTTTTTCTGCAAAATACACTATTTACTTTGCTTCCTTTTTAGTCCAATAAATACATAATAGCTGACTATGACATAGACCTGGGTCCCTTCACTTTGACTATAAGCCAGGTCTATGAAGGCTTCACAGAACAACCCTTCCTAAAGCTAAACTAAACAGACCTGATTTTTTTTAATGACTAGAAACATGGAGAGCAACTGTTTTCTTCAAAACAAAGCAAACAAACAGAGCAACCCAAAAGGCCAGATTTTGATCTTTGCAAGGAGACCTTCACTTGATGCAATTGTCCTGTTCCTCCCCCGATGGAACACGTTCACTTCTCTGCAAGTTGGCACAGGCAGTGGAGGAGCAGCAGAGTCAGCTCTGGCCTCTCCCTGGTGCCTCATGGCACCAAGGGGAAGAGGGACATACCACCCTGTGCTTTCACCAGGGCTTTGGAAGGGCTCTTTTGGTCAGTTAATCCCAGCCACAGCTAACTAACTACATTCAGTGCATTCCAGGCAGCTGTTTGTCTAATTAGTAGTATATGTATTTGACATCTAGCATTTCTTGTGTAGGATTCAGGATATCTGCAGCCTCTGGTTTCCACTCATGCCCTTAAATACCATGTGATTTCAATTGTGTTGAAGTGTTTGAGAGCGCCGAAATTGTCTTTCTGTTTTCCTGTTGATGTATATTTTGGATCAATTTGATGAATATTTATAGTGTAAAATATTGCTTCTTCAATGTATTTCCTATTTCACTGTCTTTTACAGCTGATTATCCTGAACAGCTGAAAGCATTAAGTCAGGTGCTGTTCTTTTTTTTTTTTTTTTCTCCTACCTAACATGAATAAACTATAGCATTTCTTATTCACTGTTTGGATATCTTCCAGCTCCCCAAAGAACAGAAACAATCTTCCTTTTGCTTGTGTGATTGCTAGCTTCTGTCTTGTTTTCTGACAGCAAATGGGACCTCAAGCAGTCAGCTGTCTACACCCAAATCCAAGCAGTCCCCGATCTCCACACCTACCAGCCCAGGGAGCCTCCGTAAGCACAAGGTATTACGTTTCTTATACCTTACTACATCTCTTTCTTCCTTAGTCTACTCAGATGTGTAAGGCATTTAAGTCAAGTCCATATTCTCTTGAAGCACAACTCCTTAAGTTGAAACAGTGGAGCATTTGGCACATTGCCTAAAAGGATTGTCACTTTGGTCAATAGCAAGATGATGAACAATAAGTCATTGACCTATTCCTTCCATTGGAGTTATTAATGTGTGCTGGAGATCATCTGTATGGATCAAAAAAGATAACTAAACCCTGAGCTTGTGTCGGTATTTGGAAAATATCACAAGTTAGTGATAGACATGATCTTCATATAAGTGCTTCTCTCTTGAAAAGGCTTGAGTGTTGGCAAATCTGGTCCGTTAAACAGCAGAAGAAATGCAAATGTAACTGAAGATCTAAGACATTACTTTAATGTTGCTTCCCAAGGATTGTTAAAAATGATTTAAGGCCATGCTCTGTTTTACAGGAAATAAGTGATTTTTTACTGCCAGTGTAGTAATTGTGTTATGATACAGTAACTGTTTTTCCTGTTAACATCCAGGAAGTCTAACACCTAGCATGGCATCCTAGTAGAGATCAGTAAACTTGTGGTGGCTCAGAGATTGTTCATTTATTGATTTATTTAAAATGTATAGAAGTAGTCACAGCTTTTCATGGTTCTGTTATTCAATGTTGTTCTGCACTGAATACAGTTTGTTATTTCCACGGACTTTCTCATTTCTGTAATAGCCACAGTGTTGCTATTCTCTTCTTTGAATAGTCTTTACTTGATATAAAAATTGGAATTTGGATGTAAATTTAAGTACGAGTGAAGGTCAGTGGGATTTCTGCTTTAGTAATCAGAATGTACCTCAGCCCAAATATGATTTTGAAAGCATTGCCTTGAAATTCTGGAAGACTAATTAAAAAATTCTGGTGGTGGTGAGGTTTTGCAGTCAGCTAGCCACATGCTATCCCCTGTGGGCTAGATTGCACAAGCTAAACTGATTTTGTTTGAGGATTATGGTTTATCTCAAAGTTAGGAGTGGTAGCAGAAGCTGGACTGCAGTTGTTACAATGGTGGAACAAAGCACAGAGAAGTCAATGCGAAGAATCCCCGAAAGTCTAGTGGACTTTGGACTACACCTCTAGCGTGCAAGACTTTGGACATGGGTCTGAATGGTACTGGGGGAGCCTGGGGTGGACTTTTGGCTTCTCAAAAATCAGGTCCTTAAGATATTCACACCATATGGAGAGGCTGTAGTCAGTCATCTTTGTTTTTACTTCCTTTAACAACGGCATAACTGAATCCAGATGAAATCAGTGTTTTCCTCAGGACTCCACTCTGGTCTCAGCTGCTTAGCTTAAAGTCTAAGGAGATGCACCGATTTTAATAAAGTGGTTCCAAATTTATTATTAATTTATAACTGATATGATAACAAGATCTGGCCCATGGTCTGCAGTCAGCAATTGCTTTTGTGTATTTCAATGAAAGTAGTGCTGTAAACTGCATCCCTTGCTTCAGCAACCAAGGACCTAAAATACTTTCCAAACACTATCTCATTTATGTCTTTGGAGATGAGGGTTAGTTTTCTGGTAAAGACAAGTAAAACTCACCTTCTGTAATGTTTTATGTATGCTTTCAGCTGGCTGATTTATGACCTTTCCAGTGAGGGCCCTAGAACATTTATAATAGATGGTGACGGCTGAGGGCAAAGCCAATCCATGTATGAGCTTCTCCACTAAATTAAGCCAATCAGAAAACATGAATGTAGCATTTTAGGTTCCAGAATATTCACGCATCATTGTTTTCCTCCCACTTAGCAATTTCCCGCTTATGATGAAATCACTTTTCATTTTTTCCCCTAAAACTCAAATTATAAATGCTTAGATTGAGTTCACCACAAAGTCATATTTTACCTTGTCTTATATCAAGATGGTTGTGAATTCCCTTTCTGNTAGTTCCATGCAGAACTTCAAAGAAGTGGAATAAGATGGTTACCCAGAAAGAGACCCTGGAAAAATTTTATATTCAGTGTTTGATCCAATGAATGAACTTGGCATTATGTTCTTAACCCTTCTGAACAATCAGAAATAGCTTAAAATAAAGAATACATCATAGAAGGTGATATTGCTAGAGATTTGTCCTAAGGGTAGCTGTCAAATAAAGGTAAGACTCGTTATTGTGGACCTGTTTAAGGAAAGATTCTGCTCTTTCATGCATGTGCTGCAATGGATGCATTGATCCAGAAGTGATAAAAAAATTCTTCTCAAACTTGTCACTGAACAGTCATCTTTCTTTTGGTACCAAGGTGCACCTGCTCTACTGTGCAAGTAACCTGCCTTGATTTTAGCCTCAAACTAACTGGATAACCGTCCAGTAACCAGTGCATGAGAATTCTACCCTGTCCCTATGAGCTGTACAGAACCGGAGCATTCGACTGTCTCCTTACTCATGACCAAAGGTGGAAACTGATTGTGTGAGTTAACATTTTTTTCTTTCTTCCTACAGGACTTGTATCTGCCTCTGTCTTTGGATGACTCTGATTCCCTTGGAGATTCCATGTAAAGCGACACAAAGTTAATTGTCCTTATTGCAAGCTATGTTTAAGATACAGTAGAGTACTTCTGCCAAAATAAGCAGATAGGTGACTGGTGCTTTCGAATCAGACAAAGGACACACAGTTATATGTCATTTTTTTTCTGTGATTTATCCTCCGTGCCACAAACCAACACCTACCAGTCTATAGAGATAGAGGGATACCATTCTTCTAAGCAAAGTTATAGGGATGCAAAATGGACATTGCCAGCAATTTTGGGCCAATATGACAATGATCCTGTCCATTTCCCATTTTCTTCTATTATTTCTTCTTCTGCTGCATATATGTAATTTTCCTAATGATAGTAAAGTTACTCCCCCTGGAAGTGTGCAAATCAATCTCTTGCTGAAAAATTTGCAAGGTCAAGTAAAGCAAATGCTATCTATTCTTTACCTGTCCAAACTGCCAACATTTGCTTGCTCACCTGCTTCTCATTTGCAGCCCTGATTTTAGCACCTGCGTACTAACTAGTACTGTTTTTGTTGTTACAGGGCAGGAAGGGAAATGACTTATTAGTATGATGCTTAATATGCCAGCAGAAGCTTGGACGAGATTAGGAATGATTGCATGAGATGCTAAGTAAGGTTAGTGCAATAGTGATTTTTCAGATATTCAAATATTGGGATTTGTTAAATGATTAAGCAAAAAAATTTAAGTCAGCTGAGTTGTCTGGAGTTGAACAGCTTTCACATATGGTCCAAAGACACTGCTAGCTGGTAAAAAATTTTTGTAACTATGCTATGGTATCTCTCTATCTCTGTTTATAACAGTAATGCCTTGTGAACAGCCAACACTGAAAACACTGTGAAAATTTGTTTTCAGGTCTGACATCCTATAGGTCGCTTTTTATAGCAAAAAAAAAATAAAAATCAATACACTTTTTATAAAGGAGAACCTTGTATCTGTGTTTTGGGAGTAAGGATTCAAACTCCTTTTTTATAAAAGCTGGTAATTTTGTTTTGTTTAAAAAACACATTCAGAAAAATGTACAAAAAAAAAACAACCAACAACTGCAGAACAGTAATAACAACAAATCAGTTTAGAAATCTTGTCATCACTGCCAAAACAGACACTTGTAGGGGGAAAAAAGTCAATTCAAAATATTGAATGTTTTGATAGTTTTTGTAATGTTTACGACTATGTATTTGGTTTTTTACACTCCAGTATTCATAACTATGGCCAGATTCTCTACTTGTATAACAAATGGAACTTTGTGGTGTTCTAAAACCTGTATTTTAAGAAACTCTTCTATCTGACAAAAAAAAAAACTTATTGTACTTAGATAAACTTTTTGCTTTTATTAGTCAGTAATGACTCCTACAGAATGCAAAGTTCATCTATTCACGCAGGGCTGGTGGTTTTTACTATGCTGAAGCTTTGTCATAGGCTAGCTGGCATTGCCTCTCTTTCTCATGGATTAAGCTTTCAATGAAACTGATTATTACAGAACTTTACCTAAAAGAAATCCTTGCAATCGAATCTTTCTTTGTTGTTCTATTTGCCTTTGTTTCAATGTATACACCTACTCCTTATTCTCTTGCAACCCCTTGTGATTAGAATGAATTATAATGTTGTGATGTTTGGTGCTATATGAATGCCGGGTTGTTCCAAAAGCCACTCCACATTTTGTTTGCTTACATTGCTGGTATGAAACAATCTGTGCAGGCACCATCTTTATATGTGATGATACATATAATGCAACTTAAAAAAGATGCATCTGAGAGAGGACAGAACCAGGAATTACCAAGGGGTCAGAGTTATGCACCAAATTTGCACCCTGTAGTCTTAGTGCATGATCATTTACACACAGAGTTTTGCACAAATCATTTGTGCCCACAAATAACTTCATTTGATTGAGCAATTTGCTGACTATGTGACTGCTAAATGAACATTTCACCTGTTGTATATAGAAACCTGGTTTCACTTCAAAAGGCTAGAGGCTCATGTTGAAGCTTTGGAGCGTAGCGGGGAAAGGATGGTATTGTGGATCAAGCGTAGGTGCAGTAGTCAGGACACATTCATTCAATCTTTGGCAGTGCTAGATTTAGTGTCTGAATGGGAGCACGTCTTTTAGTAACCCTGTGCCTCAATAGGTCTATCTGTCCCTACGGGGATAATACTGCTCTACCTCACTGGGGGTTGTGAGTCCAAATGTTGGTTAACATTTGTAAAGTGCTTTCAGATCCTCTAACAGAAGGTGCTGAACTGTTCTGGGTGCGGATTTGGTTATGGGTGCTAATTTTTGGCTATTTAATCTGCTAGGTGCTACAGTAGACACCGGTCTTGAGAAAATATGGCTTTTTAAGCATCGGGATATCAAAGGCCATGGTTATGCCAACAATATTATTCATTAGAGCTTTTGACTTAGTAAAAGCTTTAGTGAGACAGATAATTTGACTCGCTTTTACCCTCTCCTTTGTTCTGTTGATGGAAATTTGAGAGTCCCCCCTCCAGGCTCTGCCTTTCCAGGGACCCTGATTAGTAGTCATGATTCTGCCTGTTACGAGATGATGGACTCGGACTCCAGTCAGAGGTGTTGTCACTTAGTGACATAGGCTGTTCCCCTCACAGCCAGGGTTAGCATGTCTTGCCACCTTCCTGTGAGTCCCTGCTAACCCATGAAACCAGCCATGAAATTAGATCTAGGTTCTATTGCTATTCAGTACGGGACACTCAACACAAATCCACCAGGAAAACCTTAATCTTTGATATCCATAAGCAGACTGAAGTGCTAGAGCTGATGGTGCTATGAAAGGAGTCTGAGATGTGCTTTCATCCAGTATCCATGAGTTCAGTTTGTATAAGATAAAGCAGGATGCCAAAGGGCAAATGAACCTTTGGATGGATGGCTGTTGAGGTAGTTGTTGAGAGGTGGTTCCTTTTCTTCCCGCCACAAGTAGTGTTTGGTTATTTAAAGATGCTCTTCCATGTAGAGCATGCTAAAGAATGTTAGGCCTTCCTGAGCTGTACCTAGTGACATACCTAAAACCTGATCCTGCAAGTGCTCCCTTGGGAGTGGAGTTTTGTTTGCACAGGGATCATCCTGGGGTGGGGCTGAGCCCAACAGTTCCTTCAGTGGACTAGTGAGGGAACTTGAAAAGGCCTAAAAGAAGAAGAAGAAGAAGAAGAAAAAATCTTCAATGGGAAAAATAGCCATTCAAACCAGCAAAAGCCACAAAGAAAACAGGGTATGAGGTCAAACTCCTAAGTTTTAAAACCCAATTTTCTAGGTAGAAATGCCTGGGCAGTAGAAGTCAGTGAGCATTTCAGCTGTAACATATAGTTAAGTCTGTATTAATGCCGATATTGCATGAGTTCTTGTACAGAAATGCATGTGGAATGTAGCGTACATTCAACACTAGGTATCTTTGGCTTTGTAGGATCCCTAACATAGATTTGAATACAAAGAGAAACAATGCACAGGCATCATACCATAGTCATTTAAATATAGGTACAGCCCTGATTCAGGAAGGAAGTTAAAGGCATACTTAAATTTTAGCACATGCTTTACTCCTGTTGATTTTTCACTAGATGTAAGCTTGGGTTTGGCCAGAAAGCTTTCCTGAACTGGAATGAATTAGGAATTACTTTCAATATACTATAATAATTCCAGACCTTATGAGATGCTGGAGCACGTGACAGTAATTCACACTGTATACTCCAGAGTTTCCTTTTAATATTTTTTTTCTACTTTTACAAGCACATAAAACACCACAGGATATGAGGTTTTGCCATACTAATTCTGCTATAAAAACATTGCCTAATTTCCCTCATGAGACTGCCTTTAGTGTTTTCAGAGGCTAATTGAATCACTAAGATGATACTGTTTTAAAACAATACAGAATTTAAAAGCAAATTGGAGAGACTCATAAAATGGTACAGAGCTTTGTTTCTTTGAAATCTGCCTTTATTTATTCAGTATCCAGTACATTTTAACAAATTTGCATACAAAACAGTAAAAACGCCTATTTCAGACACATAATTGTTAGGAAGGAATTAAAGCAATCCTCCAAGCATAGAGAGACTGATGTATTTGGTATTCATACCTTCCAGTGATAGTCTTGACTGTAGAACATCAGGGCAATGCAGCAAAATTCTTGAGCCTTAGGATTTATGTCACTTGTAAAGCATTTATATTCTGAAGGTTCTGAGTTAAAGTCCCCTCTGATATAAGATCTGGAGTTAGTTCTGTTCCACCAGCTAGATAGCCTTGAAGTAATTTTGAAAGAGTTTGCTAATGGAATTCTACCTTGGTCCACTCTGCAGCGGGAGATGGAAATAGCTTTTGCTTACCATTGTCTGTGTTTCCTGTATTTGCATATTATGTACAGCCTTCTCAGAATCTGGAAACACTGTTATTTTCATAGGCAGCATAAAAATAATTCTGCTTAGAAAAGAACTTCCACATCTCTCTTTCTCATTTAGGTAATACACAAACATATACATGCAAAGAATCACACACTGTCTAGATGTTATTTCTCCCTCATTTCCTTGAACAGTGCTTTTGAAAGGAAAAAAGGGAGGTAGGACAAAAAATTGTGGCTAACAGCAAAACAGTGTTACACCCAGATGTTTTTAATAGGAAATACTGGTATAAAAGTGTTAGTTTCCCCTTATTGATATGGATAATGATGACATTTTCTAGGATGGCTTGTGCTTGCTTTTTCAAGCCTTTGAGCTCAGTGCTGGTCTTATTGCAAACTCAAAGAAAACCTTGTGAAATTGCTCTGCAACACCATGCTGACTCCCTAAAAAGACACTGTTCCAGTGACAGCCATCCCTGGAAGTTGTCCCCTCTCTGCAGGGGTATGGTATGGACGTTATAGTACGAGCCTTCTTTATCATAGTAAAAGCACGAGTGTATTTTGCCATTGACCTCAGTGGTCAATGACCCCACATCCATTCAAGGCAATTGGAGAGTTGTCTTTGACTATAGTAGAGGCAGAATGGTTTTTAGAGAAAGGAAGAAAAGATAGCCAAGTAAAGTAGGTATAAAATCAGTCCAGAAAGTGTCTCCTCAAGCTAAGACAATCCACAACCAGGTAAAAGCTGTATAGAGGTGCGTTTACCCTACACAAGGTGCTGATCATGACCAAGACGGAACAAAACAGTTTCTTTTCTTTAGGCTCGGTGATGGAACTTGCTGATGGAAGCAAGTTGGAATAGTATTTGGGACTGGTGATGTTGTTTGTAGAAGCAAATGGATGGCACAGAATGAAGATCTTTTTCTATTTATATAGATGAAGTATGATGTCAGTCCATGCAACAAGATCAGTGCTTTATACAAGATACATAGAAGAGATCCAGCTGAAACACTACCTTGGTGTAATGAGACCAAGTAGGTTAAGTCTTTAAGTGCCTTCCAACATGCTTTGGGCATCAGAAACAGGACTACACATGTGCCCAACAAGACCTAGGTAAAATGGCCTTGACAAAAGTGGACAAGACAGACTGTTTGATTCTTGAGCCTCTTAAGATGATTAACCCATCTTACATTTATGCAACCAGCTCTTGACAGTGACTGTCTCCAGGAACACAGATTTCTTCTGGCTGAGGCCTCTGTCCCATCCATATGAATCTGAGCAGGACTCTCCATGGTATCTCAGGAAATGCTAAAGCTGAGTCCTGTGTCTCTCTGCATTGATAGACGGGACTGGGCTGGGTTCTGCTGTATCAGTCATCAATCCTGTTATTCAGGTATTCTTCACCCTTCCCCTTTGCCCCTGACTTGAGATCTGGTATCTCTCCTTCTGCGTGTCTCCAGGTGAAAGGCTGGGGCCAGCACGCCCATAGACCCCTGTGGTTTTTGTTGTTTTGTTTTTTCCCTCTGGAAAAGATTGAGTCATTTGATGTTTGTAGGTCTGGGGCTAAGCTGACAAAAAAAAAAAGTGTTAATAGGGAGATGGGAGATGCTCAGAGATTGTAAGTGGATGGATAGAAAGGCTTTTTTTCAGCAATGCCATTGCATGGCTGCTCTAGCAGAATCCTAGTTGTAAGGCAGGGTACGAGTACTACTTCTGCAGGTGAAGATGCGGAGCTTTGGTGTTACAGACCACTATCCATCCGTCAGGACACACTGTTTAGGAAAGGTTAAACATACTGACAGCAATTTTTATACACTAGGTGAACTTCTGAGCAAATGAGAATCAAACCTGGTAGATGCAGCACTGGGATTTCAGAGCCATTGGTCTTTGGCATAACCGTGGGCAGATCAGTTCTCCTTGTGCCATGGTGTCCCAATACATAAAGGGGTGACCACAGTACTTACCTCTGTACGGTGCTTTGAGATCAGCTCATACAAAGAGCTACAGAAGAGCTAGCTCTTAAGAGTTATTCATTACTTAGTGAAGTCTGAAAACCTTATAAAAGCACATTATGGTGCATTGTCTTTCTCAAGTCTTTTCAGCAACTCTAGGTTTCTCAAAACTATGGCGTGAAAATGCTTCATTATTTTACTAATGGTGAAAGACAGATAAACCATTTCAAGTTCCCCCCAAACCTGCGGAGGAGCCAGCAATGCTCCTGAGAGCAAGGCCACATCCAACAACCAAATTCTGTTATCTGGAGCTGCCGCCTCTGGCCTAGATACAGTCCCCTGCTGCCCCTCTTTTTGTTACATGTGTGTGTACATATCGAGGGGCAATGCATGTTACCAATTGAATTGAGGACCATGTATTTGTAAACAACGAACAAGTCTAATGATTTCAGTGCCTTCTACTGAGAAAACAGTGGGCCTGTTGTTGAAAGCTTTCTTGTTTAGAAAGTGTTCATGGCCAGATTGCTTCATGGGAAAGAGTTGCCTTTCAGTGTTCATTGCTTAATGCACTTAGTTGAACTAACCTATTCTGGCTCTTGCTCTGTAACTCACTGAACTGTAACTCATGGCTCTGAAGCCAGTTTAGAGCTTGCTTAGGTCTGACTGTTTGCCGCTCAAATAATAGAAGCATGAGGATTCCCAAAGGGAATTAATGAATTGTGCAGCAATTAGAGTCTGTCAGCTGAAAAAGAAAGCTGGCAACATTAGAGAAAGATGCCATGATGGCCAATGTCACGGTAAACAAAAAAAAAGACTTGTTTCCGAGAGGAATGGTAGGGGGCATTTGTTAGGAGATATTTATTGAGTGATAAAATGAGCTTGAACTTCACAGAAAATCAAATAGAAGGGAGAGCATGAGGCAGAGCACTGGAAACATCAACACCATTGATGTTTGGGAATAAAAAAAGATGAGAGCCAAGAAACTCCAGGGAGAAACAGAAGGGGAGGCTGGGGTGAGCTGAGGAACTACAGCTTGGGTCTGGATGGAAAAGCAGTAGGGGTTCCTGGCTGCCTGTTGAGGGAGTTATTGCCCCTGCAGGTATCTAAGCCAGGATGCAGGCTATCTGCCACAACAGTGTGTGTCCCACTCCCAGTGGCAGAAAAAAGGTCATAATCGGCTGCAGGCAGGAGAGCCTGGTTTGAGGTTCTTCCCCTGCCCCTGTTTTTCTCTCCTGCTGGCTTGTGGATGTCTGTGTCAGCCCTAAAGGGGTGAAGGGAAAATCCAGCCCTTTGCTGAATGACAGCAGCAGCCTGTGGCTTGGTTTTATTTTTATTCCTCCCCATTAGATTAGAAATAGATATTCACTGGCTCAGAGAAGGTCAGGCCCAGCATACTGGGGAATTGCAAGACACATATGAGAGAATAATGAGGGCACATCTGAACCTCCCAGCCCTTCCCATGGAGCCCAGCAAACTCTGGAAGAAGTAGCAACCCTCTTGCACCAGGGTGATAAGCGAAGACAGGCTCATGAAGTAGGTTACCGTGAATTGCTGTGCAGGCAGAAGGTGATGATGATCTTGTCCATGAAATCCCTAACCACATATGTGAGAGCTGTTGCATTCAATAAATCAATGGAAGGCCATGCTGAACAAGCAGATCTGTGTTTAACACTGGTTTTCTCTTGAGATCTTTCTTCTAAATTCAGTGGAGTTACGGTGCTTGTGAATTTAATCCTAAAAGGCAAAACAGATGATTTACTTGAACACATTTTTTTGCTGTTTACTCTCAGACTTTCTATTCTTTATTTTTTTCATAATGATTACAGCTTTTTGTTTCTGTAGATTCTCTGACACTCAGTATAACACAAGTGAAACCTAATACAGCTACTTCACTGTTGCTTAAAACTGGCAAAAGCTCCTCTGTAATTAAGGGAGCTGAATCTATTTGGTCCAAAGTTGGTCTCCTATTTCAAAGATTGATTACTGACAATAAGTCTTGTGTGATTGATTAGTTAAGTGCAGATTCAGTTTCCTGGCTGACAGCTGCAGACTTTGCAGAGAAAATCACATTGACCCCAGCTAGAAGGTGGTCTCTTGTATGAATCTATAATAGGAAGTTATATATGGGAGATATTTGGTATACTTTTAATGATAAAGCTGAAATAATTTCATTTGTTGAAATATCATAAAACTTTTAAGATTGAAAATTTAACAAGGAACGTAGCAAATCTGGGTTTCCTCTATGTTTTCTGGTCCTAAGGAGTATTGTCTTTATCTTGCTTTCTCTTGCTTCAGTCTACCAATAGACATACCCCAAGCCCAGCAGGTTTACGGAACTAGAAATAGCATTTCTATTTCTTCCAGTATTTTTCTACCCTAATCCTAGCTAGTGCCAAGCAAGGTAGGGATTTATGGTTGGCTTAGTTTTTAGAGAAAAGTATCACCAAATGTCTCTGAACATAAAAAGGAAGGTTCAGTTCCTTTTAGGTGACTTATCTAAACTCAAGGCTGCTTTTGATTTTATCCAAGCTGGTTCTTCCATCTCTGTTTGCAACTAACACATGCCGCAGTTACATATAGAAAACTGAGATTAATTTGAGTTATGTTTGAACACTGGGGGTTGCTGCAGAACAAAGTGATTCACCTGGCATGTGCAGTCAGGATGAAATACGGTGGTGGCTCTTGGTCAGGGTGGACCCAAACCAAATGGTGGTTCTGAACCCCAAGTTTCTGAGAAACACATGTGCAGTCAAACTTAGAAAATGTCTGTAATGAGCCAAACGGACCCCCAGCTGGGGCCCAGGCCCAGTTCTAGAACCGAAGAATTTTACCTTCAGAGAATCCCTGTGAAACATTCAGTGTTTCTGTGTTTTTGTTTTTGCTTTGGAAAATTCCAACATGGCTGCTTTTCTCCGTCTGCTTCCAACCATTGCACAGCAGGTATGGATGGGTCTTTAATTCACTTCCCTTTGCTGGTGGCAGTTGAAATGTAGCGATACTCTGTCTCCCTATCATGCTGACCACACAGTCACTGATGGGTTGTAGAACAACGCACGGCTTTTTTTCATTTTCTTTTCCTCTTTACAACGGAAGAGCTTTTTCCAGATTTAGTGTGATGTCTAACGATGTGTATCCTTAAAAAGAATGTCTAGGGAACTAATTGCACTGTTAATTGGTGTTTATAGATAAGGTGAAGCAGAAGTATTGAATGTAAGAACAAGAAAGCCTGTGAGTTATAATTACATGCTGAATTCTGACATAAAATTGTTGTTAGTTTGCTACTTATTTAAATGATGTGTGATCCAAGCAGCTTTACCGCCGTGGCAGTACTAGTACAGCTGTGATTATCAATTTTGAGGACACCCAGGGTCTTTTAGAAAGAGGAAACCTGTCTAGCCAGATCTATTCTCTGAACTGATGACCAATTCCTCTCCTTGATAATCTGTATTTTATGACACTGTCTAACCTAGAAGCACAGGAAAGGAGTATCAGCTTGCTGACTTTGCTGTTACTAGCCTTTGCCTATTTTCTTTATCACAAATATAATCACAAGCTAGAGTAAGTGGCTCTCATTACGTAAGTCTGAGTTCTTCATGCCACTCTTCTCTGAAGTGCATGACCTGCCTTCGCTTACGGCCCTGCACTCTGCGGCTCTGTGTGAGCCGCAGATTTGCCCAGAAGTTGTGTTGAGGGAGGGAGATATATGCAGCTGAACTGGAACCTGATCATGGATTACTGTCTTAGGTCATTCATTGAGTTTGTATGATTTCATCATTAATAACAAAGCTGCAATATAATATAACTGAGAGACCACAATGTATTTTCTATTGTCATTCAGGGGGTGGGGGTTGGAGGGGCAGCTGGGTTTAAAGTTTAGCTGGTATACTTTAAACTCTGTGTACATAACCTTGGAGGACACATGGGTGGTATGGGTTGAGTTGTTATTTTGTTGGATTGGTAAATTTCATTTTGGTTTTGTTTAAATAGTAAGGTATTTAATTAATGACATTGTACAAAGAGCTATTAATTTAAATGACGCTTTTGTTCTCCTAAAACAAATCTATCTAAACTGTCTTTCTGGCAAGCCTGCAGCAATGCTATACATAGCATTATGTTGACTTTTGTACTTTGGGGGAGTGCGTGGAAGGGGAGGGGAAATGCTTTTCTCTTCAGACAAATAGTGTTGCCCATAGTTAACTTTCTGCTTGGATATATACCTTTAATTCCCTTTACTCTGAATTTTTATGTGAAGTTTTCTGAAAGGGACAGAACAAGCAGAGGTTATGCCAAAAGATCTCAATCTTGTATCATCTTGTAATATATTGCAGCTTTATGCCAATGATTCCTTGCTTACCTGTACACAGTCCATGCATGTTTTGAACTAATTTTGCATTCTCCATTTGTGGTGAGTTATTTAGCATTTTAACCACCTTTTGTGCCATTCAACTTGTACAGAAAACATTTTTATTGACGTTTTAAAGGGAGGGGGAAGAAAAGAAAAAACCCTTCTGCTCCCTAGTTGTAGGTAGAACTCGATTACATAGCAAACAGATGTAGATGAGTGGTTGTAGTGTTAGAAATGTTAGCTTGCTTGTGAACAAGCTTTTGAGAGTAAATGCATGGTCCTGTACCTCTCTTCTCTTAATTAGCTTTTCCTTTCCTCCTGGAAAGGCTCTCTCCCCCTCTCTCTCTATTATTCTGTCTGTGTCTCTCTCGTGGTTGTAAAGTACAGATTTGGGCATAAATAAAATGATATACAATGAGGTTTGAAAAGCAGTTCTCAACAGGTTCTCTTGGGGAACTTATTTCTCACAGTGCCCTGCCTTGGCACTTTGATTAGATTCTAACTTTCAAGGCAACACAGATGGAGAACAGTCACCTGTTGCCTCTGCTTTACCTGAGGAACAAGTTAAATCTTTGGAACATTGTGCCCTGGTAAACGATGAGATCTCGCTGATCCATTGCAGCGGAGGCATGTGGCACATGGTGTATTGGCCGTGGCTTCCATACCTGGTTGTTTTACATGAGACTAGTCCCACGGCCCCTGATTTGCAGAGTTTGCACACACTTTTTGATTTTCCTGGACACACAGCGGAAGGGGGTGGGGATGATATATAGGAATTATGTTGTTATGGGTTCTGTAGGCAGCTCCTTCTCCACACTCTCAAGCTCTGGGTTGAGTATGCAGGGCTTATTATTTAATAGCTGTGGTTCTGTTGGCAGTGGAGGACAGAAAACAGTCAAAGGCTTGGATAAGATGGGGTTACTCACAAAGATGTAAGCAATGGACTTAAAAAATCCCCCACAAAACCCTGCCACAAAACCACAAAATCTACCTAGATCCACACATTTATTCCCCATGCCTCTTCTCCCTTAGCAGAATTTCCTTTTGTTAGAAGATTTGACTTTCTAGAAGAAAAATTCCATTTTTGTGAGGTGTTGTGAACTGTTTTTACTACTTGTAATAACCATCCCAGGTCTGAGTATTCTTGTAATGCAATGCCATGCAGCAGAGAACCTGTCCACTTTATAGCTTTGCTCTCAATATTTGTTACTCATTGTTTTCTCATCTAAATGTACATTTGCAAGATGTGTGTAATGTCATTTTCAAAAAATAAAATTTGGTTTCAGTATTTAGGCCGATAAAGTCTTTCCGATGCTTTTATTTGGCAAGTGTGTGTTGACTATGGCTTATGAATTATAGCAGTACTTGTTCATTTTGATACATTAACTTTCCTAAATCAGTCCCAGTCGTATTTGCACAAATGCAGAAAAAAGACCGGGGAGGAAATTTGACTGTCCTGAATTAATTAAGACCCACATCTGCCTGTCTGAAGCAGCCTGACCTATAAAGGACCCATCCTTCTGACTAAAGGGACCCACTGTAGGAGATCTGGAGCAGCCAAGGGCAGCTCTTTCCTTATGTGCAGTACTGCAGTTAAAACTGTGGATTCAAACCAGCAAGATCTGCCCCTTAATCCAACCTCTTCCTTAGCATCAACGTCTCAACAATAGGGCCTGTTTGGTCTCATGTTAGCTTTGGGAGGTTTGGTGAGATTTGAGAGAGATGCTGTGTTTGTCCACACTGGCCTGAAAAAGGTCCAAGCCCTTCTTGCACAGCTACACTGTAAGAACCACAGTGAAGACAATAACAGTCTTCCTTGTAAGCCTGAAAAATGTTAATAAGGCTTAGACCTCCTCATTTAATTATATAGTACAAGCCACTTTTCTGTTTGTTTCTGCTTCACATCTGCAGAATTAAAAGTGAGTTGTGGTGAGTCAGCTCTGGCCATCCCTGCAGTAGACCAGGCTGCCATGAAAGAGCTCAAATTCTTCCCAAAGTTTCATTCTTAGATGGAGTCCTTTATCCCTTTTTTTGTTGTTGTTGTTTCTGTGGTCATCACATTTCAGCCCAAAGAGGGCTGTGCTCTTTGCCCTCTAGATCCAGAGGAGACCCTATGCCAACTGGCAAACATCAGTAGGGCTACCAATACATCGCCCCACTTGGCCAGTTACTGGCACCCATTTGTCATCATTGTGCCGTGCTTGGACAGGCCAGAAGCAGCACATACTGTACAGTACTGTTTGCAATGAAAGAGCACACAAAAAAAATTGCAGTTCTCAGAATAAAGCCAGTAGAAGAAAAATACCCTCAGAGCAGCCTTTATTTGAATGTGCATGAACTGAAACTGAAGCAAATGTTAACAGAAAGGCAGAACAAGTACTTGAGAAAATACTCTGCTTGTGTCTTTATGCACTCCAAGAGCAAACAAAGCACACTGGTGTCTTTTCTAGGTGCTACATATTAGATGAGGTCAATAAAAAACGTAAGATAGTGTTCTTGCCTATGGAAAATGTTCTGAAAATGGCAGGTTTAAAACCCTCACACCACTGTGTGCATCTATCACAGCTGTTCCAGGGACTCTAGATACTATGAAGCAGAAATCTAGATGGGCATAGTGTGGTACCAACAACCAGCACTGGAAAACAGTGGAAATGCTGCTGCTGTCTTAATATAAATCCTACTGACACATAAGGAATTACTCCAGATTTACAGCCATGTAAACAAGAGCAAAATTAAGTTTCTAATGTCCAGCCTTCCTGCTGCAACAGCCCAGATCTGTACAGAAATGCGTGTCAGGTATCCCTGAATATAATGTTTCATCAGAGCAGCGAAACAGTGTTTGTTTCCAAAAGCTCTAGGTCTAAGCACGTTGGCCAATGCAGTGTCAGTTGTTTGGATAGAAATAGATATTTTGGCCTGGTTGGAAAACCTTTGGCTGGTCTCTTGACCTAATCTCCATTACTTGATGCTCAGCCGTTGCTTGCTGTACAATCTGGTTCAAATCAAAGAAAACACACTTTTTGCCTGTCAGGCTTGCCAGCTGCACATGATCCAAGTTTTCTGTGGTTGCTGGCCTTAAATTTCAGCTCAAAATATGGCAGCCAGACTAAGGGGGATAGAACATTTAATGGGCTCTGTCAGCTTAGCTCTGCAAAATGCTGAACATGGTTGTATCATCAACTCTATGGCTCTGAGTTTACGTGGTGATGTTTAATCTTTCTTCTGTAAATAAAACACCTTTAAGAGTCAACAAATCTAGATTCTTTACACAGTTCCTCTGGCAGTCTGAGCTCTGTCCTTTGTCTTCCACAGCAGCCATCTGCTCTGCTGCCCCAGCCTTTCTCTCAAGTGCACCTAAGCTTCAAATATATAGTTTTTCATGCAAGTATCACCTTTACCATAACACAGGTCCTGCACACTTGCAAACAGATGCAAACCCTCTGGAAAAAGAGTCCACTGGAAAATGTGACAGTACAGTTTTTGTTTTTTTCTTTTTTTTTTAAAGGCACCAGATCAGTAATATTTAATTTTACATCCCCCAAAATTAATAAGAGAACTCCAATGATTTGATATTTGTAGGCTTTCAGCTCTATGTTTGCAATATTGTTAACAAAAGTAATACTCACTCGGTCTCTGTGTGGTGCACTGAATTACAGCTGGACTCCTTGTGTTAAGTCTTACAAGATTATCAACTGTTTATGTGTAAGGAGCAGGAGTCATGTTCTATGCTGTATGCTTTCAATTACCATATATACTTCTTTGACACTGAAAATAACAGCAATCATTCATTGTTAATCTGTATTTTTTATTCACAAGTAGGTCTACCAAATTTCAAAATTCCCATCAATGTTTAACATAAATCTGTTCCCCTGAGATCCCAGAAACATTCCACTTCACAGTGACTGTGACACTCTCCCAAACCTGCATGTAGCACATATTAAACAATGCAAACATTTTGGTTCAGTTTTTGTTGGTCTTTAGGGTTATACTGTAGAGTTATAAGGCATCAAGTACCTCAAATTCCACTGATCTGCCTGGGGGTGAAGAGCATGAAAGATTTTGCAAGACGTTTTACCTTTGGACAGAGCAAGCAGCAATCAGGAACACAGCTCCAGTGACACGCTCACAGCCTGAAAACAGTGGGACAACTGGAACCCGCAAAGCCTTCAGGGAAGCACTTCCCACTGTAGGAGACACGGTGTTGCCCCAGTGGTGACATCCCCTCCCACTGGCCTCTCTCACCCTTACTCCTGTCCAAACTCCAGTTTGTAGGCCACAAGCTACAGCTGGGTTCTACTGGAGTGGTTTGTCATTGCAAAGAAAGACCTTCTCCCAAGGACATTCTCCTGTTTTGCTCAGGACAGAGTCCAGCTGGGCCACCAATGTGGTGCAAAGCAGTGGTAAACATGAGAGCCAGAAAATGATGCTAAATAAGTCAAAGTAAGTTGCTTGCGCTGGAAGCCCCTTTATTTTAAGCACAGGTCTTCCCAGTCAGTGCACCCAAATGAGTTTTGGCAGTTGAACAGCTGTTTGGAAAAGATTTGTTTCTTCTGACAACCGTGCTCCAGCCACGATGTGTCATCTTCCAACTTAAGTGCTCAGAGTGTGCTTTTAGCACCCACATACAGTCATGGGAAGTGCCATTAAGCTGGTTAAACCTCTGTTCTTCTAGTCACTGCAAGAGAGTGACAGCCAGGAATGCAACAGGAGCTCTTGAGAAAAAGGTTATTTCCGAATAATAACAATGGACAACATGTCCATTCAGTGACACAAGCTGCCACTCACACAGCACTAAGGTTTCACACCAGTTTCATGGCTTCTAACAGTGTGTGGAGACTGAAGGTCAATCAGAGAAGGATTTTAGATCACTTGAAATGATGCTCAGCATCTGTGTTCAGATCTTGGTCTTCTGGGGCCCAGGGCAACAAATTGTGAGTTTGGTCTCTTTCTCAGATGCACCCTTTCACTGTATGTCATAAAATTTTGTGATTTTACAAGTTTTTCCCAGTGGTTGTTACTGCAGGTCGGCTGCTTGCTGATGTTCAGACAACACATCAGTCATCAGTCAGTGTCTGTCCACCTTCAAAACCAGAGATGTCCAAATGATATAAGAATTCATAACCACAGGGAAGTCCTCCTGGGAGCTGCAAAAACACATTAGTGGTCTGAACATCCCAATGGCAGCACTTTGATTGTATCAGCGGTTTGTCAGTCCCATTAGGCTGACCTGTATCTTTAGTTGCCTTAAAAGCTTCCAAAAATGTGGATGTAGGAGACGTGATTAAGAGCCTGTGTATGTCAGACAGTGCGACGTGGTGCAGAGAGCTGAGCTGCACAGCCTTGCAGCACTAGCTTGGGTCACGAAGGCAGCGTGGGTGCATTGAACAGCTTGCTGCTGCAGCACTGCACTGATGTGACCACGGTGCTCTTGGGACACACGGCAGGATCACTGTAAGACTGCTGAGGCTCTTGGCAGAGAGCACCAAAGCAATCAAAAGACCTTCTTCCCACAGGCAGTACGATCTCCTCGGGTTTTCAGTTGCTGGCGAAACAGGAGAACACAATTGCCCTTCCCTGGGGACAGGAGGGGACAAAGATGCCATTCTTTGATATATGTGGCCCCAATTCTGCTGTAAAATAAGGCAGCAAAGCCAGCTTGAGCTTGTATTAACACAGTACAGCAGCCGGACTGTAATAACTAGAAAAGTTCCCTCTGCAGATGGGAATACTGAATCTGTTCACAGCCAAATCCGTAATCAGTCTGTAAATTATGATTCTTGCGATACTGCTTAGAAAGCTGACCAACATCTACAGCAAGATGCACCAACAGAGTATTGATTAATAGCTTACCAGCCTGGTCTTTGGAGAACAATGCATCTGTGTACCCAGGAAAGAATGTCTATGGAAGATGCTGTTCTGTCACAAATTGTTCAGGCTTTAATTAAGAAGTCCTCATCAGGAAAGAAGATAATTATGAGATATGTGAGGGGAGGAACACGCTTGATCTGGAATGAAATCAACTCTCAGATGAGGTTGCCCACCCATGTACTACTGTGCACATACAGCAAGAAGATGAGCCAAATGCGGTGAGATGAGGCCAAACTCTTGTAGCTCTGCAAATGAATATGTTGTCCTTTGGGTGGGAAGGGGAACTGAAAGCGGAGGCAGTGCAGTTACATGCTGGCGAACTCAAAATTAAGGTCAAATGTGTCTTCCTGTGACCTCATAGCTCCTTTTAAAGGCCACTTTTCTTATGCTAGCATCTCATGACAAAGCACTCTGGGACAGGCTCCCAGGCACACATGGACAAGCACAGCATCCCCCTCATTGCTCATTTCGTTAAAGTATAAAGAACACCCTTCTGTCCCCTCAACACAGATTTAGATAGAGAAAAACAAGCCTCCCCTTAATATTCTTGATCTGGAAATCTAAATGAGTCAAGATGCTCTGCTGCTGGTCAGAAAATTAGATCAGTTGTGATTAAAAACGTCAGGTGATAGCACTAGGAAAATAGTAATTAGAGCACCAGGCTACAAATCGGGAGAGTTGGTTTCAACTCCTGACACAGCCACAGGTTTCTGTGCAACCTTGGGAGTCACCCATGGCCAGGACCAAAACACAGGGCTGATGCCCCTGGTGGGCTTAGAACTTCTTTGGATTTCAGCTGCTGGTGGGAAGGATAACCACTATTTGAGACTCTGTATAAAGAGTTTCCCATGTGAAACTGAAAGAGCTGCTGAGAGTTATCAGTAACCGAGGTCACCAGCACTATCAGTTAAGGAGCTGGGGTCTGAAACTGCATGAAGACAGGCTTGGACCTATTTCCAGTGGAAAGGTTATTCTAGCTTATCATTAGACTGCACCTCAACATAACACCTTGGTAAATAATTTACATATCATAGTGGCTGACATGATGCAGAAGGCTGAAATCTGTATAAATTTGTCCAGCAAATGTAAGAGATCTCCCAAACACAGGAGCATGGGATCCTTTCAACCCCATGTTTAACAGTTGAGAAAGAAAACATTAGGCACTGTGTGCTTTGCCTCTGTTAAATTAAAAAAAAAAAAAAAAGCATTATATGGTCAAGTCTTCAAGGTAAAACCCGCATGGGCTCCAAAGCAGATGTGAATTGCTATGAGCATTGCTAGTGCAAGGGTCGTAAGTGGGAAAACTGAAGTGCACTGCCCTGGGCCTCTCATGGTCCCTGTACACAATGTCCGGGAGCGCAGAGCTGCGCCACGTGCTCTGGGGAGGCTCAGGCGATGTTTCTGCGGCATCGTCCTACAGACAGCGAGTGATGGAGAAAACGAGACCCAAGCCCCTTCCATGGGGGACCAAACTCCTCCTCATGCTGAATGAGTTTATGATTTAAAGCCGTTTTAGAGGGGCAGTGTACCTAGAGGTCTCAGCTGCTCAGAGAAGGGAAAACAGTTCAGTCTGGGAGCTTTTCTCATGACCCTGAGTCAGGAACAGTTTTATCCAAATCCCACCAAGAAACAAGAGTGCTACAGGCAATGTTTTAAATATTTAATGTTTACACAACACTCAGAATACAAATGGCAATTCAAACAGAAGGAAACTCCTGTCTTCTCTAAGGCCCTCTGGGAGTTTTTTCTTCATGTGTTTTTCAGCATGATTGCTGTCTGCCTATACAAACGGTAAATGGCTGTATATCGTGTTTCCTATGTGCCTCTGAAAGCATGTGTCTCACTGCCTTTCCGTGTGCGTGCAGTTGCAGGACCCTTGCACCACACCTGCATGGAGAACGCCTTCCTCATCACTGAGGGGAAAAACCTGCCTGATCAACTGGGCCACAAGAAGGCAGAAGGATTTGCCCAAGGTCACAGGTGGACATGGATGAGGAGCCAGCTTGCTGCCTCTTCGCCAGTCCTCGTGCCATTTTCCTCTCTCAACACCGCTGCCAAAAGCTGCGAGGGCCTGGCCTTGCCGAACAGACCAGGCCCACACCCCAGGGCCTGGCTGAGGCGACTCAAGGGCCACACGAGGGAGGCTCTCGCGGCAGGCAGCGCGCCCAGCCCTTCACAAGGCGGGCGACTGCCACTGCCTGCAGCGCCCGAGAGCTGAAGCGGTGAATCGCCGAAACTCGGTCCCAGCAGGTCTGCGGCACCCCTCGAGGACAGCAGGCGGCCCTCAGCGACCCAGCGCCGCCACCACGAAGATGGCGGCGAGAGGGGCCCGAGGCGGGGAGAAGCGGCCACGCCCGCCGGGGAAGCGCCGCCACCGTTGGGCGAGGCCGCCACCTAGCGGGCAGCGGCGGCCCCGGCCGGCCCCTGGCGGGAGGCGGCGAGCAGGCGTCCGGCCGCGCTCTGCGCTTCGCCCCGTGGCGGGGAGACTGCCTCGCCCTTCTACGCGCCGCGGAGCCCTGCCCGAGCCCCTGCTGCTGCGCCGTCCTCGGCAGAACAGCCTCCATGGCAGGGGCTGGGCTAGAGCCAGAGGAGCGGCTGTGGAGGAACTCCTCTTGCGGCCCCTGTACTGAGCACAGATGGGAAGCGGGAAGGTGATGAAGCCGCAAGTGAAGTGCCTGATGTATTTATTCACGGCTGCTCGGGGTTTCCAGCTGGGAAGGCGTGGGGGTGCTCTGCCCCCC
>VXAL01008552.1:349029-394042 GCA_013399475.1 Chauna torquata | reverse complement strand
CTGACCAGGAGGGAGCTGAAGGAGAGCCCCCTCAGCTCTCCCCTCCACAGCCCCGTTTCCAGTCAGCGTGTGTCCTCGCGCTGCCATGCCGCGGAGGAGATGGCTCCTGCACGACATTTCCCGCTTGGTGAGGTTTGTGCGATGGGCTGTGGCTCTGTTTAGGGTCACACGGTGGTTAGCAGTGGGCAGAGGATGCGGCCATGAGTGAAAAGCTGGTTTCCTCATAGTGCCCAGCAGCTGTTTTGTTGTTGGAGCCCAGGGCTGGGCTCTGATGGGCTCGCAGGTAAGTCCATTTGGTGAAGCCCTGGGGCCTTTCCCTCAGGCTGTGCCTGTTCTGGAGCCGTGTTCCTCTGGTCCTCTTCAGTCTCCTTTTCCTCCATGATGAACCTACCCAAAGAATAGCTGCAAATGCACACCTCAAATCTTGTTCCCCCATGGAATTTGGGGAATGACAATGTTGACTTGTTTTTTCCCTACTTCTGTTAAAATCATCAGTGTTTCTGAATGCAGAATCAAGCCTTTTATTTCTAAAGGCTTAGAAATTCTGTGACTAATGCAGTTGGAGGATATATGCTGCCCTGTACACCTGCACTGAGGCCCTTCAGTGGGCCAAGAGCTTCTTTGAAAGCTGTAGCTGTGGGCAAAACACAGCCCTTTCTCTGTCCTCCTTCGTAGGGGCTGTCTTCCCTTTACTCAGTGCTGTGCAGTGAACCATCCGTCTGGGACTGACCCCTTACCCTTGTTATCATTTGTGCTGTGGAAGAAAGTGTGAAGGGACCTATTATCAAAACCACATGATGCAAGGGATGAGTGATCCAGATTCAAAGTGCTGTTGCTGAGCAGAATCAGACCTCAACTGGATACACAACTTTGTAAGCTTTTTTTGCGCATTGGTTGGTTTTCGAATTCTGCCTCTTGGGCTTCTCTTTGTACAAAACTGCCTAAACTATAAAGAGTAGAATAAACATGTAGGCTTTAAGTAGAATCTCTGCTGGAAACCACCTAATGTTTTATTAACAAATTGCTCCATGCAATTAAGTGAATAATAGATGAATGTAGCTCTGGTGGGACAGGAGAACCTGGCAGTAGATTGTGTTTGTAAGGTGACAGGCAGGTTGCAGGCATCTGTGATAAATATTCATGACTGGGGCAAAGCCACGCTCATGCCTTGCAGTAGTAGCGCTTCTGACAGGCATGAGAACAACTATTAGTGCAAAGCAGTCTGGAACTTGAGTGAACAGTGAAACTGAGAAGTCCTGTGGCATGAAGACAACCATGCTATCACATCCTTCTTAGTGAAGAGAGTGTTTCCCTAAAAGTAACTCTCCTGGACTAGAGTTGGGTGGGGAAGGGAGAATCAGTGCTTGGTTCTAGATAGCAGGCCACTGTGGTCATTTGCAGCCATGTTATAAACTGCCCAGCTGTCGCACAGAGCCGTGTCCTCTCTGCAGCTGTGAGTGATTCTGGGTTAGGCACACCTGGCCAGCACTATGCTGACCCGGCCAGGTGCTGCAGCCCCGCTGTGCTGCCCTGGGGCGCAGGGAAAGCAGGGGGTGAGGAGTGATTCCTGTGGCTGGACTGGAGGGCCGAGGGGTGCTGGAGTTGCTTGTGGATGCAGGGTTGTGCAGACAGTGAGGTGTGGTAGGGGAGGGCATGTATTTATGGAGATATGACTGGATTTTGAGTGTGGGGCAGAGCTATGTGCTGAATGTATGAATGTGTGAGAACCAGTGCTTAGTGAAGGAGCAAGTTCTCTTGTTTATTTGTGCTGTGTCTTTAGGCAGACAAGTTCTGGGCCCTTGTTTGCCTGCTGAGGGTGCAGGCATGAGTCAGGTTCGGCAAGCAGCAAGTCTAGAGTGGGGAGAGTGCAGGCACTGCTCTGTGGGGTGTTAGCAGGCCATGCAAAACAGAGACAGGGAAACTGGGGACACCTAGAGATGCAACGCAGTCATTGATGTGAACCAGCCTAGAAGAGTGCGTGATGATGGTGCACAGGATACCTCCGACTGGGAGGCTAAGGGCTGCTGGCAACAGCATCCAAGGATTCCAGGGACTGTGTTGAAAGGCCATGTTGTCCCCAGTTTATGAGACCTCTTTCCAGACCATGCCAGTATATGACAGCATATCTCTCCAAGTGCTTTGACACAGCCCCACTGAATTACAAGCATTTTCTGCCATGGTTCTGCAGTAAGAACAGAGCTGTCTGCTTGCCCTTGATTGCCTGCCTGTGTGGCTCATCTTGCTTCCTTTCTAAAGCAATTCCTGTTTCTGATGAGACTTCAAGGCGAAGCCCCTCCTCAGCCCAGACAAATTACATATAATTCTTGGATTAAGGCACCAGATCTAATACACAAGAAGTTCTCATGGTTTTGTTCCACAGTGGATCAAAGGCAGCTACTGTGAGAACATGTCTATATAAGCTGTGAAAATTATCAGCTCACAAAATAGCAGAATTTCGTTATACTCAAGTGTGATTTTTTTCATGTTCTTCCCTCAACTGTGCAAATGAATCACAGCATGCGTGGTATATATAGGAGGACGTCAGTTTTTTATTATGATTTAAACTCTAGTCTGCTTGCTCAGTCACAAATTGGAAACACATGGCTTTATTATGTAGGATTTTTTTTACACATTAAATGCTAGAGCTGTAGTGGCAGCTTCCAGGGACTTTGTGTCCAAATTTCAGCATGCCTCCAAAAGGAAGTCGGGTAAGCATTTTATAAGAAAGCAAACAGTCGTGCAGTGAATCTTGCAGAACAGAGATTTATGATACTGCTTAACACTTTGTCTTCAGAGCATTTTCTGGATGTAACTCGTCCCCTGAGATCCAAACTCCTTTAGGCAAACAGAAGATTTGCTGAATAGCAAGGTTTGGGAGAAGGAGTGGACCTATTTGTAAACTCAGACCAGCTATGTTGAAATAGGAGTGATTAAATGGAGGAAGCAAACTGGGGAGAGTATTTAAAACTACTGATACGAATGAAATTTTGCAATGAATTTTTAAATGGTGCTTGTTTAAGAATTGGCCTACACTTACAAAAATATAAATAAAAGCTGCATAAAGGTAAAAGCAAAGGTGTTATAGTCCTCAAATGAGAACTTTCACCTCAGTCTAAATGTTTAGGGTTTACCCAAAATGAAATTGTGGCTAAGTGGAGTATGCAGAGAAGTTTGTTTCACCAAAACCACTTTTTAATGGGAATTTATTTTTGACCTTTCTTTTTTATTCTGTGACAGCACAGGAAAATGTATTATTTTCCCAAGTTCTAAACATAAATTGATATATCTTCCTTTATTAGCAGGGGGCGAGGAGCAAGACTGGATGAGTGCTTGAGTGAGCGTGGGTAGGTTCGTGACGTCTCAGACATCAAGAGAGTTGGTTCGCACAGCCTAGGAGCAGCTCAGCCTCCTGGATGGCTTGGGACCTCTGGAGTCCATTCTGTGGCTCTCCCAGACAAGTCTTCCCCGTACAGGTTGTTTTCCCCAAAGGGAAATGGGAATAACAAAATTAGGTACATTCTAGACTGTGAACAGCCAAGCTAGGAGAAAGTACCTGGCGGTGTGCAAAAGCCACCCCTGAAGCTGCTCCAGGCTTGCCACAGTGCTCAGAGTTGAGGGCACAGAGCCACCAGTTGGGTTTTGCTGGATTTCTTGATCTGCAAACCACCTTCCAACAGCAAGTCCCACAGAAGCACTGTGTGATTCTTCCCTACAGCCTGTACAGGCCATTATCAGAAGGGACACACTGAGGCAAAGGCAGTGACACCGGCTTTATGCAAGTGAGGAACAGCATGCAGCCTAATAAGGAATATAATTTTTTTCACAATGCGCATTAATCTGCTCTGTTTTCCTTACAAAAAATGCCTGTAAATCTTGCCAAGCGACCTTGCTTCATCTCCTCCTTTGAAAATTCATTCCCAGTTACAGCCACAATTGCAGCTAACAGTTTACCGGGAATAAGCAAGCCTCTACGTTTTGGGTCAGCTCAGATGGTTTCCTGGTGTCCCTTGTGACTCATCACTGGAAGGGTCATCCTGAAATACACCCCTCTACTGATGTGGTCTTGGTACAGTCCAAAGAGTTTCAGGTTAAGAAGCCGAGGGGATCTTTGTTTGCAGGAGTGTTTTGGAGTTTGATGTGCCTCAGAGTGGGGACTGACCTTAGCCAGGTAAGTGCTAGAGGTATCCTGTAAACTTGTATTTACTTGATTTGCAGCTTCAGCACCAGGATGAACACTTTATTACTGGTAATGAGCACTTCAGCAAGCACAGTGAGAAAATGCTTTTGTCTACTGCAGTAATGTGTATTTCTTTCAGAATGTGGCATCTCGATTGCATGCTAACACTGAGCCAAGCACTCGTGATTTATTGCAAAAGCGTGGTTGCTCTCATTTTGTATGGGATAACCAGTCTAACACTAACACAAGTCTCTTCTCTACAGGCATCATTACAAGTTATAACAAATAAAGGGGCCAGACTGATAAAGTGTGATCTAATCTCAGTGCTCATATAATTCCATTTTCCATATGGTTTCTGAACTTCTGAAATAATGTCAGTGCTCGCTATAGATTCCTTCACTGTCAAATTCAAGTGAGTATTTTAGTCTTTTATTTATTTAATTTATTTTGTGAAGGAGTGACTTTTATGTTGTGTCTAAAATAGTAAGTGGACACATGAAATACTGGAGTGGCCTGATAGGGAGTTAGGGAGTTACCTATTAATTTGCAGTCATAGACCTATTTTGAACTAACTTTTATGAAAAGGCAGAATGGAGAGAAATTGGAATTCTAAAGAAAGTAGTTTCCTGTGGTTTCAGCGCAAAAGCATGGCTGGAACAAATCAGCTGACATTGCTGTTAGCGTTTTCTTTACAGCTTGTTATAGATCTCGACTTGCATTAATGTTAATTGTAACAGTCAGCATCTATCATACAAAATTACTTTCTTTTGAATTCAGAACTGGAATTGTACTTCTCTGTAGTAAGCTGCAAATGTAACTGGTTTTAGGGCTACAGTGGATGCCACTGAAGGTCATATATTTTCAAAGAATGCAGGCACCTGTGAAGTCTGGAAAATCCTGTTTGCCTGGATATTCTTAAAAAATGTGGCCCATAGCCACTTTGTGTCGTCACTTGGTAATCATTAAAAAGAGAGATCTTATATTAGTCTAGCTGAAGAAATCAATACAGACGAAGACTGGATCTTGTGCAACGTATGCAGGCTCAAACAGGTCTCCTTTCACAAGGGAAACAAAGTGGCACCAAAATTAAGCAGCTCGCAATTTCTGTCCTGAAACAGAAATGACCAGGGAGTGTTTGCTTCTGAGTCCTGTTAAAAAGTAGAGCATGTTGACAGTGTTAGCACAGGGTTGTTTAGAAAAACATTTCATGTTGTTGATCTGTAGTGCTCTGTGTTCATTCTTGGACTGTCACCCTGGCTGCTCTAAGAGTCTGAGCCCCTTAGAGCCCAGATATGCGGAGTGTTTTGAATTTCTGAATGCTGGCTGAGATCTAACAAGGGACTTGAACATCTGCAGGACGTGGGCAAAATGCTGGTGCCTCGAGGCTAAGATGTAGTCAAAGAAACTTAACTGTCTCATGCTTAGTAGCACAGAGCTGCTTGGTGCTTTGTGGATTTCCAGTTGTGGCTGCCAATCAAGTTGCCCCTCTGACCAAACCCCTTGTGGTTTGGGTGCAGGAGGCCTTCCAGGAATTTGTTTGTTATGTCTGGGCAGGACTGGGAGTCAAAACACGGTGGCAAAAACTCCCATGTTTTTCTAGTTTGGATGAAGGCAGTTGTCCCCTTTCTGCTCATGCCAGATGGAGTCCTTCCTTCATGGGCATAATCACCTGTAAGTGCAGCTTTTCTTAGCTGCTCTTTGCTCCACCTGTGCAGCCCCAGCACCCTCAGTCCATGCCCTCAAACATTGGAGCAGCTGTGCTTATTGCTGTGGGAGGAGCGACTGCAGCTTGCAATTATCCAGCGCTGCACACTCCAAAGCACTGCAGAGTGTTTGCACTGCTGGAGCTGTAACTCCAGCACTGCCTTCCTGGAGGATAAGAATGGGGTTTGCATTTTGTCTGACCATGAACTGACTGGAAGAGAGGTGGGAGAGAGAACAGGATGGTGTTTCAGCAGTGCATTTGCAATTCCTCACTTATTCTTCCTGCATCTGAGGCATAATCACCAAGCTGCGGGTCAGCATTTGCCACAAAGTACTGCTGTCATGTGCCAGCGCTCAGTGACTTAGAGCTGTGTTCTGTCGCCTCACCACCACCACCCAGGCATGCTAGCAGTCAGACAGGCAGCTCCAGGCAGGGCTCATGCTTAACGGACAGGGGCATTGGTGTGTGGATTGTAAACAGTAAAAATTTGTGACAGGATTCCTGGTAGAGCTCCTGTTCAGCTCCCAGGCTCATTGGAAAGGTAGGCTTTGTCTTGAACCTTCACTTGTCCTCCTGAGCCATCTTGCTGAACATAGGCTTTGCAGTACAAGCTGCATCCTGCCTCCCAGCTAAAGTGCTACATGAACTCTCTGTGTCCTGTTGAGTCAGGAAAGAAAAGCCTAGTTAAGCACTGTCATGCTGCAGTAGAAGAGAGGGAACACCTGCTGTGATTCATTTTATTGTAGCAAAGCTTTGGTTTGTAGCCAAGTGGTTCTGCTGCTCCTTGATAACCATCCATGAAAGCAAGCAAGTTGTGACCAGTCCTGTTCCTGGTAGTCTCACCTGAATTTCTGTTTAGAAGTGATAGCTTATGGACAGATGTTCTCAAATGAAAATATGTGATATTTCCGCTCTCAATTTTAATGTTAAGTATGGCAAAACTGCTCAGCAGAACAATGTTGGCACCTTTCTATTTATATGAGAAGAAAAATGCTGGTGTCTCGTTCCCACAGTGAGTTCTTGAGCAAAGCTAGAGAAACCTTTATATGCCTATTCAAGTACTGAGTTACAGAGGCCATAAAATAGTCAATTTAACCTTATTTTGTTGAAAAATCCAAAAGCTGGATGAGAGAAGCACTAGTGTGGCACCATCTGGCTATCCCACAGCATGCAGTAAACCTTGGTATTTCATCCAAGCAGGGAGAGTGTTGCTATACCAAACAACTGAGAAGCCCCAGGACCATGGTCATTAATACTGGACCTGGGTGCTATTAAATATTCTGTGCAGCAAATTTGATCTGAATTGAACATGCTTTTACTACTGCAATTGCATATCCACACAATACAGATTTAACACGGGCTTTACGCTTTTATATAGGCTTATGCAGAAGGATACCCAATCTAGCATAAAGACTCCCAGTGCATTTAGTGTGTTGAAGTGTTTAAAGAATACAAATGAGTAAATATCTCCAGTAGCAATGTTTTGTGTTATGGGCAGTGATGCTTCTGATGCATCCATCGGTAGGAAAGTAATGGCCAAGATCATGAAACCACAGTGTGCGAAGTTGAAGTTTTGCAACTCCTTTAAATTCCCCTGCACTCTTAATACAAATTTGCAAAGTCACTATTTTGTAAAGACCTGCAATCATTCTGCACAGAATGAAAAGGAAATAACCTTTTCCAGCTGGAGTCCTGGCAGTGCCTTCAATTAGGAGCTTTATAGAAAACCAGTTCAAAGTAATTTAAAGCTTTTGGCTGCAGGGCTGCTTTTTTGGAGACGCTCCCTGATTTGATTGTTCTGGAGCAAGCTGTGAGTTCGGAGAAAGAGATGTTTGCAAAAACACTAAGCAGCTATGTTTGCAAACGGTTAAGTACTTGGGTCCCTGTGTTGCTGTGACAGTCCAAGCAGTGGCTCTGAGGCTGCATGATAAATGAGTATGGAAAGAAGAGAGTTTAGAGCTGGGAGTTTTTGCACAATGTCAAGGCAGGCTTACAAGTCCAATTTCAGAGGGGGAACCCAAGAACCAGATATTGTTTGTTATTATTATTGGTAATGCTACTGTTTGCATGAAAAAAAAACAAGCTCGGTACTAGCAAACGGATAATAATCTTAAAGTTATGGTTCTACCCCAGAGCACAGCATATGCTGTGTGTATCCGTGCTGGCATCCCTCCCTGGTCACCCCAACCAGGGGCTCCTGGAACAGCAGGGTCCCAAGAATGGGGTGTGCCTGAGCATGGGCAGTTTTGTCTCAGGATCTGCTTGCTGGAAGGATCAGTGTCTTGTTCCACTGCGGAGTTAAATATCAACTAGAAATTTACTTTGCCCTTTTAGTCCTGGTGCTGTGCATGAAAATTCCTTTGAATCCTGCAATTGGAACAGAGAAGCGGGGTGTGTGATAAAATTAATGTAATATGGCATGCCAGGTCTCTTCTGTGAAGAGGAGTTCCATCTAAACAGAGTGCTTACTGCAGCTGCTTGGCAGTGGTTTTGGAACTGAAAGTACTGCTTTTAGTTAAGGCACAAGCAGCCCCGTGCTGTCCCTGCACCCCTTCTGCAGGGATGGGAGTGGGAGGGATGCTTTGGCGTACAAGTTAGCTAACCGCAGAGGGGTGCAGTTAGCTTAACAGCTTCCCTCTGACTTTTCACCCTGCTCGTTGCTTAGTTACACAGAGTAACAAAAATGGGCTAAGAAGAGATGACTTTTTCTGTTAGTTTTTGCGTGCTTATTGCATGAATTTAATGGCAGCTGGGGTGTAATTTTCACTCGCCTGTCTGGACAGTTAGTCAGCCTTATTTGTTGTGGATCTTCTACATAGCAGCTGGGGAAGAGAACGTTTAAGACGGGAAAATGTAAGTGTAAACAGTATTTGGTAGGGGGCTCTCCAGAGTGGGAATAATACTTGAAGCTCATCTTCATGATCTTGTGAAGAACTGGATTTCAAGTGAATGTCCCTTTAATTTACGGCTGTTATTAATGCCAGCAGCTGGTATTTGCAACTATGTTGAATGTGGTTTAGCCATAGTCTTGCTCATTCTGACAGGGGAAGCATCTCTGAGTATCAACTGTGAGTAAAAATGCAAGGCTTGTGTTGTGAGGCTGAGGAGGGGACTCTGGGTGGCACCTTTTTGAAGAGCAGACCTGCAGTGACTTGCCTTCACTGTTCTGTTGAAGTCTTCTTTCTGATCAGAATAAGAATCTCACTGGAAAAGAGAGGGTTAGAGAAAGACTTCAAAGCGCGGTGGTTGAAAGCCAAGAGATGCAGGACCTCCCATACTCCTGCTGGTGTCACGGGGCTTGTCATGGCTCGAGAGAAACTTTGGGATCAGCTGTGGTGAAGTGCTGGGGGCTCAGCTCAGAGACTGAAACAGATAAAAGAGCAAAACTGGTATTGTATACGGTCAGGGAAAGAAACAGTCACCAAACACGTAAGAATGTCTGACCTGTAGAGCTGTTTTTTCCTTCTTTTCTTTTATTTTCTTCTTTTTTGTCTGTCTCTTGTATCCATCCCTCCCTGCCCCCAGAGTGGTCTCTTTTTCTAGACAGAGCATTAGAGGGTGTCCAAAATGTGGTGCAGTATTTTTAGGACCGTGCTTCTTAGCCCTCATTATGCTGTGCACAGCTCGCTCTGTATCACATGACAGCGTAGGGAGCCCTGGAAAGAGCGGCTGCCAAGCCGTGCTTCATGTTTTCCTCAAGTGCAGCTGCACGTTGGGAGTGTCAGCAGAGCCGAAGGTAAATCTGTTGAAGAGAAGAGCAGGGGAAGCTGTGTTACTGTGTACTGTGACCTCGAGATTGGAGGAGGGAGCATGGCTGAGTAGTTGGGGAGCTTCGATGTTCAACTGAGGGGTCAACAGCTGGACCTGCTTCAAACCTAGTCCTTGGAGTGGGAGCCAGGTGCTTGCTGTCTGTGCTGGCCAGGTTGGGCCGTGTCCTGGTAGGTGAACACCCCAGGAGAGGAGGGGCTCGGCAGTGGTCCTCCCTCATCCTCAGTGCTCTGACCACTAGGCTGTCATAGAAACTGCGTTCACCTCCTCTACTGTGCACTTTCCAACAAGAAAAAAGACTTCTATTGTGTTTTGAAAGGCTGTTTTGGGGTTCCTGCTGCAGTGGTGGGATTTCAGTGCAGCTCCAGTGCTCAGTGTTTCATGGACGGATTGGAAGCAGTTAACGGTCAGGCTGAGCAGCCCCTTTTTCAAGCTATGCACCCAGCCATTTGCTCAGGATGGCACAGGGAGCCTGGCGGGGGGCAGGTTGACAGCCTCCTCCTCCCTTGGTAGCCTTCCCCTTGGTGAGCGCTGCCCGTGGAGCCCAGGGTAGGGCAGGTAGCAGCTTGATTTCACGTACTTTATTCGTGACTGCAGCCTGTGCATTGTTGCAGGACTGGCTGTTGTGTAGTGGGTGTGGGGGTGTTAATCCTGGAAGGACTCGCATTCCAATCCAACAGATAGAAGGGGACAAAGGGTGGGGGAATGAGGTCATTAAAGACCTATCTCGATGAATTAGGCAATGACAGCTGAAAACCTTATCACCCTGGGGCTATTTTTAAAAACAAGTGTGTCTTGCAGATAGGCTCGGTTTAGAACCTTAGTTAGCTTGTGGGGAATTTTTAATAAGCAAGAATGCCAATTATCATGAGATAATCTATATTCTACCCAAATTAGCAGAACTAATATTTTTTCTTTTGTCCCTGAACTATCTTTGTATAATAGACAAGTTGACTTTGAAGAACTGGTTGATGGGGGGAAGCAAGTCTATTTTGTCTCATCTTGGGAGGCCATCTGCTAAGTGAGATGCCTTGTGATATTTGGGGGGGATAATTAACAAGAAAATAGACCTTAAGTAAAAGGAAATTGTTACAAATAACATAGTATTGGTGAGCTGTTTTGTTTTTGAATAGTTCATTTGCATGCAGTTTTATTTTATTCAAGCTGGGTAACAGTCACTAAGGGACTATATGGTCCAGTTCCAAAAGAGGAAGCCTTGGCCTGACTGAAGATGCAAGGCATTTTTATATCCCAGCAGTATTAGAGTTTTTGACTCAAAGTCATTATAGTCTTGATGTACGCAAACTTTATTTCTGGAGTTTTGACCTAAGAGAGGATGGAGATTTTACTGGAGTGGCATTTGAAGATTTGGTTCATCAAAATATCAAATATAAACTGGCTCTTTGTCCTATCACTTTGCTAGGTAAGATTCGGCTGGCAAAATTCAGGTGGTACTTACACTTATAGGTAGATTACTTCGAGTGTGGTTAGGAGGCTTTGGAATGGGTACAAGAATGTCAATGAGGTGGAAGAGCACTCCTGAGTACTCTCCTCATTCACATGAGTGAAGGCGGTAGAGCAGTATTTCTCATCCTTGAAGGACCACCTAATTTATTTTGGGGCAGGGGAAAGAAAGGAGTGAGTGGAGGGAGGGAGGGTTTTGAAAACATCCAAACATTATTTTGGCCACAGCAGCTTTCACACACAAGAACAATCATGATAAATTTGACATTTCCAAGTGTTCCTCATTACTTCTCTGTATTTCCCCTGTTGTACTCGCCTGCCGGGAAAGGCTTGTGCCTACTTTGCTTCGGTTTTCTGCAAATTTGTGGAATCTCATCCAGTTTGTATTGCAAGTGGCTCATGGAGCACAGGCTGAGATCACCGCACCAAGACACAGCAAGTAGGCTGCTAGGACAACAGAATACTGTGCTCCATTGCATGCATGTTGTTAGTTCTTATGGTCTGGCAGGAGGATAACCTGCATTTGTCTTTATTGCTGTAGATACCTCAAGGAAGGGAAGATACATCTCTAACCCACAGCAGGAAGGAAGAGGAGAGGAATTGCTGCACAGAAGTATTCCAAACACAGTAAGTTCAGATACTCTCTCCACTCTCTTCAAATAGCACCTTAGAAAGATAGGAGCATGCCTCATGTTCCCTGGACTTCAGACTCTCCTAAATGATTTCTGTGGTTGATTTTTGATTTGTAGAATGATCTTAAGCAACTTACTTGAGCTCTGTGGCTAAGACTGTAAACTTGCAAGGCTAGATAGTCATGATTCTTGGAACCAAGGCCTTAAACCAAGTTTTTTTTTTTCTTTGCTTGTGGTTATTTTTTACTGTTATTCTCAACACTATTTGCAAATATTTGCTGCTTCTGGGAATTCAACTCCCTGAAATATAACGTAAAGATCAAAGAAAATAGTACTAGCCAAAGAATTGCCACTTAAATTAAGATGGATAACTGTGGAAATCTGTGTTCAGTTTTCTGTAGACATAAGAGTTGGAGTAGATAATTAAAGCTTTAGAGGTCAGTAGAAGAATGTATGAAGAAAGATGGTCCTGCTTTTCACACATACCCACTCTGTTACCTTTCTAATCCATTAGACAAAGCAAAATACTGTATCTGTCTCTCATCTGAATTCTTTAATGTCTTTCCTGATAATAATTTTCTTTAGCCAAAAATGTTATCCTTATATATATGATAGTTAGTAGTCTAAAAAAAACATTAAAAATTAGCATAATCTAATTTATCTGTTTTTTTTAAACAGAAGTCAAGAATTAATCTTATTTAGAACAAGGTATGTGCTCTGTTGTGAAAGACTGATGAGTGCTTTGCTATGCTTTATGCTATGGACTTTAAAGAGAATTCATAATTTACACAAGCCAATATTCATCTTATCTAGACAGAAAGATATGTCTTCATCAGTTCAACTCTTCAGAGATCAGAAGTACCATGAGCTGAAAAGGCAGTGTATCCAGCAGAGACGGCTCTTCGACGATCCTGAGTTTCCAGCCTCTGATGAGTCTCTTTTCTATGAAAGAGCCCCACCAAAGAAAGTTGAATGGAAGCGCCCAAAGGTAATGGGTGCTCCCCTTGTGATGAGATGTTCCACTCCTGCTGCCTTCTCTGTGCTAAAACAGTTACATTAGTCTATTCTCACGCCCTTTTTCCATTCATTTCATGTCAGTGTGTGATTCAGAGAGCAGCCCCTCTGCGTCACATTGCTGTCCAAAACAAAAGTCGTGCCTTACTGTATAAATGTGAAAAGGAAGCATTCTGTACAACCTGATCATGCTTTTTACTGTTGATGGCTCTCTAATAACAAGCAACAATGTGAGGTGACTCCGGCTGTAGTGCCATTTAAATCAGCCCTCTATTTAATTAAGAATACCTATCTGTAATAGATCAGTCAATACAGAAATATGTTCTGAGAACACATTCTTCATTTTCTGGGTCAGTCTGTGCACATGTACCTCTCTAGGTTGATGTGTTGACAGAAGCATTTCAGAAATGTGTTGAGATTTCTTAATTGAAGTTTCTATTTAATACCCCTCGCATCTGAGGGCCTGATGTGTAGTCACAGTAATGGCAATATAAAATCTGAGCTTTAGCTATTAAATCTAGTGCCCCCACCAAGTTGTCCAATTTTTTTTTTTTCTTAAGGAAGATACAACACTTGCAAAAAAACACTATAGAAAATTAGATATGAACTGAGTAGATAACATCTTCCTGCCTGGGATGCTAGAAGAAAATCAATCATGCAACACAATCATTTGTTCATTATTGTAGCTCTCCACAGGTTTTCAAAGTAACTTGTACCTTATTAAAATGTATGGGGAAAGGAAACCTCACAGTAGCAAGGGGAAGTTGCTCCAATCTCAGGTATCTAAATTATTTGTCTATACATATAAACAAATGCTTTGTAATTTTTTCTTGGAGGAGAGAGTAGGAAAGAGAAGATCCACAGTCTGCCCAGCAAGGGCGGTTATCTGATGTAGCAAACAGCCAGGCACCATCAATGGAGTGATCTCATTACGCGAAAAGAAACTTGGATATTTCTAACTGCCACCAACAGAATAAGTTGAGAGCCCTCATTATCAGCTTTCTGTTTAGAGCAAATGGCTTCGTTTTTGTTCCACAGAGAACTAACTTGTGCTTCTAGAATCTGTTGTTTTGCTCTCTACATAGTGCCAAAAATAAGAGGAAACCATGTGTGTACAGTTCATTACTAGGTTACCTTTTGTATTAACTATACTGGAACCAAAAAGCCCAGCTACATACAGGTCTTAAGAGGTTTGGATGAGTCTTGCAGTATAAGGAAGGATACTCCTGAGCTACTCCCAGGGAGTACTCAACGATACGGATGTGTAGCTGATGCAGAGGAGAGAAGGTGTGTTCCTAAGAAGTGTGTATGTAAACTCTTTTTTCTGTGCTGAACTTGACACCCTCTTCCTCTGGTGTGTTTCACAGAGGTTCTAGTGAAACCTTAGCAGCAAATCTTATCCAGAGTGAATGGAGGGTTTTGCCTTATTGATTGATACCATGTCTGGTCTCTGCATGGCTATGTTGAAGTTACTGTGAATTTTGACCTTGATTTCTATAAAACCCAGATTACACCCCAGCAATTTCATATTCAAAATGAACAGCAATTGTCTGCACACAGCCTATAATGCTTGTGTCTGTTTGCCACTTCAATTAGCATCTTAACAGGAACCAAGTATCATGTCACTGTCTTCTGATTATGATTAATGTACTGCACATTTCAAACCGTTAATATTACTTATGTTTTGGGTCTGGTAATTGATTTGCTCTGAGCTTTCATGCTTCACATATCTTGTTTTTATAAAACAGTTCACAGCCATGAGCAAATAATTTAGAGGAACATAAAATAATTCTCAAGATTGACCATGTGGCTTTCAATCAGAGTGCAATCTGTTCTCATACTCTGACAAGTGTAATGAAGAAGACACTGGAAGCCTGTAGCCTGATGCACACAGCGTTTTTACCCTGAAGCGTGATGAGTTTGTCCTGAACTTTACCCATGTTCACTGTTGGGATTAGGATTAATCTCTGGAAGCACAAATTTTTGTGGCTTTTCTTGGAAAAGTTGATGCCAATGACAATGTGATCTACTTCATACACAGCTGGTACTACTCTTCCTTGTCCTCTGTGACAGGGGATGACAAATAAGGCTGACCAAGGCTAGGCTATATTTGCCAGGATAAAATTAGATTTTTTTTTTTTTTTCCTGGTAATGTTAATTTCTCACAGCAGCTTCAATACTGAAATTTTAGTGAGCAGAACAAGAGTTGCTTTCCTGCTAAATGGTGAAACCCTGTTTTCGGTCCTCCCACCATCTACATAGGCAGTGGATAGCTGGCCCAGATGCTGGTACTTGTGTACTAGTATGAGCAAGTGGTCTTTTACTTTAGAAAGCCTTTTGTGAAGCTGTCTGAGCAGCTGTGGAGTGCTGCCCAGTGCACACAGAGCTGTGGGCTGCCTCTGTAGTTGCTTTCACTGATGCTGGTGTCTCAAGAAATACATTTGGCATCTGGGAATCTAAAGCTTTTCTGGGGTAAAAGCTGGTATTCTAGTTTCAGCTCAGAAATATACTTACACTTTGTTCAGTCCCTAAATGGTTGGTGTTGGCATACAGAGCAGATGCGTAGGAAGTGTATGTGTGTATTCAAAAAGGTTTTATTCTGCCCTACTGAAGAAAGAAGTATAAGTGAGAGAGAGAAAAGAGAAGGAGAGGCAAAGGGCTTCTTCCACTTTGTTTTTGTCTTTGGATTTGCACCTGCAATGTTAAATATATTCTGTTTGCTCATTCAAGTCACTCACAGCAATAGGTCATTAACAGTCTGACATTAATTAGTTGTTTTGTACAAGTCTCCTTGGGGAAGGGAACAAAGCCAGAGTAGTGTTACTTCTGTGGCACCCCTGTATTAAGAAACTGGAGAACACAAAAGGCACTGTGTAATTACTGTGCAGTCTCCCTAGAATGGTGTGACTTTCCAAGGAGAAATTTCATCATGGAAAGATCATCCAAGAAATAAGAGTAACGCACACTGCTTATGTGCAGCGCTGGGTCTTGGTTTCTTGGCTGGGGGCAGCTGTCTTCCACCAAGAGGCAGTAGAAGCCTCTTGCCCCCCTGCCATCTCTGCTGGCCCTGGGACATCTGTGGCCACCTGTGCTGGTTAACCCCTTACTGAAGGCAAGCTGCCTCTGTGTGGTGGTCATGGTCAGCGTTGGATTTTAGCAGCAAGCAGCTCTAGTAAAAATACTGGGGAACTGCAGTCGCTCTGCTTCCAAGATATTTTGTCTTATTTTTAACAAAGGTTTGTCTCAATTTTGTCACTGACAAAAATGACCTTGCAAAGGAATTAAATCCCAAGGACATCTTTGTCAGTGTTAAACAAATAGCGGTGATCCTCCAACCAGGGCAGGCATCCATCTGGGAAAAGAGCGGATAAGCTTGCTTCAGAGATAAGTGACGTGTTATTTAGGTATTCAGAAAGGAAAATAATAGTCTCATCTGACAGAATGAGAATCTTACTGTATGCTTTCCTGGATTTTCTGTTTGACCCTCTGTTTTATGAGCCCTGATTTTGCTTTCATTTGCATCTTTTCTTTATGAAAGGGCTATGGTTGTACCCTTATGTTCTGGAAACAGAGCTAGTTCTCTTTCAGTAAGACAGCACAGAAAGACACTACTGCTGAGCTGTTTCCCAAGAAAGGCCTCTTGTGTTCCAGACCACAGAGGGGCTGCTGCTGCATTTGATTACATTCCCAATAACTTGCTGGTGCTGAAGATCAGATATTTGACTGGAAGTGGGGAATTGCGTGCCCATGGCCCACCGCCTGCCCCATGCTCCTGAAACGCTGCATGGCACAGGCCCAATTCTCCACTCTTCTCACCAGTTTTCCAGTGCTTTCAGGCATGGTTATCACTGTGCGAGTGAAAAGGATCGGGAAATAAGGTGCTGTGTTCTGGGGTGATACAGCAAAGGGAATAAACAGAACAGGTATCTCTCAAGTTTGCAAACTGGGGAGTGTGGGAGGAGCAGGTTGATGACTTGTCCAGGGCAATGCAAGCAGGTAAGATGCTGGAGAACTCAGGAGCTGTGACTTCTGTGCCTGCTTGCGTTTCCTGGAGGTGGTACCAGCTTTTGTTTGCTTCTAACTGGTGGAAAGTGATCAATTGTCTAAGAAGCTAAAATATCCTTGTGTTTGCAAGTGCTGATTTGAACCTTGGGAACCTCCTCTACCTCTATACCTGCCTTAGAAGACTTTGCCCAGCTTTGGAAAGGAGAGGAAGCTTAGGGCATGCCTGCCTGGGCGTTTTGTCTGGGTTAGCTTTACAGATTTTGCATTAACTTTCTTTGTTCCACATATGTTCTCAGTGACAGGATTTGTGGTCATGGTAAGCAGTCCTCCAGAAAGTTTAATAGTATCCTTGTCCTCATAAATTTTGCAGAATGAGTGTCATGAAGGACTCAGGTGGTACTGCCCAGTACTAGGCTGTCAGGTGTAAGCACACCTGGGTTAAATGCCCTTCAGAGGTAATGTGTGGCTTCATCATTCAATTCCTCTGTCTCCTCTGTAAGTTGCATTGCTTCAGTCTAAATCTGCTTTCCAGTTTGACCGTGAACAAGACAGAGACATCTGCTTGCTTTTGGCGCTGCCTGTCAGAGTTCAGTAACGTGTGCAGGAGAGGCACTGGAAAGGGAAGTGTGCTGGCATGCTGCATCTGGATTTGAGTGGTAGTCCGACAGTGCACTGCAAGAACAGTTTCAGAGTGTGGAGCAGAGTGACAGCTTGTTGCACCCAGGATATCTGCCAGGATACCCGCCTGGGGGTAATCCAGAGCTGGAGGGAGAGTGGAGATTAAAGGGGAATACCATAAACGAGCAGGAGAGTGACGTGAACTCTTAGCAGTACAGTGTAGTTGCATTGCGCCTTCTGTGTGACAAACAGATTGGATTCTAACATCCCCAGTGAATAGTGACACTTCACTGGTTTGTCAGATTGCCTCCCCACGCCCACAGCTCTCTTGATGTAATGATTAGTTTTGCTGATCTGAATGTGCTTCCTTCTCTCTTCAGCCTGTTCTTGCTGGTTAATAATATGGGGGCAAGGCCAGTGCTCTTGCCTGATGAGAGTAGAGGTTCCTCCTTCTGCTACTCTTCCTCCTCCTCCCCTTTCAAGCTTTGTATGGTCTGATGATTGTTCTTCTGTGAAAATGACTTGTTCTGCAAAGCCTGCTGATACATCTGGAACCAGCAGAAGCCTTTTTGTTTTCTGTTTCCCTGTCTACACCCAGAATCATCCATGTTTCTCTGTTGCTGGTGGTTATCGACTCTTGCAGTGCAGATGAACACATTGCAAAGCCTTGTGTACTGCGACATTTGCATTTGTACTTGAAATACAGGCACATGTGGAGTGTGCCTGTATCTGAAAGGTGAGGAAAAGTCTTTCAAAGTGTGGTTGTAAGCCTCTGCTGACCTTTGAGGGACTTCAGAAATCCTTTTATGTGCCTTAAACACATGAACGTTAGTGGGAACACAAGGTGGTTTCAGACTGTAGATCATTGTGTGAGTCACACGCCACTGTCTTGCAGCTTGCTCATTTGTTGTGCTTCTCTGGAACGTGTTTGTAGGAGAAAAGGACTGTAAAAGACTTAGCCTTGCATTAACATGAAATAAAGCTTACCTGGCTTCCTTTTGCTTTTGCTTCGCTCGCACCCAAACATCATAAGATGGTGGATGTTGTCCTCCACAGACAGACCAAGTGAGCCTGAGGTCCAACTGTAACCTTCTGTGGGTGACTTTCAGACATTGCACTCCACTGCAAGTGCTGTGCGGGGCTCCAAGAGGATTATAGGACTTCCTAGATTTCAGTATGTAGCATTTTAACAGGCCTTTTTTTATGCTGTAATTAGCTGTCATTACACATGAATGCAGTAACAGGAAGGCTATTTGCCATTACTACCAGTAGCTTTATTTGCCATTAAAAGCAGATTTAGCTTGTAATCTTGACCTCCAGATAGGAATTTCTTATTCCTAGCTTTTCAAAAGATTGTCGGATGTTTCTTTGATAAGCGTACATGTGTGTATATATAAAGGGAAGGGTTGGAGTGCACCTTAATTTCTATAGTAGAGCGTAAGCCTTGTATACTGAAGGCTTTCCTAGAAGAGAGATAAAAGGTCATAGGCAAAGTAGGCTCTAATCTAAGTTTAAACCATTCAAAGAAATTGAGAGCTAAACTCTGGGAAGAAGTCTGCCCTGGAAGATAATTGGAGAGGTTGGTGGGAAAGTTTGTGTACATATCAATCACGTTTTCTAGGTTAAAACTGGAGGCCGAGAGAAGGCTGTGTAGTCCTCTAGATACGATGCAACCTTCTGTTACTATGGAGGGGGTGGCTAGGGGGGACAACAACAGGTAGACAGGAAAACATCAGAAGAAAGTTATTTTTAGGTGGTGCTAAATGGTCTTTTCCCTCATTAGCTACATGCACAATGAACTGCGTACACCGTAACCTCCTGCAAATGAAGCGTAGCACTGCTGAACGTTTGACTTGATAAGGTGTCACAGTGTCCCCGGTGCCTGCTTATACCGAGCCTGGCTGCGGCCGCCTGTCGTTCTCATGCAGGTGTCAGTCTGCAGAGGAGAAGTAGCTGCTTGCCCTGTAGCCCCTGCTCTGGAAGGACGGACCGGCAGCTCCTGGGGAGGAAGGTGTTAAATCCAGCCCAGCTGTGGGAGCTCAGGTGTCGGCACAGCTCCCAGAGATGCGTGTGGCAGCACAAAAGCATGCTCGTCACACGCATTGCCCCGGCAACCGCGCGTTCAGATGGCAGGGATTGGCAGCCGCAGCCGCACAGTGATGTGCTTGCAATTAAGTCAAATTGTCTTCAGGTTGTTAGATTTAATTTTGAGCTGGGGGGGAGGGGGGATGGTGGGTGAACGTTATTGATACTGACAATGAACTGCCACACATCTGAGATCCTGGTGGAGGCAGGACTCCATCATGCTGTGTATCTTTAATGTTAAAATTAGTGCCGGCACTTGGCTTCTGAGCCTTGTTTTCTTATTGCAGAGATTAATCCACCTCAAGAGCTTTATTTATTTAACAAGGGGGAGATTTAGTGGAGTCAGCAATCCTCCATACACCTCAGCTGTGCCTGCTCTTGCATCTTGGTGACCCGCAGAATGGAACAGCAAGGTTTTCAAAAGCCCCACGGAATTGGAATCCTAGGAGAAGGTGTCAGAAAGTGGAGGGCAGGTCTTTCAAACCCAAGTCAAAACAAATCTTATCCATACAGTATGGCTGTAATTCAGGATCAGCTGGATCCAGAATCTGCTTTTTTGGTGTCTGATTTGGTGAAATCAGTTGATGTGGGTCATTTTCACCAGCAATGAGAAATGTCTTGTGGTGTCCGAATGAGGTGGTTGCCGCTGGGTTTTGCCCTGGAGTGCTGAGATAGTGGTGATCAGCTATGATTTAGTGTGTGAGAGGGGTCCATGTGAACTACCTGAAATTCAAGACATTATAAAGCACTTAACAGCATCCTGGTATGGCTCCAGTATATTAAGACTAATGTTTCCCATGCTTTTAAAGCTGAGCAATGTTTAATCAAGGAAAGGAACACTTAACCAGTCATTGCTTAAAATGGTTCATGAAACTGTTTTTATTCACTGAGTTATGAGGTCCTGGTCTTGACTTCAATTGCACTTTGGAAATGTTTTTCAAGCCAGTTGAATGTTCATGACAAGTCTGGGCAGTAAAGGCCTCTGGGATGTAGTGTGATGAGGTGATGACTTTGAAAAATAAGCTCTACAAGTGATCAGACATTGGCAGCTTCAAGTTTACTGTCATGGTTAGAGAGCATAGAGGAGACTAATAAATAAATTAATCTTAATATAATTTTGTATTATTATTCTAATATATTCTTTAAAGAACGTATTTAGAAAAAATACCTCAAGGCTTGTATAATTGTAGAACAACATAGACTGATTCACGCATGTGGTAGAAAAAAAGTGAGTTACTTCGTAATTCACTTTCCTATCCTCTTATATTGTCAATGCTAGCAGTGATAATAACCTAAATACATGTATTGTGTACTGATCTACAGAGAGCAAGGAAGTAACTGGATTCCATTGGAACTGGAGTTCATGTTCTTGCAACCAGGGACGTAAGTTCTCATATAGAGCATCATAACAGAAGAGTGTTGTTATTATTACTGCTGCCCTAATGTGATCCTGTAATAATTTCAAAATTAATAGTAGTCCTGGCTGTTCCATGTAATTGGTCTTTTTAAGGAGCAAGCATTTTTCAGAAAAAATGGGGGGTTGGTGTGTTTTTGTTGTTGTTTTTTGGGGGTGGAGAAATATTCAGTGTTGCAACTTTCCCCCAAATACACTAATATAAATGAAATGTTTCTTGAAATTTTCTGTGGAGGCAAGGAAGTGTTTTCCAGCTCTGAAGGGACTTTCCCTGCTGGTCTCCTAAGGTACTTGGAACGGCATGTTCTGAGAGTGTCCAGCCAAGTAATTCCCTAAAAACAATGTGGACTTTGTTTTGTTTCTTTTCTCCCATTATTATTTTCTCCTAAGGTTTTGAGGTACTTTTCGCTGAACGTGTTCTGAAAAGAAAATGACTTCTCCCTTTTCAAGGGAACACATCTTCACATGTTCTGTCCTTCCCCATTTGCTCTATATTGCGTCTCTTTGTTCCTCCTGGTATGAGATTTCTTTGCTCAATTTTTTTTTTTCAGAAATAAAAGAAGTAAACTGTCCAGGCGAATTATCCATTTAGTGTTGTTTGTGGTGTCATAGCTGATTAACTAGATATTCCAAGAAGAGTCATGCTGGGCTTTTCCAGCCCTTTTCTTCTAGTCTCTGTGCTTATTTTTAGGACTTTATCAGCATAATTGCCTTGCACAGTAAATAGGTCTGATGCAGTGAGGATACCAGAGTGTGTCCATGCACGTGTGTGTTTCTAGCTCTTCTTATGGTGATTTGCTTTGAATTTGGAGGAAAGGGGTGCTTTCCTGAGGAGGACAGAGATAAAACACCAAATGAGTGTCTTTTCTGACTGAAGAGTGCTCAGAGTCTGGGTGCCATGACTTGCATCATCTTGGCGGGTCATGGAAGACACTGCTTCTGTATCTGGTATGTGCCTTGTCCTTTTGCCTCAGAAATCAGGCAGACGACAGCCAAAGAGAGTTAAGGACAGAAGGAAGGACCAGAATTAGAGTGATGCCCTTTAACACCCTGGCAGATGAAGGTGGTAAGCTCCATGCAGCTGTTTTATACCGTCCATTGCCCTTACCCTGCCTGGAAGTGGCAAAGGTAGGGTTTTCTTGGGCATATGCTTAAGTGTTTCATATCTGGTAAGAGGTTTTGTTTGTTTGTTTGTTTGTTTTTTTCTCTCCTCGAGCTGGCTAGAAAGGGAAGAAACAAACAGGAGAGGTTTTGTTTCCTTCTGGAAGCTGAGGAAGGAATCAGATAAGACTCTAAGATCAGTTTGGGGCAGAATGTGTCCTTAATAGATTTTTAGTGTTCTGTCTTCCAAATTGGATGACCTCAGTCTTGTTTAGCTTGAATTTGAACAAGGTGCTTTTCGTTGGGGCAGTTTAGGTTTGTAACTTTGCATATAATGAACTATTTTACAATTCTCAAATAATACTTGGCAACAGGGTCTGGGTAGCCCAACATGGAGCTCCTATGGGGAAGGACTCCCTCAGCAACTTGAAAATTGTTTCAGTGATTAAGAATTGCTGAAAAAACAATCCAGTTGCACAGACAGCAAGGTTCAAATTCCAAAGCTCCTGCAGGTATTCATCAGTCTCTTACAGCTGCTCAGATAAGAGGTTTATAATCTGCCAGGCATCTGGTTTTGGGTGCAGACATTCTTGGTGCCCAGCTCGGTCTTCTCTGATGTCAGTCAATTTATAAGGTGCAAAATTGTTGATACTCTTTAGCAGCTTGGGGAGGAAGACAGACAGGCTTAGAGCCACAAAAATGTATTTTTTGTGTTATGGAAGCAGTGTTACTCCTATATCCTGTCTGGGAGGGTATTGCTAGGCTTGCCAAAACAGTAAAAAGCTCACTCTGACTTCCTACTTTCCTTCCTTGGTATCTTTAAAATGGGGTTGAGGACTAGGGCAAGCTCGTAGTCATACTGATTAGACAATTTGCAAGGCTTTTTCCTGCTTCTCCTTATGCTGTCACATTTCATGTTTTCATGTTTGGTTATAGAACAGTGCAAATAACAACAGAAAACAGAATTTCTATCTACCAAGGCAGGTTCAGGCCTCTGTGAGGCCTTTCTCCATCTCATTCTGCCGGTAGATCTATGAGGAATTCACACATGGAACTGTGACAAGGTATTTACAAACACAGCTGACTACACTTCCACTTCAAAACAATATTTAAGAGGGCATATCTCACATTAGCCATGTAAGCCATGGCTGACAGCTCACATCTGAAAGCAGGCTGGGGAAATGGGGTTACGCCAAAGGAACCATGAAAGAGCATACAATTTAGTCTCCTGTGTTTAAGGTTAACATTGTTACTTGTATGTTCTTGTAAGCTAACCTCTCAGGGAGTCAGCTCTCCTGTGGAGAGAAGGGCCTTTATTGCCTTAGTAGAAGAGACAGCTGCCATGAGGTATCCCCCCTGAAGCACTTGAGGGCACATGACGTTGGTCACAGTAACAGGGAGTAGCCTGGATGGGAGGCTATCCTGGGTCAGAGTGCCCGGGCCATGGCCACTGTGCATGTTAATGTTCAACGACACTGAGCCTTTCAGTGTCTGTGAGGTGCTCTGCTGTAAGGCCTGCCTCATCTTCCAGCAGGCACTTTAATTTGACTCTAGTGTCAGAGGTTTGGCCTGGAAAATGTGTTAACGTTGTCTGCAGATTTGGCCTGCTATTCTTCTAAAGTAACCTCTGTCACCGAAACATCAGAGTGAGAATTAACAGGCTTGTCTCTGGAAGTTTGATGTGCATTGGACCCTGCAATAATCTTGTGAACAGCAAATATTTTGTATTTGATTAGCATTTTGGTAGAGAGAGAATTTTAAAGGTAAAGGTCATATTTCAGCAATATAAACCCCAGGAATCACTCTTAAATCTTGTTCGCTTGCAGTAGCAGCTCCACTGGAGACAGCACCAGCCCAATTCGTAACACAGATGTCAAGCATGAAGAACTATGGGTACCAGAGTCACTAAGCACTAAGAAGTTTTGTGTCTGGTCCTAATGACTGTTAATAACTGCAAGTGCTTCGCACTCGCAGGTCCCCACCCACAGCAGGCAGACATGGATGTGCGTACATGGATATTTGACAGGGACTTGGGAAGCAGAATGGTGCTGTGGAAGGGAGGACAAAGCTGTGCTTTGGAGTTGCACTCTCACACCAGGGCAAAGCTGTGGCCTTTTGAAGGCAGGCAGAAACACAGAATCTGTGCTATAAATATTGACAGACGGTAGCTAGCTTTTTAAGGGAGATTTTAAAAAGATATATTACTGAGGTGAGTCAACATTTATATCTGCTGGGGATGATGGGGAAATAGTAGTATTCCTGATGGACAGTACAGCCATCTGCTTTTCTAGATGATGGGTCCAAAAAGCCAAGAAAAGTTATTGGACATTGGCTCAAATGCAAAGGGCTGTTGCAGATGTGTTGTTAAGTGCTTTCTTTCACAATTGTTTTTTTGTGAGCAGAGCTGTGTGCGGTGCCCTGAGAACTCCTCTCGCATAGCCAAACAAACAAGTAGGGATCTCTTAACTCCCTTAATCCACTCCGGCAGTTATTGCTGGCAGTGGCCAGGATTCAAGTCTTGGAGAGGTATGTACGGCTTGTGACCCTGGTCCATGTCCTGTTTTCGTAGACCAGAATCTGCTGTTCAAATCAAGGCTGAAATTCATCCCTCATGCTGCCATGAGGGCAGGTGCACTGCAGACTTCAGTGTGTTGTGGCTCAGCCATGCTCTGAATAAGAAACCTTGAAAAAGTAGTGGTATTTCATTTGGATGGGGTCCATTTCTGTGTTTGAGAAAGTTCATCAGAAACAGGAACAGGAATTCTGCTTCATTCTAGGTTCTCATGTTTCTCCTCACCATTCTGCAACAACAGACTAATGACGCCTGACTGTGGCTGTGTGCTTAGCCCTGAACACCTTGATTGTGTTTCTGGCGATTAAGCGACATGAAAACCCTCTGTATAGGAGAACCTAGTGCTCCAGAACTAGGGTGGGGGAGAGGAGTTCTCCCTTTTTTTGACATGGATGTTTAATTTGAGAAGTGCTGTACGAACTGAAACAGATACAATTTTATTCTCCGCAAGATGTTGTTTTAGAATACATCCTTTTCCAAAGAACAGGAATTTATGAACTTAGTTCAATTCTCTCTCATTCCCGTCAGTGATATAAGGTAGTGCAGCAGAACAGGGTGCAGCTTGCCAATCGTGTTTTTGAGGTTGAAACCCTGACCCTTTTCAAAGCCTGGGAATTTTTGCTGTGGACCAGGCTATCATCTTGCCTGTCCCCCGATGGGCTGAGTGTGAGAGACGTTGTGAAAACGTTTGGCATGGTTCCATCTTGTTTTCTAACAAGATAAACCATTCCTCCCAGAATATTTTGTCCTTAATGTTTTCATTTGGGGAAGTTGTGACAAGTTTTTTTCTGGAATTGCTGAACTGTTGCCAGAATGGAGCTGTCGGTCACCCTTATTTTATTATTTCTGTAGTTTTATTTTTATTATTTCTGTAATTTTGTTTTTTTTTTCCCCTGGAAAATCTTGTTAATACGGATCTTACCCAGAAGAGATGAGCAAGGAATTATAAAGCCATCAGCAAACACCCCATGTCTGACCTCTTTATTACAGTCTGATGACTGAGTGGACCCTGTGTGACGTGATGTTGGTGGCTCAACCCTGTGTCACTTCAGAAAACTAATTGTTCACAGTTTTGCCCTTCTGTGACGGCTATGTCCTGACGGGAAGCAAAAAACACAGTGGCACCTTGCCAACATTCCTGCCCTCACTCCTCTGGAAACCTCACTCTATAGCTGAATGTTCAGCTGTACGTTCAGCTGTATGTCCTAATACACAGCTCCATCCTTTTTCCCTCGTCTTGCAGGTACTGGGCCAGTGTGAGGCATGAGTTTCCTTTTTTGTGGCAATATCCTTAGATCTATTTGCCCTTCAATGAGTGTTGCCTTTATTTACATATGATGGAGAGGCAGTGTTCTGGAAGTGGCATCTTTCTCAACAGTATTATTTTCCCAAGTCTTCCAGGGATATAATTATGAGCAAACATTTGTAAATGACATTCATGCTTGCCAAGCAGAGAGCTCTCCAGATGCCAGTGTTTTGTTATCTTCTCCCTTGGCAGTTTTTCCAGTTTGTATTTTCCTCCTTCAGACTGGATGGAGGCTTTCTTACGTTGTTGCTGTTTTTTCATCTAAAAAAATTAATGGTGAATGACCTCAGTGTCACCTCTAGAATGTAAACACTACAGTTCCAAGGTTCTGAATGTTTCTTTGAAGTTTAAAGTGTCAGGTTTTGTTTAGTTGATTCAATTGTCACTAAATGAACATTGACCTCTCAGAGAGTCAGCTTCTATTTGTCCTGAGGCAATGCGATGACGGAAGGAATGACATGGTAAAATTTATTTTGAGCCTGTAAAACAAAAAGCCCGAGGATCAAATCCTCAGATAGCATAAGTCTTCTTACAGTAATTGTTAGTTCATTGATTTAGTCTTCCTAAAGAATTAAATGTCTGGCTTCTCTGAAGGAAAAATTATAGCCCAAACATGCCAGTTGCGAAGAAAATTAAGGTACTGTTCTGTCAACACTTTTCTCCAAGAGTGGAAAGCATCCACATCCCGAGGTAGAGCATCTGGAAGAATGAATTTGAAAGAATGCTTTGTATGTTAGTTTTTTGCTTCTCTCATTTTATTTCCACATTTAACAGGGTGTTTGGGATGAGTAAGGTCCTGGAATCTGAGGTTTTGTAAGCAATTATATTTTAGATTTGCAAAATTAGTTTGAATTTTATGCTTTTACCCTGTGATTTAAATGTATGCTTCCTTCAGGATTAATTCTGTTTAAAAATTAAATAAAGCTGTATGTTTTTCTGGCTAAAAGGAAGCTTTGAAAAATCCTTCACAGCTGAAAGAACCTCTTAGAACTGCTCTCTTGCCTGTATGTGGTATTGTTTTTAGCTTAATCATAAAGGCTAAAAATTCTAAATTTGCTTCTTTTCATGTTTACAAGAAGGATCCATAAAATGTTCCTTCTCAGGATGATACACTGTGTCTGTTAAGAGCAAATGTTATCTTCCAGCTTCTAAGTATGAGTAGAGTTTTGTCTTTTACATGTTTGAGTTTCATGTTCAATTAACTGAAACACATTGTAGCGTAGGAGTCAGGATCTGAACTTTGATCAATGTTGCAGGTTGTCAGGAACCATCTTGACCTACTCGTGCATGAGGAAGTAGAACCTCCATCCTTGGAGATACTCAAAAGCTGTCTGGGCATGGTCCTTGGCAACCTGCTGTAGGTGACACTGCTTGAGCAGGGAGGTTGGACGAGGTGGACACCGGAGGTCCCTGCCAGCCTCAACCATTCTGTGATCAGGGAGAAGAAAGTGGGGCCACGGGGGATTCTAGTGCAGAGTCTGAGTGCACAGTGAGCATGGGGTCTGGGAATCCCTTGTTGGGTTGGACAGTGAATTTCCGTCCAGTCCTCTTACTTTCATCTGTTTTTTAATGCTGAGGGCCAATTGATCTTATGTGTTCAGGCATCCATGTGCATATGTATACATAATACATTTGTATATACATACATATGTATGTGTCCTTTGAGATGGGAAGGCAGGCCCTACTTCTTCTTATCTTCACTCAAATGCAGAATACCTTTAGCCTCTTCAGAGGCTGACAAAATCCTCAAGGATTCACCCCTAAACTCCCATGTCTATCTTTTCACCAGACATTATAAAGCATAGGACTGTAAACAGATGTTTATTTCATTGACTGCAACATTTTGGGTGCAAAACTAGCCCTGGAAAAGAGCAGAACTGGTCTAATTAACTAAAAGACTGGGGCTGTCTAATAAAGGTATCTATGCTGTATAAAGCACACTGAGGTCTGATGTTTGCCTGGAGCCAGCATTTTCTAGTCTGATACAGTGAATAAATAATCAAGACAGTTGTTTTTTTGTTTTGTTTTTGTTTTCCCTAAGACTGTGCCAAACCTTCAGTCCTGTGACGGTGAGCAAAAAATTAGATCTCATTTAACAGTGATCCAGCTGCCGGCTGACCTTTGGTCTTTAAGTTTAGAGTTTTATTGCTGCTTCAGCTTTACCACAGGTACAAGCGCTTGTGGGACTGGTGAAGAACCTGAATGCAGGGCTTTGCTCTCCCTGTAGCCCTATATATAATTTAATCTTTCTGCAAAGACTTTGTGCAGAGCTCATCTTGCCATAGTTTTTTTGCATAATCATTGCTGTATCTTTTCTCCTTCCTTCAGATAAGGGTCATTTAAGCCTTAGACATCCAATTTTTCTCCCTAACTGGAGCTGTGAATCCAGTACCTCATCTTCTGGCCTCTCCTCCCTCCTCTGTCATTCACTGACTCTTCTCTCCATGAAGGAGAGTTACCAGAAGTGATAATTGTCTAAAAACTGTTTTCACATTTGGACACATGATCTAACTGGTAAAACAGCTGATATCTTAACTGTAAGAGCAATATTTCAAATTTAATCCAAGCATATCAAGTGTAATCCAACCATGGCATTTCTCATCCTTGTTTTTAATGGGCTTTCTCTGTTCCTAGAGGCATTATGAATCCCTCATGAACAAAAATGAAGAAGTATCCATTTATGCATAGAGGTGGATTGAGGGGCCTTTATGCCAGTACCTCTGCTGGCAAAAAGTAACATCACTCCAATGGTTTAGCTAAAGTGATGCTGATTTACAGCTGAGAATCTGGTCTGCATCTCTGCATTTGAATAAAGCAAAAACTACAGATGCTGAGGGGGATGGTGCGCTTGGAAGAGGTAGGAACACCATACTAAGTTACTTCTGCAGACGTTCCAAAAACTGAAAAAACAAACAAAAAACAACAACAACAACAAAATCATAAAAATAAGAACCCCTCTAGTGAAAATAATGGCTGCACTGCAAATACTTAAATTGTAAGGCAAGAAAAAAACAATATTGGCAAACTTCAATGTTATTAAAACCAGGCTTTTCTCTTTGCCTTGCCTCTTGAGAATTGATATGTTTCTGTAGGTTTTCTACAAACTTTACTTTGACTGTTGGACCACGATTGAATAAAATAACTGACGTGATTGATAGTGTGAGGGTAGAGTTAAAAGGTGACTCATAATTTTCTCTTGGAAGTGGTCTGTGTGTTGAGCACTAGCAGAGAGTTTACCGGAGACACAAATGTGCCAGAATGATTTCAGTGTCCCTGATGGTGTTCAGAGTTTCAGCTGGCTGAGATGGTTTTCCTGGCATGTCGTAAGGAAATTAAACCTGGCAGGAGAGGAGCAATGCTGGGATGTTCTCCAGCATTTAGAGGTGGAGCACTGCACTCTGAGTCTAGATGAGTTTGATGTCTAGTCCATGTCTGAGTTATCACCACCTCTAAAACCTCTCTTCTTGGGTGATGAGCAGACTGCTTCTCACAATAGAAGACCTTGGGAGGTTTCTGTCTTCTCAGATGATGAGAGGCTCAAAGTTCTAACATTTCCTAAATGTTTATAGCAAATCTCCATCTTTAATGGAATTTTTATGATGCCTTGAACACATTTTAATAGGAACTGGAAGTCTGGATCCCTCCTGGTTCACCCAGAATGTTAACTCAAATAACTCCATAATTGCAAATCAAACAGCTTGTGCTGTCTGGAAAACCATTCTGGAGCTGACCACTGTGAATATTCCCATGGCTAGTAGTAGTCATTGCATTAATGTAAGTGGGAGCTGACTTCATATTGGGATTGTCAGAATTTCTCTTGTAGTGTTTTACCTACACTGGTAAATCAGGGGGGTAATTTCTCAGTGATGACAGACTCATCATCTTTTGGCCATCACTGACCTTCGTTCAATTCCTGCTAACTTGATCGTTTGCTAAGTAAACAGTTCTGTGGAGCCTGCTTTTTTTTTTTCTTATATATGTGTGTGATCCATTTCTTGAAGAAGAGAAATCTCGTGTGATTCTTAATGAACAACCATCTGTTCTGATATGCACCTTGATCTTTGTACTAACTTTATTTAAACTGATGAAGGTGCAGATCTGTTAGCAGTGAATTTTGTGATAAAATGATTCCAGGTCTTCTGTTTGCCACGTTGGCTTTCTCTGTTTTCTGACAGCTGAATAACATTCTTTGTATTAGTTTGGCATTGAATGGTTTTAATGTTAGTGTTTAATGAAGGAATTTGTCTGAAATGAAGTAGTCAATTCAAATCAGTATATCTATATCACATTGGGAAAACAAAAAATATGCTTGATAAATACAGTGAAAGTGCTACATGAAGAAACAGCATGATATAAATGCGAAAAAAGTTTCTCATTATGTCCTTCCAAGCAAGAGGTCTCTTAAGCATCTAAACAATTTAAACAGAGATGAAACTGATTGCACTTCAACTGCGATAAAATCATGACCAAGTCAACATTCCAAAGAAACCTTGGCAGGCTTACTCCTCCCAGTCAGCCAAAGGCCTGCATTGATATACATCTGAATGAATCTGCTCCAGTCTTTGTTTTGTATTGAAACAGAAGAAAATCTTGGGCCATGATAGGAAATACCATGACGGTGATCATGAGGTTGGAATCATTTGCGTAAAACTCAAAGGGTTGCTTTGCATCAAAGTAAGTAGAGCCCTCCCAGACTGAATGGGGAAGGAAGAAGGTACATCTCCAGCCATAACACTCAGTAGCCAAGTAATTTTGGTCTTATTTAGGGGATGCTCTGTGATCTGTAAGACAAGGTAGTGTTGATGGAGAATAGTGAGCAGTTAGCAACTTTTGCCATCGGGGTCTTTGTTCCTTCACACAGGAAGTCCAATTACAGTTATGCTGTCTCCAGGGGGGTATCCATCTGTTCCCCTCTTTCACCAGCAATGCTTTACTACAGACCAACTGCAACCCAGTTTGGTAAATGGGTACATGTCTTGGTGAAACTAATCCTGCCAAGAAGTTAAATGGGAGCAGGATACCCTGGGGAAAGACTTACCCTTCATTAGCTATCAGCCTGCACACAAGAGAGGGAGATACCAGAAAGCAAGCTTTATAAACAAGTCTATGAGATATGGAAGTAGTTTTCATATTGATTCCTTCTGAAATATGTAGAGTTGATAGCAGAAGGTGGTGAAGAAAAAGCAAATGTGAGAACATAATGAAGTAGGCTGAATGAGAAAAGAAGGTACCTGGCTAAAGAGTGACTTAAAGTGAATTCATGGATATAATGGCAATACTGGCCATCATTTGGCATCATCAGCTGCAGAGATGGCAAATTAGTCACACAATTACCCTTAAGAAGTTTACCATTTAGCACTTAATATCATTCTTCAAATTTCAAAACCCTTGTCGAAGTTTTGACAGAATTAGAAGGAAAGGGACTTATCCAAAACGTTTTATTCATTTCAGTTCTCTAGCAGCAATCTACCTTAGGCAAAATAAGAGCTAACCTACATAGAGGGAAAAGTGTGTGCTTGATTGGCTGGCGGGTAAGGCAGCTGTGACTTTGCTTATATATCTTACTTTAGAAATCACTGTTAAGAGCTTTTTCAGTTTCGTCACTCAAAATGAAGAGACATCTCGTGCTGATAATTCTCTTGTTAAATGAATGTTTCCAAGATAAGGTTTTAAAAGATGCTTTATGAATATAAGCTGCTGTTTATTTTCAATATGTGTAAATAAAATCCTTTCTGGTAGTTTCTGTGAATTTATGGGAGACAATACACATTATTCGATTTGGCTGAGTCATAAAAGTGCTTTTAGTATTCAGAAGTAAAACCAATGCTACTGTGTCATTTTTGATGCAGCATTTTTTGTAGCTCAGAATTTGAACTCTTACGCAAGGATTGAGATTCCTTAAAATGAGAAGGTGTTTGGTTGTATGGATTGTCAGACAAACAGGCATCACACATGTGGGCTCTCTCTCTCCACTGGTCTATTTGTTTTGTTCCTTAGCAAGTTTTCTGTGTTACTCCCTTTGGTTGCAAATCAGTAACACTTCAGCCCTTTGCAGCCCTTTGGCTGCAAATCAGCACTCAGTGACCTTTCTTACCACTGATGGGTGCTGGTGTTTATCCTTGCCTAGGAACACTTTGCTGCCCTGATATTTGCTTGTACCTGAACAGCACCAGATGCTGGTGTCACTCTCCTGGCTGCAGCTCACACGCAGCCTGGGCAATGAATGAAAGGAGCGAGCTATACCAGAAGGGTCAAACGATAGCCTGGTGGGAAGGCTTTCTTTCTTGTAGATGAGTGATCTGATAAAGTTCTGGTGGCCTGACAGCACTGTGGTTCTCTGCAAGGAATCAGGCATATCTCTGTATTACTAAAAGACAACTACTCTGTTTTACATGATCTGAGGCTGATCTTTGCCATAAGGGATGTCCAGACTAGAATTTAAGAGCTTGATCCATGTCCTGTTAGAACTGAGAGACACCATTGGCTCTGACTTATGTAGGCTCAGAAAAGTGGAGTTTTGCTAGCTAGTACAAAATTTCTATTTTTTTAAACATAAATTTCAAAATCTAAAATTTAATATATTTAAAGTCATCTAATATTTTGAGAAGCTTGTGTCTTAATGATCAGGTTTTCATATACAAGTTTACGGTTACTTTTTTTTTTTTTTTTTAATGTCACAAAGCAAACGTCCGGAATGGTGTGGCATATATCACAACTCCATAAATGTATCTAGAAGGTTACAATGGCTACTTCATGCACTATCCCAGGCATTACAATTTTTTGCTTAAAGCAAAGTCAGGGAGAACACTTCAAGGTGGTGTCCGGAAAAGATGAGGTGTTAGGAACATCAAGACTGGGAGAAGAGGGTAAAGGATTTTTATCTTCAAGAAAGTGTCTGAGGTAAATGTCACAATTAGTAGATACTGTCATCTAGGCTGAAATCTAGATGAAACCTTTTCCCCCTGGAAAAGGGATGGAGAGAGGAGGAGCTTGTTGCTAAAGAGATTTATGCTTTTCAATGTGATTTAGACTTAAGCTTTTTAACCTTTAAGGTCTGTGTACTACCATTGGATGAGGAAGAAATATCTCCTTTGAAGTAGAACAAACCACCTCCATCTTAATCTGAATTTTCACTTCAGACAATGTTTCTTAAATGGCTTGGTTTTGTTTTTGCCACACAATGCCATGTAAGAACACAAAAAAGGGTGATTTTGCTGAAATCTACCTAATACTGTTTTGTAAACAGCATAGTCCCTTCCTTATAAAAGGCATTAATCAAGAATTCAGTCTGCATCAGTTACCACCCCTTGAGACGCAGCATGAGGTCAGACTGGACAAGCCCAGAAAAGCCCTGGCCACTGAGCAGAAATGGTGTTTATTATCAGGCAAGGAAAATAGCAGCCGCCAGAGGTGAACAGTCAGGCATACAGACCCAGGAGTTGTTTTTTCCACACTGGTCCGGTGCTGAGTATTTCAGTGTTGTTAAAAATTGTGTACGAAGTTTTCCAACCTCCTTTTCTCGTTGTTTTTATTTCCTCTCTTAGGAAATGAGTTCACAAACTTGATAGAAAAACATGTTTTGAGGAGGCATGAAGAACCTGTAGCTCAACAGTAGGTGGCCTTTTAGTCTGATGAACCAAGACTGGACTTATAGCCCAGGTCTGACTTCAGCCACATTACTTATGCCTGGAAGGGATGTCGGGCAGTTATTCTAAACTGGGTGTCTCTGAACTTGGCCTTCCCTCTCTTACTTGCATTTAATGCAGAGGCATTCCCAGTGTTGGGCAGGTTGCCCTTTGCAGAAATAGTTAGGCTGGTTTATACCACTGGATTCTCAAAACTACCGTACATTAAGTTTTTCTTGAAAATGCTCTCTATTGCTTTCCTTTCCTGGAAAAAGAAGGTCAATTGGTCTGAGATCCCTGGACTGCTCACAGCCAAATTGGAGCAGTTACAACTTGCTAAATAGCACTCCCAAACAAACAGTTAACAGCACACATGCAGACTGACTGCACAACTCATGTGCAACGAGTCTGACTTATCTGAAGCCCTTCCCCACATGCTGTGTTTCCCCTTTGCTGTCGTGCACACTATAATTGCTAATAATGATTTGAACTCATTCATGATTGATTTTATTAAATGCTAAGGAATAGATTTGTAATGTCCTTGTTCCTGCTGGCACGCAGCTCATCCTACAAAAGCTCCTTTGATGATTGTGTTCACAATAGTAAGTGCTGAACATTATCCAGCCTCAAGTAATATCTGCTACCTTAAGGTAACATGTGTTTTTCATGGAGCATCACTATCTCACATCACAGTAGAGAACGCATTTTACAAGAAAACATTGGCTTAGTGGCCAGAAAATTGTGTCTTTTCTGATGCAAAACAATGAGGTTTTTCAAGAAATTGAAACATATAAAGTTTTAGTCAATTAACATGATGCTTTAATTAAATTCTTTTCCCCAAATTATGTCAAACATGTAGTAGCTTTGGAATGGCAGATTCTGAAGCTCCATAGAAAATGGAGTTGTTGGTGAGGGAGACATGGAGGAAACAAGGTATTTCAGAACACATGGCAACCAAAAGTGGTCTCATACTGACGTCGGCTCAGTGTCTGTGTTCAGTAAATCAATGATAATTCGGGGGGGATTTTAACTTAAGATCACCAGTTAATACTTTAAAAAACCAAAAAAATCAGAGCAAATAACCTATAAAATCATTATATTCTGGGTTTTGAGCTGTGCTACTTCTGTTGCATTTCCTATAACTAGCTGGGCCTGCTTTTTTGATGTGTATTACTGGGGTTATTTAATGAGATCCTCATCAAAGACTCTAAGGACAACATTTTCTGTAGCAACTGTTTAAAAGATATGTGTCTATTCTGAACTTTTTACCTTGTTTTATATGGTCTGTAGAGGGAGAGGTCTCGCTCCGGTCTTGTCACACTGAGAGGCGGTAAGGATAAAGACTGTAAATTGTCCTTTGAAAGAACTTGTGTTTTGGTTACAGGAGAGTTTAGACACCTGGCTGAGAGGACATGACTCTTTTCTGAGGTGAATCTAGTCCTAAGAATGGCATCTCTGATTGCTGCTCATGAGGAAAAGTAGTACAAATTGTAGTATTGAATTTAGAAAAGGAAACAGGGAACAAGGTCTTTGTCTTATAAGTTCAGTGAGAAAAATGTTATCTTCAAACAAGGCAGCTTTTCTCTAAAATGAACATGCTGCAGTTCTGTAGCACGTTGATCTAAAGCATCACAAACTAAGACAATGCAGCAAGAAATACTGTAATATACTTCTAAGAGGATGCTGGGTCCTTCATCATATTCTTGAGTTATTTCTGCGATGAAATGGCAGAGAGCTCTCAGACATTCAGTGAACACTTTGTTACTGAGGTTCAGGAGGAGGTCAGCCCTACGGCAAATCATTTGTACCCTTTCCAGCAACTGTCCGCATTCTGGATGAGAGCAGCTCTAGCGCTCCAAGGGTCAGGTGAAATCTAGTGGCAGCCAAAATATACACCATGTTGCCCAACATCTGGGTTTTTTTCTTCGCAAACATTGATTCAGATCCTCCCCAAATACGTGTGTCCTGTAGACAGGGCAAGGCTGAAACCCGTGGCCTTTACTGAGTATTAGTCAGAACTAACCCCAAACTGAAAATGGAAAAAAAAAAAAGAATGCTATAAAAATGTTTGTAATGCATTTGGTTTTGTAACAGAATTTATTGGAGAGAGAGGATGGGGAAGAAGCATTTCCCAATCCCCAAGTAACTGACTTCTTTTTTACACAAGGCTGGAGCATACTGGTATACTTTTCCCCTTGCCTACGTACGGGTGGGTTTCTTTTTTAAGCAGTGTTGGGTATTATCATGCTCTCAGGGACTGATGTTGCTGGAGAATGGGCATGAAATTTACAGAGGAATTATGCAGCCCGAGTTCGGGGTGTACAGATGGAAACCTAAGGGCTAAATCTGCCTTTTGTAGATTTACATGGTGTAACAGGACAGATGATAAAGGCCGCTTACTGACCCGGTAAGGGCTGTTTCAGTCAGGGTCGTAACTGACCCCGGTGTCCTTTTGCTGGAAGTTTCTCTGAGAGCTGTCCTTTAAGAGGCTGAAGCTGTACCACAGGGCATGTAACTTAAGGGCTCTCCTTTTTCATTCCACAGGCAGAGTTTTCTCAGGCATAACAAGGTTGCAAAAGGCTTTTTGCATATGTTGAAGTATGTAGCACAGTTGGACTCAGTTATTTTTCTTTTTAGGGCTAACTGCAATTGCCTTGGCAAATAGCCTGATCTAGAGAGGGTTTCTATAAACGTGCCAGCACAGCCGGGATTTATTATGGGATAGACAATCTCTTCTACCTCTTAAGCTATACAGCCTCAAAATAAGTGCTGTCTTTGCTACCCTCCTTTAGGTGGGATTGGTTCATAGTTAGCTGTAGCTAGAGCTGAATTTTTGCCTCCATATTTAGGAAGAATTACTGTTCACACTTTTCCCTTGCTTCCCTACACCAACCTCACTCTCTACAGGAGTTGGCTCAGTATGATCTGAGGACAGGAGAAAAGAAGAAAATGGAAAGGGTTATCATCTGTGACATAATTCAAACTGCTTTGAAAAAATGAAGAGAATGGTGTACCAGGCTCAAGTAGATCAATCGGATAGAATCGGGAAAAGTTCTTGTCTCCAAGACCGCCAAGCCGCAGCAACCTGAATTTAATGCATATAGATAATCACTTTTCTCCTGTACTTCTCTGCTGTGCTTCTGGTCTCAAATAAAATCCATCCATTTTATTTTATTTTATTTTGTTTTATTTTAGAGGGAGTCATGACTGAAAGCAACATACAAACCTTTTCATGGCTCCAGTGAAATGGATGTCTGTTGTCTTGCAGGGTTGACATTGTTTTGAAATTTCCTAAGGAAGATATATTGTAGCAAAGAAAAGCAAAGTTGCCATCTTTCATATTTATACTACAGTCCAAACATTTTTGTATCTCAGTGAAATTCCAGACCTCAATTTATCATTCCTAAGGAGATGACTAACACTGTAGATCTAATGGTATATATTATATTATAAAAGGTGTTGTGTGAGATACACTTAATATGTACCAGCTTGATTTCCTTATAGCATAGGGTGGAACAGATCTTGTTACTAAGAAAGCAGCAGTAGATCTGATGTAGTTTGACTTTTGTAGGCCTTTGGCAATCTCTCTCCAAAGTATGAAAATTGGGACTAATTCAGACTTCTGTAATGTGGTTGTATAGTTGATGAAATAAATCACTTGGAGCACTCTCAAGCTGGTGCAGCACTGGAGACCTGCACAGATTTCACTTGGTCTGGTACTATTCAGTATTTTCATTACTGTTTGGATGAGGGACAGAAAGCCAAGTACTGGAATGCTGTAGGACACAGATTGCAATAGGATCGCAAGCCCGTAGAGTTTAGAATTCAAACTTACCTTGATGCCTTGGTAAAGCAGTGTGGTAAATATAGGATGGAATTCTGCATCACTTTGTCAACACAAGCAAGAACAGTGCTTTGGTGTTAAGCAACTTCATGGCTAAGTTAGGGAGAAAGAATGACTAGGCAGCAAGTCCATAGAACAGGATCAGAGGATAGATCACAGTCTGAACACAAGTCAAAAATATGAAACGGGTTAAAAAGACAGAAAAATGGCACCCCATCTTCATTAAGTGAGAGCCTTGAGCTCTGCCCAGCACTGCAAGGCCTTGTTTGGAGCATTACGTCTGGGTTTGGCTACCACATTTCACCAGTGATGTAGACAGTGTACCGCTAGATGTCAGATATTTTGAGCCCACGCGGTGCAGCAAGGATTGGAAGTGACACAAATGTTGGCATGCAAATGAAAGTCTGATATGAAAATAAGAGCAATATGGTTTTCAGCAGGACCTCAAGCCCATGTAGCCTCTTCCCTCCCTTTTTACACTCCATACCGCCTAACTATAGTTCTGCAGATGGTGTTTATTTTAGTATGCACATGCATAAGAGGAGAACTGGGGAGAGCTCTGTGTCTTGGATCGTGGAACGCTCCCTGTGTGCATAAATAATACAGCATCAGCATTTGTTAGTGTTGTGTCAGAAATAGTGTGGCTATTAAAGATGTACAGTAAGATCCAGTAAGCTCCTCTAAACTTCTCCTTGGAAATGTGAAGATATTTCTCTGCTTTACAGCATAGATAATGTGGGCTGACCCTGAGTAAAGGGATAAGTGTTAAGCTGCTATGTTTGTAAAGGAAGTACTTCTGGTGGAACTCGGAATCCAAGAGCTTAGGTGCTTAGGTTGCAAGGTAGAGCAGGCAGCAGGTCTCCTGAAAATGCCTGGGACATATAGCCATCTCCTTTCTGCCTCTTTTCCTTGTAATTGCTCTCGTGTTAGTTGGCTTGTTCCTCAGCTATCCTAAGTTATCACTGCTGGGACCATTACTGGAAAAGCGATTTTTTTTTTTTTTTTGACACACTTGGGACAACCAAAAGTACTTAAAAACCCTCACAAGGACTGGAGAATAATATATTTAAATAGCATATTTCCAACTGTGTTAGGAGAATTGTGGCTTAGCTAGCTAATTCCATCTCAAATGTACTCCTTAGAATGTGCGATGTTGCATAAGTGGTGAAGGCAAACAGCTGACAGTAGCTGTAACTGGCACCTGGGTATTACCGTGCACCTCACCTACGCCACACAGTGACAGTTGTCGCAGAAGCTGTTATAACGTCTGTAATTAATGCCAAGAGAAACAGAAGTAAACATTTTCTTTCACTGTTAATCTCGGATGTCAAGGTCTCCTAGGCAGTTTAATAAAAACGGGTTTATCAAGCTGGATCCTGAAGAATGTAGGGACTGTGGTGGAAATGGTGAGTGTTGTCTCTACATTCTGCTGTTCTGTGTTTACTTTGGACCCAGTGGTCAGCAAATGCTAATCTCATCCATATGTCTGGCATTCAACACATGCTGCTCTCTGTTTTTTCTCTGAGGACTGTGTGCGATTTTAGACACGCTTCAATTAAAAAAGGAGATAATTTAATGTGGTTATTTTTGGCAAAGAAAACCAAATAAGATAAGATATTTGAAATACATGGTGCTGCTTAATTTCTTTCAAAACCAATAAGAGTTTTGGCTTCCTATAGTGATGGAAAAGTTTGAACAATTTTAATCCTGGAGGATCAATTTATCCCTTGTTTATTATGCTAATAAAAAAATATTTTGAAAGGAAAAACAAACTAGAAATTATTACTACCAGACATACATGGAAATGGGATATGAAACTTTAGTCTACCCAAGTGAGTTTGGAATTTTTGCTCCCACCATGAAGTAAATGCTAAGTAGGCAACTGATGTCAACTTCTGCAACAGGCAACTGCGTTGATTTACATCAGCTGAAGTGCGGACCTGAAGTTCCTGTTACCATTCCATATGGTAACAGCACCCAGACAGATGAATGAATCTGTCCTTTCTGCAGATGAATATATCGTACACGGTCAGTTTTCCTTGTACTCACCATTTTGTTATTCAAATTTTTTAGTAAGACTTGTTAATAACCTTTGAAATTTTCTTCAACTAAAGCCACATTTAAGAACTACTGACAGGAGATCAATGTCATGTAATGATCAGTCATTTGTTTCCCAAGAGGCATTTAAAATTTCTACCAATTGTTATTTAATAAGAAAAATCTCATGCCAAAAATATTGTATTCTTAAAGAAAATAGCTGCAGATCCATGCATTACATACAGTGAGCCACCCTAGGCTGCTGTCTGCTAAACCAGTCCAGGAAAACAGACTTTCAGCTCATCACTGACGTTCTTTTTTTCTCTGAAAATACATTCAGCTGGCACTGGTTTGTCACAGTCCCATCAAAGGGAAGACTGAGAGGTTTTGACATGCCTGTGATGTTTAGCCAGGCTTGGATTGGAATTTTATATTTTGGGATCATCATCTATAATTATCAAAGGACAGTGAGAATCCATGAGATGAGTAGCACAGCTCCTCCTTCTGCTGCTAGCAAACTGCAAAGACTGCAGTAAATTTGGAGTCTCCTGCCCTGTTGAAGTGAGATGGAGTTATTTATTCTGCGTTTCTAATGCCTGGCTATATGGTCATTTCCTTCCAACAGTATTGAAATTTAGAGTTATTCTTACACCGTGAAGGAGCAGAAATTCTTACCAATGCATGCTCTTCCATTCTCTTAACCAGTCGGGAAAAGCAATGATTCAGATGAAGCATCATGAGCAATACCAGTGTTGAAACCAGTGGGCTCCATATCAATTATGGGACATTCAGATAGCCTGTTTTCCAAAGTGTTGCTTGGCCCTTTCAGAGACTGCGAGGTCACATATGTATCAGTTCAGAGGAACTCCTTCTACTAAGGGTAACAAGCACAATATTACTGTGAAAAGTACCCCTGTGGCTTCCCTATATTCGATGATACTTAGAGGTGCTCCTTTTAGTGCGTTGATCCACAGACTATCATTGTACCCCTTGGGAAAGACACAGCAAGGGGACAAGCTAGGGAGGAGCGGGGAGATATCACGGCAAGAGCCAGCTATGCTTTGGTGAGAATCTGCAAGTAAATAGAGTTGGAGACAGGAAAGCAATGGGAGACGAAGAGCAAGTGGTTCCAATAAGTGCCAGATCAATGAGAGGAATGCGACCCACGGACTGGGAGGAGTACTTCAGAGATGTGCGTGTATTCTGCCTTCCTCAGTACTGGGTGGCAGGGGTCGTTGCAGCAACTCACTGTCTATGGAGAAGGGTTTCCGGTATGTCAGCCGAGGGAGTGGAAATGCCAGAAAAGCTTAGAGTTCTGGTGTCAGTAGCATCATTTCTTGCTACTTTTCTTGATGTTTATTTATTTATTTTTCCTGTCAAAGCCTTTCCCTGTAATGCATCCTTCTCCTTTCACTTACTTTCAGCTCCTCATCAACTGCCTTAACATCAAATAAGTCTTCCAAATACTGAATGCATGCTAGTCCTCAAAGATCACTTGCAGCTGAGAGCAGAACTAGGAACTCTGGCAAAAAAATGGCCAAATTCTAATATTTAGATAAGGCAACACAGTCTACATATAAGAAGTTTAATAATTCTGTATACCCTGACTTGTAAATATACTTGGTGCCAGAGTATTTTTGAATTTCCTGGAATTCTGTGCTTTGACAGGTAGTACAGCAAATGTGAATATGATGTGGAACAAGTGTGGAGAGGGATAGCTGGCAGAACGATGCTGTAATCATTTGCAGTAATCTCTGATTTGCTTTGCTAGGACCTCTGTGAAGACCCCTACCTGTTTGTGAATGGAATCAGCTCCCATGACTTACACCAAGGCAGCTTGGGGAACTGCTGGTTTGTGGCTGCATGCTCCTGTTTGGCTCTGAGGAAGTCCCTCTGGCAGCAGGTAGGTGATCAGTGTGCTTGGTGCATGAAATAAGGCCAATAAACCCTGGATGTTTCCCTGTCTATCAGCAAATGATTTTCTCTCTAGGATAATGTGCCTCTGATGAGTGGTGAATTTTGGTGGATTCAAGTCTTCCCTTTCTTTAGAAGTTCATTTTTCCTTTTATGAGACCTCCTCACTGCACAGTCTCGTTGAGCACCAAAGAAGAGATATAGCAAACCAGAGAGTGCAGTGGTCATTCTCTGCAGATCCATTCAAATATTACTTTCCTAACAATGTCTTTGAAATGGGGCTGTATTTGACTTTGTACCAAATTCACCATCTTTTTCACTGCTTCATCTATTTAAGGTCAACAGCTCATGAAGCTGAATACCAGCACAGTGCATGCTCCAGGGCAGTCTGTCCTCTCAATAAATCTTAACATAGTGCATTTACTGACCTTTCCCTTGCATGGTTTCTCAGGTGATTCCAGACTTCGAAGAACAAGAATGGGACTCTAAAAAACCAGAGAAATATGCTGGGATTTTCCGCTTCCGTTTCTGGTGCTTTGGCAAATGGACAGAGGTGGTTGTTGATGATCTGCTGCCAACAATAGATGGGGAGTTGATCTATTGCCATTCCAATGCGAAAAATGAATTCTGGAGCGCATTATTGGAGAAAGCTTATGCAAAGTATGAGCTAGTTCACTGTCATTTTAGACCTCAGTGCAGTCCCTTCTACCTATCTGCTTGTTTTGTCTCTCAATTCTATCATGCTTTCCAAAGGTTTTAGGTTTGCTGCTAATAGAGAACCTAAAAAAGATTGAAAACTCCTTTTTTAATCTTCATGGAGGAGTGCAATGCACTCTACTTCATCAGCCCAAAGCCTTAAGGATCTTTCCACTCCTTTCCTAGCAAGGGTTTTTCTGCAATCTGCAGTTTTGCTTTGTTTCGTTTTCCCTGGAGAGCCACAAATATATTACCTACATTCAAACCAAATTAGAGCACTTGTAACAGCCACTTGGTGAATGAGAATGTTCTGCGTTTCCTCTAGGCTGGCTGGATCTTATGAAGCCCTGGATGGAGGCAGCGCTGCAGATGCAATTGTAGATTTCACTGGAGCAGTGGCAGAATCTATTGATTTGGTACAGGGCAAATACAGTGAGATTATTTCTGAGCAGATGAAGCTGTTTGAAGACTTGCTGAAAGTGCATAAAAGAGGCGGGTTGATCAGCTGTTTCATCACGGTATGTATGGAGAGCTGGATTTTAAGAGTTTATTTCAATGAGCATTCTTATCTGGAAAAAAATACTATTACTATAAGCGTATTGAGTGTGCCCTTCATTTGTGTGCTTTGGAAAAGCTTTGTGTGGAAAAAGCTAGCAAACTGGCAGTGCTCTCAGCCAAGTACAACTGCACAAGCCACCAAATACAATCACAAAACCACAAAGCCATTTGTGCTGTTGGCCACTTTACTGTGGATCTGAAAGGCCATTCTTTCGGAATGGTCACAGTTGTGTATTGACCCAAGGTTAATGCACCTAGAACGCCCGAATTTACTGGACAGATGGCAGCATTCAGTTTCTTTATTTCTTAGGGAAATTCGTTTACAGAAAACAGTTCTACTGGCACTAAGCTGCTGAGACTTCTTGACTGGTTGCGAGGATGCAGTCATTTTGTCAGTGGAACACTGGAGTTGGGCCGAAAGGCTGAGCTAGCTTGGTCACTTAAACACTTTGCTTTAATTTCCCCATCTGTGAAACAAAGATCATACTACTGTAACGCTTAACTATTTCCTACTTTGCAATCTGTAGTGTAAGTGCTAAATCCACAGTAAATTAGTGGAACCCCAGGTGTTGGTTCATTCAGAAATTCTTGTGAATATCGTGGTTGTTGTGCAGTTATCTAGAACAACAGGAAATCAGCCATGTTTGGAGATGCCTGAGAACATCATCTGTGTACGAGGCCTGGCCACACACTGCCCTGTACCAGTGCCATGGTACCAAAGGGGAACACTTATTACTGTGTGGGAGATTAACTTGAACCTGAGAACTCAGCTAGGATAGAGCAGGAATCCTGAACTGTTCATCCCAGCAGAATCAGGCAACAGCTCACAAACAAGTTCTTCTACATCTTTGGCGTTCATTTTACCTTTGTCACAAGGTCTGAATTTGTATTTAAAAATGATTCATTCCATCTGGTTTGCTTGAACCAGGCTGGCAGACCAGACTTACTGGTGTGACTGTTATTAACAGTCTTTCTGGGATGATAGGTTGCTCCCAAATGCTGAGGCAGTTCAGTTTCCTAACATGGATCTGGTGAGGGGATAGACAAAATCTGAGGAGTTGTATTTTAAAAAGCAATTAATTAGGCAGTTGTAATGCCTTCACTTCTTCCTGGCTTTATATTTCTGCCTGTCAAATTAAATGCAGATGCTTCTAAACATGATTGCACAGGGGCTGTTTCAATTGGCTTGGCTTGACTCATCTGCATTTATCACTTTTTGATAGATGTATTATACACACAGTGAAGCTTCCTAGATATAGAGTATTTAATACTCAAGTGGCTTCGTTGCTGACTTATAAACATGTCATCATTTTCCTTGGATTACAGAATAGCCCTGAGCTTCACCATTTGGAAATTTGAACAGACAGTGGATGTTTAAATATCTCATTAAAATAAATAAATGAATAGCTTCAGGACGAGGTGAGAAAGGCAACCCAGCAGTATAGAAAAGCCTGGGGGATAATAAAGGCAGCAGCAGAGGTTACAGACTCCTGTGCTGTGAAAGACTCTTGTTCGCTTTTAGTTGTGAAAAATGTAAGTGAAAGTGTTATGTTGGAGAAAGCCCAAACCCATTGGAAATGTCAGCCAGTCTTGATGTAACGCATGAGCTGATTCTTTAGGAGCTGTTGTCAGTGAAAGGCAAAGAGGTCTGGGAGAGAGTCTCACACTTGCAAGAGAATGTCTTTTCTGATTTGATATAAATTTCTCTTTTGCCTTTTTTTTTTTTTTTCTGATTTCTTATCTTTGGGGACTGAACACTTTCATATCAGTGCAATACCTGCCTAAGGAGAAGGACCCTGTCTGTTTAGACCACAGAAATTTTGAAACGGGTAAAAGTATTGGAGATGGTACTATGTGCATTTCATAATTCTAATAAGTCCATCTCTCTCCACCAGAGAAAAGGCTTGCTTGATCATTGAACTCCGAATTAGATTATTACAAGTTACACACAGGGATCTGCACTGAGTCAAATCTGCCGTTCTTGTTGTCCAAGACAGTGAGTGTCTTAAGGCATATGGGTTATGGCCCCATTACAGGTGAGAGAGAGAGATTCTGGATATGGCTCAGTGCAAAGCTGCCCATGCTGGCTTCACACAGGGGGTGATGAATCCAGAGGCATGACCATTTGGATTGTTTCTGGCTTGGAAGCAGCATTATAGCACTGGCACAGCTTTACTTTTTCCACTGTCCTGCCTGGTATGTGTTGGTCAGAAACACCACTGCACTAGCTTTGTAAAGGGCCAGTCATTCAGAGCAACTCCAGCATCTGTATCCAATACTGCTTTTCTGTTTTTAAATGTACTTAGAAGGTTTTGATCTGGATGCATTAAAAGAAATTCCTAAGAAAGCCTGCGTTCCTGCCTGTTACCACAAGAGAAAGAGATAGGCCTGCCAGATCAGGAGTGATGTAAAGGACGGGTCTGACAAATGGCTAGGAAGCTTTCTTGTTGTGCAGTTATCTAGAACAACAGGAAATCA